>OX328129.1:36960369-37380369 GCA_946811695.1 Gonocerus acuteangulatus
CAAGTAAGGTCATCTTTTAGAATATACACACACACACACACACACACACATATATATATATATAATTTACTTAATGTAATGTATGTCCCGATATATATTTATATATATATGTTTGTAAATTATGACAATAAACGAAACAAAAACGGGCAATTATACCGTAGAAGAACCCCTAAAAGGCGAATACAACCAACCAGCCTAAAGATCTGGTTATATGCATAATTTATTAAATTAATAAGGATTAGTGGTATCTAGATGGCCCGTTCCCCAAAAAATTAGTTCTAAAAAGGTACAATACTATTAGGTGTTATTAGTATACATTTATGAAATTATATATATTATATGGAGGAAATGCCCCGAATCAACACTACGAAGTTCTCAATGGAATCAACAAAATTGTCGCTGAAAGCGAAAAATTTCCGAATTAAACAGGTGACACCTGAAAAGAAGAGAGACCCGTCTTCCGACGGAGTGATGACGAAGTGTCAGATTTCAAGAGAACGGGTATCCGTCGTTGGAGACCATTTTTAGTTTAGTCCAACTGTTAGTGGAAGACCTATATCAGACTGCATTGCTCTTCTATGGCTAAATATGATAGTTTTGATAATAAATTTGATCTTTTTTTTTTTTTTTATCGTAACAAAAATATTGAGTTTTTACACCTTTATGTGCATTATTACAAGTAATTGTTTACAAAGTAGATATAGGTCATATCAAACGCAAGATTATCTAAATATGCTTACAAAATGTGGTTGCCTACACAAAACAAAAGTCCGACTCGCAGGAATTGCGTCATCTTAGCGCGGTTCCAGTTTTTTTTTTTTTTTTTTTTTTTTTTTTTTTTTTTTTTTTTTTTTTTTTTTTTTTTACGGCACATCTACATCTAGGTCATTAGCGCCGACATCCAGGGTGTAGCGAGGAATTTCACCAGCGAGCCGTGGGATGATAAAATTCCTGCCGGAGGTTGGGAATCGAACCCACCATCTCCCGCTTATGAATCCAAGGCGCTAGCCATTAGACCACGGGAGACCCCGGTTCCTGTTCATATCCCTATTCTCATTTGAAAAGCATAGAATAGGAACAGATAATATTTTCCTCGGCCTTTGTTCAAAGGGTTGTATGGCTATACCTGGGGTCAGGTCCGCAAGACCCTAGAATCCTCTTCTACCGATACTTCATTTCATACGTTTCAATGAATTGGAAAATATCAAATATTTTCACACATTCCTGTGTTCTTTTACTATAGTAATAATTCTACAGATAAAATCAATTAAAAAATAAAATAAAAAAACCAACAGCATAAAGGCAATTGAAAATATTCAAAAGACGTCAACGAATCTTTTTCTCTTGGCAAGCTATATTTCTAACAATGAATTGTTTTTCTTATTTTGCCTAATCTGTTTTATTGTAAAATACATTATCCAACTATAAGCAATTAAAAAATAACAAGGAATAAAAACAGACAAAAAGAACAGTTCGAATAAGCAAAATCAATTACTTTAATGTTTTAAGCACTTATTTCTCCGATTGACATCGCCCAATCAAAACTTTCATCAGAACCTTTTTTGTAGAGCATTTAGTAAGCTTTCTAATGGTATTCTTTCGTTTGCCAAGATTCTCAACCTTTTTCGAGATATTAAGCAAAATATACAAAGTTACCAAAACTTTTTAAGTCTGTTAATAAAATATTTTATTCTAACCCTTCCTTAACTCCAAACGTAACCAAAATTTCAACATATTAGTTTTAATGAAAGTAGAACATGCAGAAAATGTTTCAACTGAATCCCATAATTCTAAGTACCCAAACCGAAAACGGTATTCAAAAACTATTTTTCCAATTTTCTCGAAAACGGTTAAAGCTATCGCCTTGAAAATGGTTTCATTCGTTTTCCTAGCCCAAGAAGCCTATAAAAAGAGTACTTACAAGCTTATGAACTCAAAAACGTAAGCGTTACGATTTTTTCTGCGCGAATTTCGCC
This sequence comes from Gonocerus acuteangulatus, assembly GCA_946811695.1. Lineage (NCBI taxonomy): Eukaryota > Metazoa > Arthropoda > Insecta > Hemiptera > Coreidae > Gonocerus > Gonocerus acuteangulatus. Next base: position 36,962,346 of record OX328129.1, read on the forward strand.
CCAAACTCCATCTTCCAGTGGGCGGATTTTGCTGGTTAACGAACTTGACCTTTCATATTGGACGACTGATTTTTGTACCAAATTTCATCAAAATCGGACCATTCGTCTTCGACCTAGAGAGCGAACAGACAAATATATATATATATACAGAGTTGGGCAAAAATTATCTTCGGATAACGGATCACGAATAACCTAGGTTATTCGTTATTTGTCATCTATAATTTTCGGATATCCGTTATCCGTTATTCGAAATTATTACCATTTACGTAAAGTTATCCGTCATCTTTTATCTTAAGATTTCATTTGAAATAATTTTTCATCTTACGGATGAATTTTAATTCGATGGATAAATTTTCATCCGAAAGATGATTTTTATATTTGGAAGATGTGTAGAAAACCAATTTACTACTTAATCATAATGTATTTATTTATTATTTAAATATAATATGTAACTATTTAAATTATTATTAAATATAATTATGTATTACATTATTATTTAAATATATAATTAAACTTTAAATTAAATTCAACATAGATTTTAAAACTACTCTTTTCTCAAACATTTCATCAGAGAGTCGATTGCTTTTTGGAATATCCGTTATGAAAGCAAACGAGAACAGCCGTTCGACTGGTGCTGACGATGGAAGTGCCGTGTTGTACTTAAAAACAATTTCTTGATGTTTAAATATTTATTTAAAGAGTGCAATGCCATGTGCAAACCAACAGTTTGTTTTTGCCCGAATGGATAGAAAAAAGTGGTATTGTGGACGGATAACGAATAAAAGATAACGGATAATCAAATGACGAATAAAAGATAATTCACCCGTTTCTCGAATAACGGATAATAGGTCATCCGTGGTTTTATGATTAACTAATAACGGATAAAAAATTATCTTTTATTCGTTACTTAAATAAAAAATTATTCGAATAAGCCCAACTCTGTATATATATATATATATATAAATATATACATATATATATATATATATATATATATATATATATATATATATATACAAATTTTAACCACCGTTATTTTCGGTCTCTAGGGGTTCTGAAATGCGAAATTTTCTTGTCGGCACTTCCGGATTGTTTCATTGTATCAACCTTATAAGCGGGGTTCCTCCCTATGGGGGAGGGAGGAACCGCGCTAAAAAGACCAACCAACCCAAAAACGTCTTTGAGACAAAGTAGGTTATTTTATTTTATGTATTATTTGTTGGTGTTCCACTTCAAGGCGATGTACACAATACATTATAATATATTTATATTTACATTATGGAAATACATATTTCTATACATTATGAATATATGGACCTTGGAAGAGAAAGAACGAATCTGAAAAATCAACTTTTTTTTAAAATTTTTTATTATCTGAGTGAGAAAGAAGTAGGTAACAAGACGTTTTGCCTTGTTTCTCTAGTTCACTTTCAGTTCTCTCAAAGTTTTTTCAAATTTATTTAGTTTCAAGTTTATGTGAATATCGCCCTCATCTATGAAAACTTCAATGTTGTCATAAATGAGACAATATTGTTTTACTAAAGCAAGGCCATAAACAACCAAGAAACCACGACAGTGCATAGCTGAACTCCAATAATTAATAAATAAACGAAAGTAAAAAGTTAATTATTGAAAAAAGATTTTTTCAATCCATTTATCATACATATATCAGGTGAAGAGTCAACCGATAAAACAAGTTATTAAATATACAAGAAAATCAGCTGTCATTTTGGGGCAATTGTTATGAGCTTCAGTGATGACGTGGCCCTTATAATGGAAGGTTGACTTCTCTTGCCTACTGAGGCTGTGAATAAGTCTATTTTTAGCTCCCCATGAGGCTCTAAAAGTGCGAAACTAGTAGAGCAGGGATTAATAAACGTATTTAATGAATCACGTAGTATATCTGATGAACTTCCGCCAGATATCGTCGATACAAATGCAAAGTATCGAATGTGAAAAAACGCATTTTTCATTTTCAATTTTTAGCGCGGTTCCTCCCTCCCCCATAGGGAGGAACCCCGCTTATAGGGTTGATACAATGAAACAATCCGGAAGTGCCGACTAGAAAATTTCGCGTTTCAGAACCCCTAGAGACCGAAAATAACGGTGGTTCAAATTTGTATATATATATATATACATATGTATATATTTATATATATATATATATATATATATATATATATATATATATATTTGTCTGTTCGCTCTCTAGATAGAAGACGAATGGTCCGATTTTGATGAAATTTGGTACAAAAATCCTTCGTCCAATTTGAAAGGTCAAGTTCGTTAACCAGCAAAATCCTACCTATACATTATTATTATTACGAAATGGAAGAACTGAAGTCACTTATTGAATCAATGTCCAGCCAGCTTACAATAAACACTCAGGAGACAAAGAAATTGACTTCTGAGGTACAGGTTTCTATAAAAGAGGCTAGAGAATTGAAAGAAATTATTAGAAATTTGAATTCTAAGTTGACTGATGTAGAAAAACGAGTAACTTCGGTAGAACAACTATGCTCCAAAAATTCAATTTTGCTCGATCGGAATTCACGAAGAAGAAATCTGATTATATACAATATACCCGAAGAGGAAAATGAAAACTTTGGATTGTTAGAAACAAAATGCCTTAAAGTTTTTGAAGAAATTGAAGGTCAGATAAATGAGCATGACATTGACTTTGTTAGACGCATCGGGAGAAACAAAGGGAATAGACCTGTACTGGTTAAATTTTTGGCACTGAAGAAAAAAACTCAAATACTGAGATTAACGCCTAAATTAAAGAACACAGGTATTAGTATATCGGAAGATTTTCCGTTAGCTATTAGAAATATTCGAAGAGAACTAAATGAATATAGAAAGGAGGCAAGAGAGAGTGGAATGACTGCAAAGTTAATCTACGATAAGCTGATGGTAAATGGTAAAACATTCTTTCTTGATGAGGCGAAAGAATCTCTTTTCAAGGATGGCGGCTCGAATGAAGTACAAACTCCCGCGGAAACATCAAGTAGAAAGAAAAAGAGAGAAGAAACATCAAGCCCCGAGTCTGAACAACCTTTATACAACAAGCCTGTAACCAGCAAGAAGCATAAGGAGTCTGGGAAGAGTGTGCAGAAGCAATGGCTCGACACTGCTGGAAGCACTAGTAAAGAAGATTAGCAATTACAGATCCGCGAGACTCAGGAAGTAGAGTTCAAGGAAGGAAGAAAATGGAGTGACTTCAAATTTACAATATTATTTTGGAATAGTTCTGGCTTCCGAAACCTAATTGAAGAAATGAACCATTTCACCAATTGTGGTCTAATATGCTGCTCCGAGACGTGGCTGACATCTCTACCTACACTACCAGCTCACCTCGACTTCAACATAGCAGCCACATCACCAGCTATCAAGGAGAAGAGTCGTGGGAGAGCGAGTGGTGGGTTACTTATATTATCTAACAACGTACTAACAAAACCTGTAGTATTAGACATAAATAGCCACTGGCTAATTGTCAAAGTTAATTTAAAAAGTATTATATTGATAGTTATCAGTATCTATTTTAGACCGTCTTTAGATTTGGAATGTCTTTTAGAAATGTTGGATCTTGCATTGAAAGATCTCTCACATGAGCCTAAAGTCACAATAATAATAGGTGGAGATTTTAATGCTCGCCCTGGAATCCTAGATCCACTTCCTGAAGATATTGAGTCTTTCGACTTGAATATCTACCATGATTCCTATGATAGTAAGTCAAACACAAGGGGTCGCGTTCTCAATGATTTCATGGCTTCTCATGGATTTATTTTAATAAATGGTAGAACGACAAGCGATACTCCTGCCGGATTTACTTCTTTCGCAACAGCGGGGCAAAGTGTTATTGATTTAGTTTGGTGTCAAATTACTGATTTAAATGTTATTAGTGATTTAAAGGTTCTAGATAGCGTACATTGCTCCTCACACTTGCCTATTCTCTTAACTCTAAATATTAATAATTCTCACAAGAAACTGTCTAAACAACCAAAATATTTAACTAAAACATTCTTTAGATGGTCCCCCATTAGAAGTGGTAATTTCTCTGAGATGATGAATTCGTTTAAATTTCATGAATCTGACCTGCATATTGCATCGGTAGATTCTTTGAATGATAATCTTATTAATTTAATTAAAGATGCAGCTGAAGCAACGGGTATGAAAGTTAGTGTGGGACCCATGAAGCCGAAATCCTCCTACAGGAGAAATAAATGGTTTGATGAAGATTGTATAGAGTTTAGAGAAAAACTAAAATTACAAATGAAATTATGCCGTCGAAACAAATTTCAAAAATCTGATTTAAATGAATATACTATTCTTAAGAAAGAATATAAATCTCTAATTAAAGAAAAAAAAAGATGTCTATTATAAAACTATTGCAGATTCATTCAGTAATGTCAAGGATAGTAAAGGCTTTTGGGCCCAAGTTAAAAAAATTACTTATAAACAAATCTCTAATAATTGTATCTCTCTAAAAGAATGGGAAATATTTTTCAATTCGGTCTACACTTGTGCTTCGTCACCTGTTACTAAGTTTTTCGGAGTAACGCATCCTTTGCTAGAGTCTTATATCTCTACGGAAGAGATTCTTGAAAGCCTGAATTCTTGCAAAAGCGGAACTTCACCCGGGCCCGACGGAATATCTTATGACTTTCTAAAAGCTCTTCCAGAAAATTGGATTAATTACCTAGAACATTTGTTCAATAAAATTGTCTGTGAAGAAAACATTCCCAAAAGTTGGTCACTCATTCACATCTCGATGATTTATAAGAAGGGAGATAAACATAACCCCATAAACTATCGTGGTATTGCCCTTGTGAACTGCTTACTTAAGGTCTTCACTCAGGTTTTATTGAATAGGTTCCTTATATGGGATGAGGAAGTGAAGTTATTACCTGAATGCCAATCAGGATTCCGCAAAGGGAGAGGATGTTTGGACAACATTTTTGTCTTGTCTTCAATCATTCATATTCATCTAAGACTTTCTAAACGCTCGGTGTACGTAGCCTTTGTGGATTTTAAAAGAGCTTTTGACTCTATTTCCCACCAAAACCTTTGGATGAAATTAAATGACTTAGGGGTCAGTCCTAAAATTCTTCGGCTACTTCAGAACCTCTATAGCAATGCTTCAATTCAAGTAAAAGTTGGGAAGGAATCGACTCGCAATATAAGAACTACTCAAGGCTTGTTTCAGGGTGAAGTATTGAGTCCATTTCTTTTCGCATGTTTCCTTTCTGATATGGAATTATTTTTCAAAAGTAGAGGTGCTAAAGGTCTAAGTATAGACGGATACAATGATCTTCTTGTACTCTTGTATGCAGATGATGTCATTATACTAGCAGATTCTCCTGTAGATCTAAGAAGCAAGTTGGCTATTTTAGAGGAGTATAGTCGATCAAATTCATTGACTGTCAATACTTCCAAATCAAAAATTCTCAAGTTTCATAAAGGTAAATGTAGAAAAGATCCAGATTACTTGTACTCAGGAAAAATAATTGAACAAGTCCAACAATTTGTCTATCTTGGAGTTTTATTTTCTTCATCCTCGATATTTCTCAAAGAAACGACATATGCAATTTCGAAATTCAACGCTGCTATCTCTGTTGTCTTTAGTATTTTAGCAGGTGCAAAATGTCATTGTTGGGAGGCCACAAAGAAAATTTTTTACTCTATAGCAAGATCCACATTGATCTATGGCTCCCAGATCTGGGGCATTAGATATCTAAATTATTTGGAACAAGCGGAAACAAATTTCTATAAGAAACTATTCCAACTTACTAGAACTACCCCTAATTACATGATAAGGCTTGAGACTGGAAGTGATTACGTATCAATACAGGTTATAAAATCAACCCTCCTCTGGCTTTGTCAAATCCTATCTATGAGTGCTGATAGACTTCCAAGGCTTTGTTACAATAGACTTCTTCTTTTAGATCAGAGTCCCCAAAATAACATAAAGCTTAATTGGGTATCCCAAGTTAAAAATATATTTGTCACTTTGGATTCTCTAGACACATGGCTAATTCAGGACCCTAATTTAATCAAAAGACGGATTAATATAATTTTAGATGCCCAAAAAGCTAAGTTACTTAGTAATGATCTGGAGAAAATGAATAATTCTAACTACAACCCATTTTACAAATTTCTTTCATTATCCCCAGGCCTACCTCATGAATTTCTCACCATGGGGCTGCCTTTTGTTATTGCAAAAACCATAGCTCAGTTGAGAACAGCCAGCAACTACAATATCAAATTTTCAATAAAAAATATCCATTATTCTATTAACCCTCAGGAAATCTGTACCCTCTGTAATAATAACGTATTTGAAGACATTTTTCATTTTATCTTGCATTGTCCTATTTACTCCCCCATTAGAAGCCAATTCCTCCAGTTTATCAACCAACCTATTGAAAATTCCCGATTTCACGAAATCTTAAACAAAGCCTCAAAATTTGAATATATACACATTTATAACTATATAAAAAACTCCTTGAAATTGAGAGCTTCATTAATTTCTGATTGACACAATAATAATAATAATAAAAACACACACAAAAAAAAAATCCAACATTTAATATTAAGTAATCTATTTTTTGCACTGTTTTCTCTATCTAAAAATAATTTTTAATAATCACTTCTTGGTTAAGAAATTGTATTTTATATTTAGTATATGTATAGAAATACTCCTTAAATTTAATGCATAGAAGATGTAATTATTTTCATTTATTTTAAGTTAAACTTTATTATTTCACAAAGTATCTGTATGTAAATAGAACATATGCGTAATTTTTATGTTGGGGTATGTTTATGAATATATTACTAACATAGGACTAAAAACATTATATAAGGTCAACTCCTTGCAATGGGGAAACCCTGTATGCAATAAAATAAATTGAATTGAATTGAATATATATATATATATATATATATATATATATATATATATATATATATATATATATTTGTCTGTTCGCTCTCTAGATAGAAGACGAATGGTCCGATTTTGATGAAATTTGGTACAAAAATCCTTCGTCCAATTTGAAAGGTCAAGTTCGTTAACCAGCAAAATCCGCCTACTGGAAGATGGCGTTTGGGGCGAAATTCGCGCAAAAAAAATCGTAACGCTTACGTTTTTGAGTTTATAAGCTTCTAAGTACTCGTTTTATATGACTCCTGGGCTAGGAAAACGAATGAAACAATTTTCAAGGCGATAGCTTTAACCGTTTTCGAGAAAATTGGAAAACTATTTTTTGAATACCGTTTTTGGTTTGGGTACTTAGAATCATGGGATTCAGTTGAAACATTTTCTGCATGTTCTACTTTCATCAAAACTAATATTTTGAAATTTTGGTTACGTTTGGAGTTAAGGAAGGGTTAGAATAAAATATTTTATTAACAGACATAAAAAGTTTTAGTAACTTTGTTTACTTTCCTTAATATCTCGAAAAAGGTTGAGAATCTTGGTAAACGGAAGAATACCATTAGAAAGCTTATTAAATGCTCTAAAAAACAAAAAAGTCCGATTCGCAGGAACTGCATCATCTTAGCGCGGTTCCGTTCTTATCCGAAGTGCGATTAGGAAAGGAATAGTAGCAGCTATCGGTAGGTTTTGATCTTTCGTTAATAATATAAAATAAAATCTCAAAAAGAAGGAAGCTTAAAGCGCCACATATGGAAACTGACTTCTAAGCGGATGGGACTCTCCCGTCATCGCGACGCTCACTCTAGGAAAACTCTATTACCAATATGATTCTTATTTTCTCAGCTTTAATGGAATAGTCATTCCACCGTTAAATAAACTTAAAAAACAAAAGTGAGGTAAACAGTGACAAAAACCCGTTTAAAATAACAAAACTAACACTTTCGTAGTTTTAAGCACTTACTTCTCCGACTGACATTGCCCCATCGAAATTTCCTTCAGAATCTTTTTTTTAGAGAATTTAGTAAGCTTTTGAATGGTTACATCGTACTTCCCACGATTTCTTAACTGTTTGGATGATATTAAGGGGGAAAATGGTGCTAATACCTACCGATAGCTACTATATTCCTTCACTAATCGCACTTGAGATAAGAACGGAACCGCGCTAAGATGAAGCAGTTCCTGCGGGTCGGACTTTTTCTGATTGCAGTTGGACTGATGCACGTTGTGACAAACTCTCAAAAATTAAAGAAAAATAATTATTACGGAAAATGATGCGCCGTTAAAAACGAAAAAAAAAACGAATGTGCATTAAGTCTAATTAAAATATGCTTTAAGTATAATTAAAATATATCATTGGATAAAATATATAGTGGAAAAAAGTATTTGCACCATGTTTTTATGAATAATTGAGTACAGGGAAACAAAAAACTTTACTATACAAAAATAAAAAGTACATCTATCAAGAACTAAAACAAACCTCTTTATTAAATAATAATAATGATTCATAACTTAAGAAAAAAATGAAAACTTTAAAAGTGCTTGAAAAAAGGTATTTGCACATTTGGTCTACTATGACTCAGATTGTCAGTTTACCTTTTCATTAATCCTTCAGGGTCCACTCGATTGTTCCTGAATTTATCACTAATCCTGTATTATCAGTATTCTCTAGTATTTGAATCAGTTTGCTTCAGACAATAGTCTATTATCATGCCCAAGACCTCTGAATTGAGTTCCGCGACGCGTGAAAAAATTGTTTTACTATGAAAAAAACATATCGCCAAATTGCTGATTCTGAGGGGCGAATTTTTCTACCGTCAGATACGTCATAAAAAGATATGAGGAAAGTGGTACAACCGAAAATCTTAAGCGTTAAGAGCGCCCAAAAAAATTAACTGACAGGTTGAAGGGGAAAATTAAAAATGAAGTCCTTATAACACCCAGGATAAGTTCTCGAGAGCTGGCTGCCATGGTCCAATCAACATCTGGAGTCGAGGTTAGTGGCAGAGCAATAAGATATTCCCTGAATTCGGAAGGGCTTCATGGTAGAGTACCAAGAAAGAAGCCATACATCAGTGAAACTAACCGCAAAAAGTGGCTTGCTTTTGCTAGGGAATACGTACAGAAACCTTTAAGCTTTTGGGAAAATGTTTTGTTTTCTGACGAAAGCAAATTTAATTTGTTTGGTTCAGATGGTCGGAAGACGATTTGGAGGCGTCGTAGTGAAGACCTAAAGAAGCAAAATGTTTCAGTAACGGTTAAGCATGGTGGAGGCCTTGTTATGGTTTGGGGGTGTGTTTCCTATCATGGAGTGGGAAAATTTGTGAGTATCGAAGGTAATTTAAATGCACAAGGCTACGTGAACATTTTGCGCCATAATTTGCGTAGTAGTGTCGCAAAAGTGGGACTCCAGAATCAGTACGTATTCCAGCAGGACAACGATCCAAAACATACTGCTAGGATAACAAAGGAGTGGTTGATATTTAACGTCCCCAAACAGCTCCGCACTCCTCCCCAATCACAAGATATAAACATAATTGAAAATTTATGGCTTACGCTTGATAAAAATGTCAGAAAATTCCATATCACTGGAAGACATCATCATAAACAACTTCTGGTTCAAGAATGACAAAAAATTAGCCTAGATTTAATTAAAAACCTAGTTCATTCAATGCCCAGACGTCTAGAGGCAATTATTGGCGCAAAAGGCCTCTTTACAAAATATTAAAGCTTAAGAGCTACAGTTTTCAATTGTAAATATGGAAGTGTGCAAATACTTTTTTCCAAGCACTTTTAAAGTTTTCATTTTTTGTTAAGTCATGAATCATTATTATTTTTTATAAAGAGGCTTATTTTAGTTCTTGATAAATGTACTTTTTATTTTTGTACAGTAAAGTGAAGTTTTTTGTTTCCCTGTAGTCAATTATTCATAAAAACGTGAAGTGCAAATACTTTTTTCCGCCACTGAATTTAAAGTCATCTATAAGGTACCACACATTTACATTTGATACTTTGCATTTGTGTCGATGATACAGTAGGCAAACAAAGTATTTGCACACCAATATTTTTTTGGTTTTACGGGAAAATATGGGTACATTATAATTTTTTTATGTACACCTTAAAAAATGAACATAAAATAAATTGAATAACATACTTTTTAAAAAATATATATATAGCACATTGCTATAATTAATTTTAACAATTTGTACTGCAAAAAAAGTATTTTCACACATCTCATAAGTAGGGACCGGATTCTTAGGTTTTCACCTATTTTTTTCCTTTCTGCTAAACATGATATTGATCGGTTTTTTATATGATTCGCGTCTTGTAGTATCATTCATGCAAATTTGGAAGAGCCTAAAAAAACCTATTCGGGATGATATCACCTAAAATCACCTAAATAACGATGGATTGACCTAGAAAGACCTAATCTTTGAAATAGAAAATACACTTCAATGAACTCATTTCTTCGTTCAAACAAATTTTCTTAAAAGCATCTTCCCGGGTCCAGAAGTTCAGGGAAATTTTTTAAGGAGTGTCGCTTCCACCAGAACCCATTTTAACACACTGGGGAAAAAATAAGAATAGTTGTTGACGCTTTGGATATGAATGAAGCAGCTGCCATTTCTAATGCTTTGATGGTCCTCCAGAGCAACGAGATTCGTCGTGCAGTCGCATTTCTAAGAGCACATATCTCAGAACTTCTAAATCTCATTGGAAAATTGGAATCGTCAACACTGGAGCTAAAAGGTATGATGAAATACTGCCCTATGACTTCTTGTGGCGTAAACGGGCGCTTCTTAATCTTTCTCCGCTTTTAAGACAGTTTTCTAAGACAACAGGAAGAATTTCACCGTCGAAAACCTGAGCACCTATATGATCGTTTACTATAACAAGGGGTAATACCTATTTTAGTTTCATATTTTTTCTTTTAAATTTTTCCAAGATTTAATTATTTGGTTTTTAACATAGTTAAGTACCTGTCTATAGGCAGTGAAATTCTTCATGATGCTCCTTAGAAGTTGGAACTCTTTAGTAGAGAAACTTGTCCTTTACATATTTATTTATTTTTTGTTTTATGTTCTTATTTTTTTTATTAATGTATATTTTATAAAACAATTTACTCTATTTTAATTTGTTTAATGTTTTTTTTTTAACATTGCTTTAGTTCTAAACTGTATTTTATTTATATAAATTTCATTCACTTTGTTTAAATAAATATTTTGTTCAATATTTGGACCTCTTATTATTACTATTTTTTTTTTTTTTTTAAATAACTCAGACTCGAATTTCCGTTTTATTTTTATTTCCAAATCTTTTTTTTCCCCCGTCTCAATATACTTTTCTACAAAATAATGTTATTTGATGTTTATTTTTAAGTCACTACATACATATACATATTAATTTACCAGTGATAAATTAATCAAAATTATTAATGATAAATTATAATAGGATGAACTTATTTTTTGAGTCTATTGAAATATTTTTCTCACCAAAAAAAACCTAAAATTGATTTTTAAATAAAAACCTAATAAGACCTGTTTTTGAACCTATTAAGCAATTTTTATCACCTAAAAAAACCTAAAATGGTTTTTTGAATAATAACCTAAAAAAGACCTATTATGTCTGTCGCAAAAACCTAATTTGACACTTATTTTATCCTAAAAATCCGGTCCCTACTCATAAGCATACATGCAAGATGTATTATGGTTATGACTAGGATATTAAATTCTGCCTTTGAACGGAGTTCTAGGTCTTATCCCTAATCCCCTCTGTACTTTAGAAGTTCCTTTAGTTTAGCTAGTGATTTGACATATAATTAGACTTGCCCACATATAATGGCTCATGATAAAAATTAGTTATCAATGGCAGTTAGGGAAGGAGTGGTGGCACTTCACGAATGCGGGAAAAATCGGGAAATTGGGAGCCAGTTCAATTTAGTGTTTTCCACAGTCCGGAATATTGTGAAAAAAAGAATGAACTTGGAACAACTGAAAATAGGGCCCGATCAGGTAGTCCACGAGTTCTCACAGTAAGAGAGAGACGTAAAATTGGTTAAGATGCCCTTAATAATCCTACAGTAAGTGCCCAAAATTTGGCGAATGACATTGCGTCATATTTAGGGAAACATGTCACAGCACGGATAGTACGGAATGTTCTGCACGATACTGCCGTACGAGGTAGGAGACCTTTAAAAAAGCCATTCATCAGTGAAATTAACCGAAAGAAAAGACTAGAATATGCACAATACAAAGACAAACCACTAAACTTTTGGAAGCAGGTTATTTCTCTGATGAGAGTAAGTTTGATGTTTTCAAGCCAGGGTCAATTCACGTCAAATCGCCCAATTTTAATATATGTCCGTGCCATCACATCTCAGATATTTTTAAAATTTTTTTCGTAAATAGAGATGTATGAGATAATCTCAAATTAATTTTTTCAGATTTTTTTATCAAAAATTGAACCAGGGGGAATTTTTTGAAATTCTTGTGTTCTGCATGATTTTGGTTACTTTCTTTCTGATAACAGTTTTGCAAAAACATTTGTGTTTTACTTTTTTTTCAACAAATCCGGCTGTTCTTGGTATCAGATTAAAGCTAATGCTTTTCTCTATCAAAATAAGCTATAATAGTGACACTGTAGGCAATAGTGTCATGTCACTAATCGCGCAAAGTTATTTTTTATACTTTTTCATTAGGTAGGTTCAATAAGTCATACCTCAGAAATCACAAATACCACATGCATCATATTTTTTTTCTAGAATGATGAAACAATGTACTAGTTATGGTCAAAAAATAAAAATTGTGTTTTTGGCTGTTATGAAAAAAAAATTTTTTTCTTAGGAAAAAGTTCACTTAAAATGCCAACTTCGTAAAATGTAAATTTAAAGTTTTTCTGAGCTCAAAGTAACTCAACAACTATTACCACCAATAAAACTATAACCTATTATATTACAAGGATATTTGACATTAATTTTAGATTATTCACTATTAGGTACCTAATTTGTATAGTGGAAAGTCACATCGTAGTTTCTGTAAATTTCGGATTCAGTTAATTGTGAACCTTTTCATCTATTTTGTATGTCTTTCCTGATTCAGATGATGTTAAAGGAACATTAATATGTTTAAGTAGCTTTCCTTGCCATATTTTGGAATCTGTATGCAATTTGTTCAGCTTTATTTTCCAAACTAGCTGGCCTGCGACTTCGTCCGCGTGGAGAATGAACCGATTTATTTTATTTTTATAACATATTTTTCTATTAATTTGTCCACAACGAATTCCGAGTGTCGGTGCAACATAATTCCAACAATAACTGTGGTATGGCCGAATAACTACTTTGTGTCAGGAGATGAACCAATTTTGCTGGTTAACGAACGTTCAATCATTTGCTAGGGGAATACTATATACCAAGTTTCGTGACGAAAAACAAAAAACTTTGTTGTGTAGACTGCGTTTCTACAAGAAACACATATTTTTGTACCTAGATCAATTATTCATTTTTTTTTTTTTTTTTTTTTTTTTTTTTTTTTTTTTTTTTTATGAGAAACAAGAGAATCAGTGTTAAGACCTTTACACATATTCTTTTTGTTTCGTAACTGGATCACAGCATATAACTGAATCCGAAATGTACTGAAACTACGGCATGACTTTCCACTATAAAAATTAGGTACCTAATAGTGAATAATCTAAAATTAGTGTCGAATGTCCTTGTAATATAATAGGTTATAGTTTTATTGATTGTAATATGTGTTGAGTTACTTTGAGCTCAGAAAAACTTTAAATTTACATTTTACGAAGTTGACATTTTAAGTGAACCTTTTCCTAAGAAATTTTTTTTTTTTCATAACCACCAAAAACATAATTTTTATTTTTTGAACATAACTAGTACATTGTTTGATCATTCTAGAAAAAAATTATGATGCATGTGGTAATTGTGATTTCTGAGGTATGACTTATTGAACCTACCTAATGAAAAAGTATAAAAAATAACTGCGCGATTAGTGAAATGACACTATTGCCTACAGTATCACTATTATAGGTTATTTTGATAGAGAAAAGCATTAGCTTTAATTTGATACCAAGAACAGCCAGATTTGTTGAAAAAAAGTAAAACACAAATGTTTTTCAAAACTGTTATCAGAAAGGCAGTAACCTAAATCCTGCAAAAAACAAGAATTTCAAAAAATTCCCCCTGGTTCAATTTTTGATAAAAAAAATTGGAAAAAATTAATTTGAGATTATCTCATACATCTCTATTTATGAAAAATATTTGAGACATGACGTCACATTGCACTGGTCGATTTGACATGAAATGACCCGCCAGCAAGTGTTACCACTATATGGCGAAGAAAAAATACAGCTTTTAAAAAACAAAATATTTTAAGTACGGTTAAGCATGGTGGAGGAAATATAATGGTTTGGGGCTGTATGGCTTACAATGGGCCTGGTAATTTGCATGTGATTGAAGGTACGATGACGGCCCGGTCCTATGTGGAGGTGTTAAGGGGTAACCTGGGTGCGAGTGCTGCAAAATTAGGGTTTCAAGATACCTTTTACTTCCAGCAAGATAATGATCCCAAACATACAGCTAATATTACAAAAGAATGGCTCCTCTACAATGCCTGTAGACGGCTGACCACACCACCTCAGTCACCGGACCTCAACCCCATAGAGAACCTGTGGCATATTTTGGACAGAAAAGTGCGTCAGACATCAATAAAAGGCAAGGAACACTTAAGGCAGGTAATTTTAGTGCCCTGGAGTAATATATCAGTAGATATCAAACAAATACTTGTAGAATCTATGCCTAGACGTTTGGAAGCTCTTATATGGATTTTAAAAAATTCGTAGACACCTTATTACAAACTTTATTGATAAAACTGAACTTCCAACCTTTAAAAAGATCATGTACATTAAATTCGGAGGAGTTTTATTCACTAAAAAGAAACCATTTGGACTAAATATTTAAAGAAAAGTCAATAACTTTTAGAATCCTTGACTGCCCGTGGTGGAGCAGAGAAGATTTTACACATAACCTTTAAAAATCGAATGGAATCATTTTATATTAGATGTCAAGTGGAAGAAAAATACATAGAGCTTCAAACCAAAGTGGTAGTAAACATCTATCGACCATAGGCAGAGTGATACAAAGTAAAGAAATTATGTCCAGCCGGCTGGACAATGGAACTGAAGGGGTTAAGGCAGAGAATTGTTTTGTAATTGTGAAACATTTCAGTTATACAGCTGTCAGTAGTTTGTTGTTCGACTTCATAATGGAACGAAACCTTTTAATTCTACCTTTTACTGCTCGACTTGTCAGTGGCATATTTTTGACAGAAAAGTGCGTGAGACATCAATAAAAGGCAAGGAACACTTAAGGCAGGTAATTTTAGTGTCCTGGAATAATATATCAGTGGATATCACACAAATACTTGTAGAATCTATGCCTAGACGTTTGGAAGCTCTTATATGTGCAAATGGTATGCACACAAAATATTAAAATAAAAAATTAAATAAATATGTACATATATATCATAAGAATCGAAGTGTGCAAATACTTTTTTAGCAGTACAAAATGATAAAATTAATGATAACAATCTCCCATGTATTTTTTTTAAATAAATGTTTGTGCTGTTCTATTTTTTTTTAGTTTTATCTTTTGTAATTTACATTAAAAAAATAATGTACCCATACATTACAGTACAACAAAAAAACGTAGGTGTGCAAATACTTTTTTTGCCTACAGTATATTCTTCGTAGGATATTAAGGCACCACAGATAAGTGCTTTTCCCCTCTGCTTAGAGAAACCCTTTCTCACACTGAAGTTATATTCCAATATAAGGCTGGTTTTCTTTTTCATTCATTTATATATTTTACTAGCTGATCCGGCGAACTTCGTACCGCCTAACAGTCGATTCAATAATTTGTTTTAAATATTTATTCTGCTATTCAGGACTCCGGGTCAGCTATCAAGATGTAGACATCTGGCGGGGATAACTAATTAAATGACGATTGATCAGTTTTCGACCGGAGAGGAAAAATGATTAAATTTACTCATTCACCCAATTACTAAAATGGCTATTAAAAAATAAGGGTTGATCGTAGAAGGGTGAAAATTGAGGATTGTATGTATTTTTTGTATGTTGTATAATAAAAAAATAGAAATTAAAAATTTTGTCTAAAAAATAAAATAAAAAATTTAGGGGTGGACTACCCCTAACATTTAGGGGGATGAAAAATAGATGTTGGCCGATTCTCATAGATACCGGATAAGCACAAAAAATTTCATCAAAATTGGTCAAGCCGTTTCGGAGGAGTATGGCAACGAAAACTGTGACACGAGAATTTTATATATTAGATTTATATTTTTTTATAAACCTGCCAACTTTCAGGTCATTTACACCGTCGAATGAAACTCATAATATTTTGTGGTGGCCTGTTATTCACATTTATTTGAAGTCATTAAGTCAGCTTTAATATTTTATATTTGTTTATACTTTATAAATTTTTTTTTAAAATTATTTTTACCTATTTGCTTAATTTTATTGAATTAATTTTCACGCAGTATGCGAGCATATCACCTTGCTGTTGTGGTGCTCCGTAACAAATAAACATTTCATGGAGCCAATCGCCTACGTTTCGTAGCTCCTTAAAAGCATAAATAAATAAATAATATTTTATTGAATTATTATTATTTTCCTTTTCAAAAATTTATTACAGATTTTGGTTTACACCACAACGTAATCATAGGAGGAGCTGAATTTAAAAATTACTCAAAATATAATTTTTATTTGTATAGCGACAAACACACACCTAAGCGCGCTCAAAACACACTCATACACAAACCCGTATACATTCACAACCTTACTCATTCAATCGCTCACAAGCATAAAACACACTCATACACAAACCCGTATACATTCACAACCTTACTCATTCAATCGCTCACAAGCATAAAACACACACATACACAAACCCGTATACATTCACAACCTTACTCATTCAATCGCTCACAAGCATAAAACACACTCATACACAAACCCGTATACATTCACAACCTTACTCATTCAATCGCTCACAAGCATAAAACACACTCATACACAAACCCGTATACATTCACAACCTTACTCATTCAATCGCTCACAAGCATAAAACACACTCATACACAAACCCGTATACATTCACAACCTTACTCATTCAATCGCTCACAAGCATAAAACACACTCATACACAAACCCGTATACATTCACAACCTTACTCATTCAATCGCTCACAAGCATAAAACACACTCATACACAAACCCGTATACATTCACAACCTTACTCATTCAATCGCTCACAAGCATAAAACACAAGATTAACATTTTCATACCCGCCACTTCTTTCACATTAAGGCCACATAAGGTACTATCAAACTGACTATTTAATTATTCTTATGTTTTTAGATTTTATTTTAAAAAAGTTATTTAAAAGTTCCGTTTTTTCTATGAACTTTAACATAAGCATTATCTCCGAGGACTCTTCTCTACTTGACTCATATATTCGGCATTCTGTTAATAAATGTTTCTCTGTTATTACAACATTACGTGATTCGTAGATAAGTGATGGTTCTTTAGAAAATAGGAATGAATGTGTTAATCTTGTGTCGCCAATGCGTAACTTAAGGCAACTTCCTTTTTTTTTCTATTGTGGTTAAAGAAAGCTGATTTAGAAGTGTTTGACAAGGTACATTGCGTCGCCGATCTGGCTTGGATAGCGGTCAGATCCAACAGAGTAATAAGTAGGGAACGGATTCTTAGGTTTTTACCTATTTTTTTTTTTTTCCTTTCTACTAAACATAATAATGATCGGAAATTTATATGATTCGCGTCTTGCAGTATCATCAGTGCAAATTTGGAAGAACCTAAAAAAACCTATTCAGGATGACATCACCTAAAATCACCAAACTAACGATGGAATAACCTAGACAGACCTAATCTTTAAACAAGAAAATACAATTCAATGAACTCATTTCAAAAAAAGCTCAAATATCATAAGGTATTGTAAAAATAGATTAGAATTTTAGACATGAAATTGTTGTCAGCGCACAGTAATAATGAAAATTAATGAAATTGAAATATTTACAGTCTAGTCTCAAAAAGAGATATTTGATTATTTAAAAAAAACAAAAAACATAAAACTACTAAGAATGCATTTTTTGAAAATCATGTGAACGGACAGGTGATATTTTTGAATAGTTTGGGCGCCTTCTAGCCCATACCATTCAGAAAAAGTTATTGATTATTATGGTACTCAAAAAAGCAATTCTGACAACATAAAAACAAAATATAACAGTAAACATTTGAAAAATAGATAAAAAATATTGTTACATAAAATATGAGGGTTGACTTCCCATGTACAATATACTGGACATGGATTTTCAAAAATTCGTAGACACCTTATTACAAACTTTATTGATAAAACTGAACTTCCAACCTTTAAAAAGATCATGTACATTAAATTCGGAGGAGTTTTATTCACTAAAAAGAAACCATTTGGACTAAATATTTAAAGAAAAGTCAATAACTTTTAGAATCCTTGACTGCCCGTGGTGGAGCAGAGAAGATTTTACACATAACCTTTAAAAATCGAATGGAATCATTTTATATTAGATGTCAAGTGGAAGAAAAATACATAGAGCTTCAAACCAAAGTGGTAGTAAACATCTATCGACCATAGGCAGAGTGACACAAAGTAAAGAAATTATGTCCAGCCGGCTGGACAATGGAACTGAAGGGGTTAAGGCAGAGAATTGTTTTGTAATTGTGAAACATTTCAGTTATACAGCTGTCAGTAGTTTGTTGTTCGACTTCATAATGCAACGAAACCTTTTAATTCTACCTTTTACTGCTCGACTTGTCAGTGGCATTAGGATTTATTGGAATCGTGATTTTGGTGGCATTTGAAGGATGGAGTTACACCTGTATTGGCCTGAAAGATACTGTAATAGGCTTATAGAATAGACAAAGCATAATTCACCGAGTGGGTTTCCCCAAGGAGGGAAGACAAGGAGGCGTCTACCTGCTCAGCAGAGTTAGGCCTTTATTGAACCTGTCAAACTTATCAGTTGCTTTGACACTTCTGAGGTCAGTGATCAGCCTGGATTGTGGAGGAATTTGTACACAATTCTTTATCTTTCATCCTTCCATGTGAAATGCGATTCTACTATAATAGCTTCCTGTGCCATATACAAGACACAAAGTCTTGTACATACAAAGTCTTGTATGTTTTATAATAATGCTTATGAAGACTTGATAAGCATAATTATGAAACATAATAATCAAATACTAAGGACAAGACGCACGAAGTAATACTAACGCGACTTAGAATCGGACATACCCGACTCACCTATTTGTACCTCTTCACAAGACAGGACAAACCGCTATGTGAGGCATGCAACGTACCTTTAACTGTAAAATACGTACTAACAGACTGCCTTAAAAGAGACAACTTACAGATTCCTCGAAGCCTCAGTGAACTGTTATCTGATAGGAGCCCCCACATTGTTACCATACTGACATACTTAAAGACGACAAAGACATATAATAATATATAGTTATACCACACCTAACTCCCAAGTCAAAGTGTCTTATTTCAGGATAATATTCCTCAGATTTCAACTCCGCAAATATCAGTATGATTACTATTTATTACCATTAAAATTATACGTTTAATATTGTATTTATTTATTTTATTAATTCCTTATATATTTATTTAATATTTTTTATTATTATTCTTTTCTTTATTTTTCTTTTATTATTCATTCTCCATACCCTTTATTTTTTAACTTTGTTACTGATCCTTAGCTTATAATTTATTATTTGTATATAAATTCTTTTAGGGCAGATCACCATTGCTGTGCAGCTCTTAAAGTAAAATAAATTAAAAAAAAAATATAATCAAATATAAAACAGTCCGAATGTAGTAGAGAATGCAGAATGCTGACAGAAACAGAGAAACACTAAATATACCTTATGTCATTCTAAAACTGTTAACGAAGGACAGCCAACATATAAAAACCATATTATATTTTCAGAACATAAACAAATACCATAAAATTTAAAAAGTGTACTGTTATAAAATCAAACTAATATAACATTTTTATTAATTTCTTTCTCTACTTATTTATTCACTTTTTCAGTTGCTAATATCTTTATCCCTCTCAAGAGTTACTGCTTTTCTCGTTTTCCCGATTCTTACGTTGTTTAGTAATTTTGTTCATTATCAAATCTTGTATATACCTTATTCACAGTATCATCAACAACAGTGCTAAACAACTTCTTCTTTTACACCTTCTTTCACGAAGAAAATGTAAACAGGCCTTATTTGTAACTACAAAAACTGATTTGTTCCAATGTATTTTATCTGTTATTCTTAAGAGCTTACAGTGTATTTTTTTGTTTAAGTACAACTAGAAATGTATCTATATAATTGTTTCGAGCACATCACCTTAGTTGCCAACGGCCAAAGCCACGTTGAATGCACATGTTCCCATAGATCACCGAAGTTAAGCAACGTCTGGCGTGGCCAGTACCTAAATGGGTGACCGACCACGTGTTATTGGCATTATAAAAGGGTGGGAACCTGTAGATAGCCCAGCGTTAATAGCCAAATTGTTGATACGCCGTTAAACACAAGAAAAAAAAACATCTTAGTTGCGGGAGCTCAAAAATAAATGAATAAAAAAAAAATTAAACAGTCCGAAAAGTTAGATTTTAGACACCGCTAACTTACAGTAGCAGAAATTACTCTGTCGAACTCTTCGATCTCCGCTCGGAATGATCCATGATAAACAACCAAAAATTGTTTCTCATTTTACTTATCATGCTTTACTGGCCAATTAATAGCACTAGTAAAATCAATTAAAATACTAACAAAAAAACCTGTGGAAATCAAATACAAAGAACAGTTTATAGGAGCGAAACTAATAATTTCGAAAATCTAAGCACCGATCTCTCGATATGAGTTCGGCCCATCGAAAATTACGTCAGAACCGTTTTTGTAGGAAATGGCATGGCATTATGTTTCATGCTAAAAAAAACAAAAAAAAAAAAAAAAAAAACGAAAACTGTGGTTGCTATCGTCTTAACAGGTACATACCGTTTTAGATAGAATTGGTACTGTAAAATGGGGCCACTTGCAGTGTTGTGAAATTAGTAAAAACCTATATTGTTTATATGTGCTTATATATTTATCTGAGAGTTGACAGAAAATTATACGTGGGCACAAAAAAATGTGGGGTTGACAGAAAATTATATCAGAGTTGGCATTTATTTCTGTGTTCGCACTCTTTGACCCTTTGGTGTCACTTAAATGAAATTATCCTTGCAGTATGGGTTTGTACGAATTTCACCACACTGTACTAATGTACCACATTTATGACTTAATTTGAGACATAAATGTTTGTTGTGTTTGAAAAAGAATTACAAAAAAAATATCGTAGATAGGAACGATAAATATTTGAAGAAATTTTTCAACTAATCTTTCATTAGTGTAACCTCTAAAACTACACTCCTTCGAAAAATGCTAGAAGAGACATAGCAACTAGCGGCAGACGAGAAATAGATCTTATCGGCTTTGGCAAAGTCATCGGCCAACTGACCAGGAATAGTTTCGAGATCTTGATGTGATACCTTCGGCTAAGATGTGTTTTATATAAAATGTACCAACGTTTTATATTCCAGCGAGAAATCTTGATTATTTACTAACGAGAAATGAAAATTTCGTCCATATTTATTGATATGTATCCCATAGGATCGGCCTAAACTAGGATTTTGCACCACTTTGAACCATCTTAATATTTTTGCTGATACCAATCTAATTGGTAATTGAATTCAATGGACACATCTGTGGGACCAATAATGGCCCAAAACTGTACAGTTTACTGGGTAAGAAGTGACACCTGAAGAAGTCAGGCGGGAATTACTGACTCAGGGATAATTGATCAGTTATTGACCACCAAAGGCTGAAAATTATTGAAGTACTAATATCTCTATTAAAAAATGGGGATTGGTGGTAGAAGGGAAATGCAGAGATGTATGTACTTTTTAATGCCAAATCATAAAAATAAAAAAAAATAAAAAAATAAAAATGATGGGGTGGACCATTCTTATCACTTAGAGATATGAGAAATAGTTTAAATCCTATTCTCAGACCTACCTAATATAATATACACAAAAAAATTGCAGTTGTTTGTATATATATATATATATATATATATATATATATATATATATATATATATAACATCAGTGAATTTTAAAACTAAGTAAGACGCACCAAAAATAAAAATGCCTTCAAAATAGATAATATAACAGATTAACTTCTAAAATTTCTCAAAGACAATCTTCTGTGGTACTTAAATTTAAGAAAAATATCAACGTATAAAAATTAAACATAAGACTCGTTCTATTTTTGGCTTTTCCTGAACAAATTGGTTTCAATGATGTGTCTGATATATATATATATATATATATAGGGGAAGGGTGTTGTACCTCTGACCATATTGTACCTTTGACCACCGAGGCTGTGGCGGAATGTAGCAACATTTAATAAATTTTGCTGTAATTAGCGTTACGCTTCTGTAAACTACTTTGGATTATTCAAATCAAAGAGGATTCTTGCAAAAAATACTTATCCATTTCTATCATAAAAATGTAAGTAGTTTATTGATGACGTTTTGCCTCATAATATTTTTCGTATTATGTCTTTTTAGATGGAAATTATTTTACAAAGTACAATAAGAAACATGGTGTAGCTTCTGAAATTGATTTATCATAAACCTAAAATTTTTAGCATGCTTTTCTAATTTGCACTACCAAGGTGTTGTACCTCTGACCACAACTAGTTGTTGTTCCTTTGATCAGGTCAAAGGTACAACACACCTTCTGCTACAAATTTAAAAAAAATAATTAATATTGGTTGCGTCAATTGTTCAAATAACTAAAAATAATAAATGAAGTAAGTACGAACTGACTTTATCAATCCTCAGTGTAGCAGTTCATAACTATCGCCCCTTACTGTTCCACTTGATGTTGTAAGACCTCATCGGAAAGTGCAGGCGAGGAAAAGTCAAATAGGGGCCGGCCTAAAGGGAAACCTTGTATCTTGACAGATATTCCTGAAAATATATAATTATTGACGGTGAAAAGAAAAACAACAAATAAAAAGAAAATTATGCTAATGACAGTTCAGATTCTGATACTGACAACGAAATTTCTTCAGGAGGAAGTGACGTTGATCTATGTGATAAATGTCGTGAGTTAAGTCGATAACCAGGAACAATTTGAAAAATATGATTTGGAAAAAAGAAATTTTATACTTGTTAAAAATACAAGTAAAAAGACTAATAGATATTTATGGGTTTTCTCTTTCTTTATGCCACTTCTTAATTGGTTGTTTCTACTTTTAAATTGCATTTATCAGTAAAATTAGTATTGTAGTAAAATAAGCTAAGAAACGGTCTAGTATTCTTAATAAGTTTGGAGTGGCTGTGGTAATCATGATGGCAGTGGCTAATCACGATGACGTAGGTTGTTTTGAATTATTCATCTATATAACCTTCCTCATAGCTTCAAACTGAAGTTACCGTTATTTCTTATTTTATAGCAAGATTTAACCCACGACAGAATGGAATTTAATTCGCCATGAAGTACATATTTACAGTTGATTATAACAGTAAAACGAATTTTCTAGTAAAACAAGACTTAAAATACTTAAAATGACAAGGAATTTTTGGTTGTTTAGAATAGAGCCTTCTCAGCAGTAGTCAAAGAGTAAGTACGTTTTCAGTATATAATTGTATTGACTTATACAGGTTAAGAATTGTCCGCTTCTGTGTAAGTTGACTACTGCCATTTTCCTGCGATTTGTGATGCTAATCTATTCCATTTCTTCGAGATGTAACCGCGCTAAGATGACGCAGTTCCTGCGAGTCGGACTTTTTATTGATGTCGCGGTACAGCTACAGAATTTTCACAAATAATTGTAGAACTCTACAGAGATTGTCCAGAAGTACACCTAGAACCAAATTACTCTGAAAGTTTATCAACAGCAGAGTCAGTTTTTTTTACAGCGCATCAACAAATCTTGGCTGAAAAAAAAAAACAGCAGAGTCGGGCATTGTTTTGTTAATTTTTTATTTACAGTTAATAGTGATTCAAATAATTTTTTCTTGGACAAGAATTGATTTATTGATTAATTTATTTATCAACTGATTTTTTTATTCAATGAATAACAATGTTGGCTCATTATTCATTAAATGTTTACTGACTAAGAATGTATTCATTGATTCAGTTATTCATTCATTATTATTTGTCATTCATCATTTAGCATGGCGAACATGTTACCTGGAATTTCACTTACGGTCTCTCATAATTACTTTTCATTTCAGGGCTATTTCCGGGTAGGTCTGTGCCGTTTCCAGATGCTTCTAGCATACGTCAGGCATATCATAATAATTACTTTAGGATCACTACATTCATCTCTGGGTTATTTCCGGATGAATCTTGATCACTTCCTGTTCACTTTATGCGTATTTCCGGTCTCTTATAATTACTTCTGCTTCACTATACCCAGCCAATTCCGATTCTATCTCAGGCGCTTCCGGTTCACTTTCGGAATCTGCAATGAACTTTTTCCCAACTCTGTTTTTATTCGATTATAATCTTCATTCGAATAAAAATATAAAGTTCTGTTAGTTATTAAATGGCTGAATAATGAATGAATTATTCATTATTCAGAATAAAGTAACAGATTTATTTATTTTTCAGACTGATTTTTGATCAACTGCAAACAAGAAATAATAACGACCAACAAAACTTCTCTATCCTACAGCGATGGCTACGAATTCCCTGAGTCAGCTAATATCCTTCAATGAAAAAGCCATTAAGGAAATCTAGAAAAGGCTACGTCTCGTCTCGGAAAAATACTGGCGCTTTAATCTTACAAAGTCCGTCACGCAGGAGCTGCATAACTAAGCAGTTTCCTCAGAATTTGGGTAGTGTAGACTGCTTTCCAGAACAATTTGCTTAAAATATCCTACATAAATAAAATAAAAACATGAATAGTTCTCTTTTAATTTTGTAATGAGTAACTGATAAATTATTAATTTGCTTCCAGAGTTATGTTTACACATGGTACCTACTACACTACGTAATAAATACAAAAAACCTCGTATTATCGTATTTTGATCTAACACAGGAACCGGATACAGTCCCTCTAGCGCTCCTTGCGGCGCCTTTGTGAACCTATATCTGGCTGGCTTTTCTATTGAAATATATTACAAAGTAAACCCCCCTTTCCGATTGACCGATTCAGCTCATTTTTACAACACTTCTTTCTCATGAGTTACCCACGACGTATACCGCGTTTCGTTACAATACAGCAGAAATTACGACCAGTATGAGTATATTAGTAATTTGGGTCCGGAGTAAACCCCCCCCCCCCCCCCTTCTAATGAACCGATTTAGTTTATTTTTACAACACATATTTACCTGTAGATTACCACTATGAATACCGAGTTTCGTCGAAACATACCTAAAATCACGGCTGGTAGTGGCAAATTGGTATTGTCGGTCCGGAGTAAACCCCCCCTCCTCATGAACCGATTTAGTTCATTTTTATATCTCACTTTTCTCTCTATATTACCACTACGAATACCAAGTTTTGTTGAAATATAACAAATATTACGGCTGAAATGGTCAAATTAGTGTTTTGGGTTCGGGGTAAACCCCCCCTTCCGGTGGACCGATTTTGGTGGTTAACGAACTCGTTCAATCGTTTGCTAATTGAATGCTATATACCAAGTTTCGTGACGAAAAAACAAAAACTCTGGCCGCTATCGTGTTAACAGACACATATATATATATATATATATATATATATATATATATATATATATATATATATATATATATATATATAGATAGATAGATATATAGATATATATAAATTTTAACGGGGGTCATTTTCGGTGTCTACTAGGTAGGATCGATAAAGATTTGAAGAAATTTTTCAAAAATTCCGTCATGAGTCCAACCTCAATAGCTACTTTCCTTCGGAGGAAAGTGCTAATAAAAGGAATAGCCTTCAATGCACCTTAAAAAGCTTCAAACGTTTGTTTATTGGTCTTGATGGATAATAAAATTTTAAGGTCCGTTATTATTAACTAAGAATTTTAGGACCAACCTTTATAACCTATAGGTTACCAACCTTTTCTAGCCAGGATAGGGCTGATGCCTTTTTTTCTCTCTAAACAAAACAAAACAAAACTGTAGCTGCTATATGTTAGATATTGCTATATGTCTATCAGTCTATGATGCAAATGCTACTAAAATATGACTACAAGCTCTGTATGCTACCTAATCTTGTTGCCCCTAACTATTTCAACTGATAGTCCCACATAATATCCAACATATAGCAGCTACAGTTAAATTTTGTCAAAAATGTTTGGCACTATTTTGCCCCGACCTCTTCATATCGTCCGTACAAATGCAAAGTATCCAATGTGAAAATTACCACTTTCCAGAGTGAAAAAACTTTTATACATTACTTTACTTTTGGACAGTCAAATAGTCGGCAGATTCGACATTTTAACAGTGGTTACTCTCCTCTTTCACTGAGTGAACTTAGATTCGAGAGTTTGCCGTACATCAGTCCAACAGAAATCATTAAAGATTTAAAATAAAAAACTAGGTTTTTCACATTCCATACTTTGCATTTGTATCTGTATCGACGATATCATACTATGATATTGATCTCTCTCTCCCTATACATATATATATATATATATATATATATATATATATATATATATATATATATATATCCAAAGAAAGGTTGAACTTATGACGCAATCTGGAAGCGCCAATATGAAAACTTCACGTTTCAGAACCATAGATTACGAAAATAACGGTTGTTCGTTTATATATATATATATATATATATATATATATATATATATATATATATATATATATATATATATATATATATATATAAATATATATATTCTGAACTTATTCATTTTATATCTATGCTTCTTCGTTACCCTTACTTTTAAGTTTGAAATCTACTTATAGTAAATCAATCTGCCATTTAATCGATTTAACATCTAGCTATAATAAATATTTACCATATGTATCATTAATCCTAGTAGATTTATAATATGTCATTTCTTTTATTTCATCAGTATTAACTTTGTCCTGCGTGTTCTACAGCCTTGATGAAGGCGCGAATATGAAGCCGAAACGACGGCAAATAATAAGACATATAAGATAAAAATCTAGTTTTATTAAGATATCACGAGCGAATCCTTATAGTCCGAGAGCCAGCAACGTACTTTTCATGGTGTTTTATGCATCTTGAAATTTTGCTATAATGTACATCTTGGATATATAAGAAGGTATATATGTGTTTCCTGGACATACCATGGAACACCAGGTACTGCGCCGCATAGGGAAAGGTACAAAAAAATATTTCCCAAAAATAGAGTTTTATTCAGAAGCCAACTATCTTTAATGTAAAATTAAGACAATTTTACAATGAATAATAAATACGGCAAACACTTTTAAGGGGTATAACACATAATAAAAAAAAAATAATTGTTTTTATTCTAATATTAAATGAGAGTTTTATTCGCGCTGCCATTTAAACCGGAACAGCTGTACAAGATCATGAGAGCAAGAACCAATGAGAGCACAGAAAACAACCAACACTGCGCGGTCGTCTCATGCACTCTTACGGTTACGCGCAGTGTATTGCAGTCTATCATAGGCAACATTTATTTTTACATTTTCTGATAATTAAACCCCACAAAAGTGTCTGCCCTTTTGCAATTTTTTCAAATGTGTTTACTGAAGACGCTGTTTAAATCGCAGCGTGAATAAAGCACTTCATTTAATATTAAAAATAAAAACTAGGTACTTAGTTTTTTTTTTATTATTATCATTTTAACCCCCTTAAAAGTGCCTGGCCTTATTTATTATTAATTGAAAAATTGTCTTAATTTGCCATTTTTTTTTCATTAATAATAGTTGGCTTCTGAATAAAACTCTACTTTTGGGCAATACTGTTTTGCACCTTTCCCCTATGCGCAGTACCTGGTGTTCCAAGGTATGTCCAGGAAACACATATTTACCTTCTTATCTACCTAAGAGGTACATTATAGCAAAATTTCAGGGAGCATAAAACACTTCATGAAAAGTGCGTGGCCAGCTTTCGAACTATTACTACATCGGCGATACCAATGCAAAGTATCGAATATGAAAATCACCATTTTCCAGAGTGATAAAACTTTTATTCATTACTTTTCTTTTGGACAGTCAAATAGTGGGCAGATTCGACCATTTGTCAGTGGTTACATTCACTTTTCGCTGAATGAACTTAGATTCTGAAGTTTGCCATACATCAGTCCAACAGCGATCAGTGTAGATTGAAAATAAAAAATGCGTTTCTTTCACACTCGATACTTTGCATTTGTATCGACGATATCTACCTTCATAAAATTTGGCAGGTTTTACCCACCTTTTAAATTCTATCCATAAATAAAAACTTTTTATATGAAATATAGTTTTGTTAACTATTATGACAATCTGGATCTTGCCGTAGGAAAAGATCAGACATAAGGCAGACCCCGGACGTGTGAGAGGGTGACCCTAATCTGTTTCAGTTAACGTTCAGTTTTCCTCGGTACCATACAGTCTAACAGGTATCGACTCGAGGTGAACTCCCAGAAGATACGAGCAGGTAGGATTGGAGGACATTAAACCCTAGACAGGTGTACCTGTTTTCATTCTTAACAACCCCGTTAGAATGACTTATTACCTGAACAATGCAATAAACAAGGCACGTTTAGGCCCAGACAATTTGTAGTTCCAGTAAGGTGACGGGACAAATTTAATGACATGAGTTATGTTTGCCTAAAGGATCACGTCTTATAGAGTGGATTTGTATATTATTTTCCGATATGAGGTCTAATTAAGAGACAGCATAATTATTGTTAAAAAAAAAATATTAGTTCGGGAAGGACGGAATTCAAAATATAATATACTAACAAAAATTTAAGAGAATCTGAAGTTTTTATTGAAAGCACCGGTAAGAAACGCTATGAACTTTTTTTACAACCCAATATACCAAAAATTTCGGTCTTTCGGGGCATATTAATAATTTGAGACCAGAATAGAGATGAGAGATCTGAATAGATCTTTTTAAGCCGGTATATGAATTTTTTAATCAATCTCCAAGGGCAGATTTTAAAAAAAATCAATATCTGGAATACCAAAAGTTTTTTTTATTTTTGAATACTTAATCTCACCTCCTGTTAATTAAACTCATTTCTATAATTTAACCGAACAATAAATTTGCAAAACAGTCTCTTATGTCCAGTCGTAGACTTTTAATACAACGACTTCTGAACCTTTTCTTTCCCCAACTAGAGAAAAGAAGGTAATATAATAAAAATAATGTTTCAAACTGTGTTTTTAATTTGTTTGTAATTTTTACAACAATTTTTCTCTATTATTATTATTTTATTGTATCTTTTTCTCATTTCATGAACATAAGTATGTATAATACCCAAATATTTTAATATGATGTAACAATAGTTTCATTATAATATAATCTATTATTTTTGATGAAAAATAGTCTTGTTTCTGCTTTTAGGTTACAGATATATTTTTTATATTATCATATTCATAAATGGATCCGTATCGTACATCGATCTTCTGAGGCTAGGAGATCGATCTTCTGAATCGATCTGAACTCGCCTATCTTTTTTGTGGGTAGATTTTTTCATTTCGATTCGAATCGATTTAAACGATCGTTTCATATTCGAGAATCGCCCATCACTAGACCAGAGTAAGCCCCCCCCCCTTACAGATGGACCGATTTTGCTGGTTAATGAACTCATCCATTTGCCTGTTTTGGGAATCGGTTACATGAGACGTTCAGTTCCAAAGCGATTCTTGCTCACAAAACATCGAAAAAAAAGAGTATGCACCCCTGGATTCAGAATTTAAAGGCCTATCTGATGGTATGCTTATTATGTTCGAAAAAAATATCTAGCCCTATTAGAAAGCCAGTGTAAAATTTTCACTCTGTTTCAAAGTGCAGGTTGTCCATTGCGTAATGTACGAAACTGCAGGTTGTCCATTGTGTACTGCTCTAAACTAATTGTTGTTTAGTTGTCAGCCCTGATACATCACTGTCTCCAGCTGTATTTTGTTGTAAGCTGTTTTTATTTTCTTGTGTTTTGGTCAGAAAGTAGCCAGTCCTACTGCTCCAAATTAGTTCATGTCCATATGTCCGTCCCAAAATGACTGTTGTCCAACTTGCTAATAAATAATAATGTACTATATAAATAAAAAAATAAAAAAAAAAAAAAAAAAAAAAAAAAAAAAAAAACAAACTTAAAAACAGATCCGTGGTATTTGAGTGATACTTTAAAAATTCTATATTTAAAACATTTTTCTTGATTTCCCAAAAAATTTGCAAAGTGGACATCAGTCACTTTGGAACTGAGCGACTCACATCACGTTTCGACGGTAAATAACAAAAATTAAGGCCGTAATTGTATTAACATAGTATTTTCTGTATCTAGCAGGCAGATAAATGAAATGTCTTTCAAGAGTAAAACCTCATTACCAACATAGCATCACAAAATGCTTAACAGTCAAGCTTGCAACACAGACAATTTAATAAAAAAAAAAAGGAATGACTTTATTTTTAGAATTCCATATTTATTTGAGCATCAACATGACAATGATAAATTTATCCACCCTCTCACTCCCTTTTTACTTCTTTTTTTTTTTTTTGACTCCTTATCATAATCAGTACATGAATACCTTATTTTTAGAATATTAATCTCAGAAAATATGTTGTTTATCTTGATTCGAGATATTCCTTTTGATATATTATCAAATTCTATCTATTTTCAGAATACTTTGTCATATTTTAATCTCTAGCTATGAATAAATGTTCTAGTTTTCTCTACTTTGAACTAAAAAAAAAAAATCTGAGACTAAAATACGAACCAAACCATCATATAAAATCAAAACACTAAATAACACAATTTACACAATTATGGAATAAAAGCACCTCTAGGATCTGCTAGTAAGAAATGCATAACGCAATATTTAATCTTAATATTGCTTTGTGCATTTCAATTGAGCTTCTTCAAAAAAAAAAAAAAAAAAAAAAAAAAAAGAAATACCGGATACTACGGTAGTTAAGGTACGATGAAGATTTATTTGGGAGTGTACTTGAATGTTAAAATGAAGAACCAACACAAAAACTATTTGCCAGACAATATATTAAAAACTTACAAAATGGCAATAGTTATATTCTATAATATTGTATTTATAGTATAAATACATTATTATAGACGCAATTTATTTATTTTGGTATAAATTTTATACCGAAATAAATAAATTACGTCTAAGTTTAATGTCACTTACTTTTATATTTTATAATTTGGGAATCATGATATTGGTTTTTAATTTGTAAACAGCTATGATAGTTTAAAATGTTTATACTTTTTTACAAATATCGATCTTCAAGTACTGTCATCTGAGGTAAGTTCGAACGCATTTTCGAGGTTTTCTCGTAATAACAAAAGAAAGAAATTTTTATAAAAATCTGGAAAAATTAATGTAAGAAACCTTGACCTTCCTCTATCGAATGGTGACTTTTTTTTTTTTGAACATCTCAAAAATTTTCATTTTTTTTTTCTTGCTAAAATGTGTATTGGTAAAAAATGTTTTTCCTTATCAACTTCTGCTCTACACCTTTTGATGTTTTGTGGAAGGCGTCCCGTTAAAAGCTGATTCCTTTTCAAAAAGCCGTAAAACCATTCCAATCCGGCCTTGTCTTTAAATCCTGCGATTTTTTTCCAAACCTATCCAAATATGTTTTACGATTTGGCGAATATCCTAATCGAGTTAATGTAAAGTCCAATTCAGCTGCACTTAAAATTCCCTTTCTGTTTTTTTTCCTTGACTTAATTTTTGTTTGGCCACCACTTTTCCACTCAAGAGTCTTCTTCTTCTTTTTGACATCGTCAATCACACACGATAATAATAATATATTTGAAATTTTCTATATTTGCAATTGGACCTTTATGAACTTGGACAGTGGATCCATCAACTGTCTAACAGCACTGCTGCTATGTGCAGGACAGCAATCCATCTGGTACCAACAATCTATGTGGAAGTGGAATGTCTTCCAATGCAATAGGTCGTTCGTTTTTAAAGTGTGGAGGTTTAAAAATATGTTGAATCAATCCTGTCAGGAATGAGGATTGGCTGAAGAAGATATTCGTCCTGAATTCTGTAACACGTTGTATCTTGGAACTGATACTGATTGTGTGATCTTCACAGGATTAAAATGAAACCAAGTAAGCGAATTGGGGCTGTTAAATATTCCATTCCGTGTGAATGTGGCCTTGTATGTCCACAAAATGCTGCCGAACTGAGGATTAACATTTTTTCTCCCGCAATGTTTTGCACAATTTTTAGTTTTATTTCAAATTTTATTTGCAAACATTTCAAATTATGTGTAAATTCTGGATTAAAATTATTCAACTACCCTGCAATCTTTTCGAATTCTCCACTCAAAATGTCTAGTCAAAACTGGGTGCCAAATACATCATGTAAAACTTAAATCAATGAAAAATTGAAAAACATGAAATGTAACAGATCTCTCAAATGAAAAATTTTTCCAATCGTTTCATTCAGTTATATTTATTGCTTCCGGAATGGACAATGGGTACTACTACAATTTTGAGAAATACTTTCTTATTCATTAAAAAACATGACAACGTTAAAAAAACAGAAAATAGGACATATCTCATTTTCCATTCGGAATCCGACGTTACTTGAAATGAACTTTTTTGTTGGAAATTATGTCTACAATCGCCTCCTAGAGTTTGGCTACTTAGACCTGAATCACACTGTATATATATATATATATATATATAACTTTTTTTCCTGAGGGATTCGAGGTAATAATATCCGGAACCCTTGCACAGCCTCCTCACACATCAGGATCCCCAGTCATTCATGGTAATGCTCACACAATTTATAATAGGTGTTTCCAACTATGGAAACATAAACTTTTAAATTTTAACGTCTATTTATTATTGACAACAAATTTTAACCTGTAGTGGTTTAACTCCTGTTACTGGTAACCTATAGATAACTGTTTGCTGGGACTGGTCCAAAGCGCCCCAGAGTCAAGAAACATTATACTTTGATTACTTAGCAATTGATGAATAACATATAGTATGATGGGAACCGTGCAATAATAAACTGCACAAAATTATATAGTAACGTTAAGTTTAATGATACCTTATTTAACGCAATAAAATAACTACTTTTCTGCCGTGACGAAGCACGGGAATTGGGCTAGTATTAAATAAAAATCGGGGGGGGGGGACTATGTGACATCCCACACGATTGACACAAGCAGCTGGTGTTGAGAAAGATCATCAAGATCTGTGCTTCTCTGGTTAGGTCCAATCTTTGTAATGAAAATTGTAATGCTGAAATCTCCCTACCTTCCTGAGTTGTTGCTACGTTTACCTTAAGAAGTTTAGGGCTGACCTAATGAACTTTTTCTTAAGGTGCATTGAACCACAGAAGCCAATTCATTTCTTTTAATTTTAATTTCCAAAAAGAACTTTATGAATTTTGTATTCAATAAAATAGTTTTATATGGTTCCATTTCATTTTAGTGTTGGCTCCACACAAAAATTTCATTACATGGTGCCAACACTTACAAACAAAAGATCAACTGGAATCACAACTAATAAAAACGGATTCAGAAAATTATTTAATTAAATAAACTTATCTATTTGATAATTAGAAATGAGTTAACACAGGCGTCTCGCAAACAATCACTCTTCCCGCAGATAAAATTACCATATCAATTGTTAGAAATCTATTAATAGGTAATTGAGAAGAGATAGTCAACAGTTCAGATGTAGATCATTTTAGAAATTATTTGTAATTTTTTTTTTTTTTTTTTTTTTTTTTTTTTTTTTTTTTTTTTTTTTTTTTGCCCAGATTTGGGCTTGACATCTAAGCCTTCTTCAGACCAAGGGAGGTGAGGGAGATCTGTCCCGTATTGTGGAGGCTACATTTTTGATGGACGAAGGCTTTCATGTCGAGCTAAAACGTTGGCAAAAATAAAACTCACTTTTTATTTGCAGAGCCTGCAACGAACCCGAAAACCTTCCGCACATCCTGGGTGCCTGCCGGAAGACTGAGTTGATAAGGATTATCAGGCACCATAAAATTTGTACTATTATAGACAAATCAGATCAAAAGAGGTATTAGAAGTGTTTGAGGAGGTACACTGTGTCGCCGGTCAAGGTTCAAATCGAAGAGCCGACGTAGTGATAATTAACTGAACAGAATCTTCTGGCACTATATTAGACCCAACAATTCGGTTTGAATTAGACGTGAACCAACCAAGGGCAGTCGATATGGAGAAGAAGAAAATTTATGAAGGTTGCATCCCATATTTTGAAATGAAATATAAGGTTCACGAGTGGGAAGTAATAGGACTTATGTTTGGAGTTCGGGGCACCATCACGGATTTTATCCAAAAATTTGCCACAAAATTCAAAATGAAACAAGGCGTCCTACTACAAATCAGCAAAACTACCCTGAAGGACTCAATTCACATAGTGAATTACCATCTTTACGGATGAGAAAACGGATATGACGAAACAAAAAATCATTTTAAGTTTAAATGTAGTAAATAAAATAAACATACTACTGAGGTGGTAATGACTAAGGCATGCTCCCTTTCTTGACCAATAATAGTAACAATAATAACAAAGGTGCTAATGACCTCAGCAGTAGATGCACCAAAAGAAAAGGAAAAAAAAAATAATAACAAAAAATAAAAAATAAAAAAGATATTATTATTTTAAATCATAGCCTATTATTGGTTTAGGAGAATGCTGTTGCCCAAAGTGGTCAGCTACCTTTCAGATTGATCTCAATAATGCAGTTTTTAAAAAAAATTCTCTATCTTTTAAAGATTTTTTTTTTTTGTGTTTCTCGTTTCTCATGCATTTAGAGTAAATGTGTGTATATCCACTTGAAAAGCTTCAACTCACAGATACTGAGTCATATTAACGTGTTCCTTATAATATATATATATATATATATGGCGTGAATTGGAAAGCATAGAACAGGACTATCATGCCATTACTTCGGATATCTAAAGCACCCTTTTCTGTGACTAAGATAATCCTATTGCAATTTAAGCCCTTGTAGTTTGAAATTGACTATGCTTTCGAATAATACTTTTTTACTCGCCACAGTTTTTCAATTATTTAAAAATATATGAAAGGTTCAAACCTGAATGCTTGATACTTTTTTTTCGCTGTAATAATCCCAATCCTCCAAATGTAACCAAAATCTAGTTTTGATGAATGTGAGACTTGTACAAAATGTTCCCAGCCTGACATTTCTGAGTGCTGGAAACAAAATATCTTATTTCACCACCTTTTCTCAAATATGATTGATGGTATGAAAATAAATGTGATGGTTTTTATTTGATTTGTTTTTCATTATATCAAAGTTATTCCATTTTTTAATATATTTTGGATTTTAAGTAAGTGAAATTTGATTAATCATAACTGGATAATTGTATTGAGCAAATCGCCTTAGTAGCAGATGAATAACGATTAATGGATAGACGAATAAAAAAAAAAAAAAAAAAAAAAAAAAAAAAAAAAAAAAAAAAAAACATCTAACATGTTTGATTACTGACATACCAATAAAAAGTGCACTGGTAAACCTATTAACACAAAACAGTAGGTAATATGCTTTTTTTGTCGAATTTTGTCAAAAAAAGCTGTGTTTCGTGAGGCAGATTCCGCTGGTGAAAACTCTTCATCTATCATTTCAGATGAATGGTTTTTGTGACAAATTTGTTCAAAATCAGATTTGTAGACAGGCGAGCACATCAAAGATAATATATATATATATATATATATATATATATATATATATATATATATTTCTTTATTTTAATTAAGTTTTTGGGTCTGATGTGTTATGAAACATCATTATTTTGTTAGTATCCTCTGACAGAAATACTAATAAATTTTATATTGCATTTACAGAAATACAATAAATTTTGCACTAGTGTTTCTAAAGTGACGGTATTTTTCAGTTATGACTATGAAAGACATGGTATGTATCTCTTTTAACCATGAAAACTGTACGTACCTAGCTTCAGAGCTTGTTCATCAGAGGGAACTTGAGTCACTCTTCTTGTCATATTTTTAGAAATACTAGTGTTATATTTATTGTATTTCTGTATGAAATTATATATTTATTTTATATTTACCCAATTTTTAATTTTATTTTGATTGGTCCAAGATGTTTTATCTAAATCTCTGCATACTTTTATTTGAAAAGATTGTGATGTTACTCGTGTATTGTACAAGCATTTTTCTTTCCTTCTTTTTTAGAATTTTTAAGAGAGACAGGGATTATGAAAAATTGAAACCCTGAAAATATTGATGTTAGAATTAATTTATGAAATTTACATTGAAGCATCTAAATACAACACACTGTTAGTGTTAAATCTAATTATTATTGAGAAAATTTCTATTCAGTTCTCATGCGGCCAATAATGCACATTTAGACACTTAATATATTTATTTAAAAAACACTTTACAACGTGTTTGAAACAATTAGTTCATTGAGAACTGTTTAAATTAATATATAAATGTAAAAAATAAATAACTGAAATAAACAATATTATCATGTAACCTTAAATGCTAACAAATAAATATCACAGCAACAATTAATGTTTTATAATATATAATAAATATTGATTGTTTCACAAATAATAATTATAATTTTTTAAAAGTTTGAAAGATCCCAAACTAGTCTTTTTAATTAACATATTCCCTTTACACACCTCAATTCAGTTTCAGTTATTTCCTACTAGCACACTTTATGGTTTACAGCGTTTCCCAAGTTTTATTTTTTTTGGACATACATGGCACATATAGATGAGGTTAGGCTCTAAACTAAAAAAATATTTTATTCATAGGAACTGCATCAGCTTAACACTTTCGCTTGGGATGTCCTTCCAGAAAGACACCAACGATCTTATCCGCTTACGAGTGTCCCTTCGGAAGGGCACTCCTCCATTAATTTTCCCATTAAATTCAAAAGGCTCGTAAATGGAGGGGATTCATGTTTACAGCTGCCGCAGCGAAAGTGTTAATACGTTTCTTTATTGTTCTTGGTCACCTTCCATTTAGCAAAATTTTTCAAAATATAAAGAGTCTAAAACTTCTCAATTATGTTATTAAATAATTTAATGTGATTTTTCCTTTTATTTAATTTGAATTTTGGGAGAAAAGCAGTTTCTCGTTGGGCGGGTTCTGTTTGTTAACGAACTTGACCTTTTGAATCCGACAAAGTAGTTTTGTATCAAATATTATCAAAAGTGGTCGATTTTTGAAGCTGCTTCACATGCCTGTCTGCACACTTTTCAGCAGACAAGTAAGAGCGCATTTCACAGATAGAAAGACATTTTTATCAGTGAAAAACATTTTTACTTATTGTACGCGGACCACACAGTTATCAATTTGAGATTGAATTGCATCCATTCCTTGATACAACAAATGATTTTCTTATTAGATTCTTAAATGCCACCAGCCTTATTTGTATTATTTTAGACTCTTATTTTTATTTCACTAGCAAATCACAATCATTCTAATCTTGACAATCACTTATATGAATTTTAATAATCTAGTACAGAGAATTTGACACCTTTTCTCAGGGCAAAAGAATCCCATTGTCTGGATGCCTTTAAAGAAACCTATCATTACACAATTAAATAAACTAAAATAAAAAATTAAGAAAAAACTTAAATTACTTTTAAAAAGTGCATTAATAAATCCATTCTAGCAAAAATTATGAGAAAATACTTCGATCATGAATTATGCTTAAGCCTTTTAACATTGTTCATTAAATTATTTTACATTCTCTGAAAATATCTTAATTCTTAAATAAGCTAATCAAGAACAGCTGTCATATTCTAGACGGCAAAATAAACATTATTATTTTGTCATAAAATGAAATAATATATAGTAGTATGGTAGTTTCATATATTTATTTTAAATACACGCTGTCTAGGTGACACAAATATTGTGGCTATTAAAGGTTATACTAATGGTAGAATGTTAAACATTAAGTTTTTGGTAATAATTAATTACATCTAATATTAACCTTTTTTTTATAACTAGATTTATATCACAAAATAATAGAAAATAGCACAACAAATTAATAAATATACTATAAATAACAAATGACAGCGATTCTAGAGATGTTGAATGAAGTTCTGTGTGAATAGTAAACGATATAAGGACCTCAGAAGAGAAAGGGCCAATCATGAAATCCGGGGGAAAATGTTGATTTCTCTGATTCGTCCTTTCTCTTTCAAGGTCTTGATATTTATCAGATTTTGTTTATATTTACATTTTATAACTTGAAACGTGTCTTGAGTTCAGAAAAGTGGCCTCCACAATACTTTTCTGTAATTGATAATTATTTTTCTTTAATTTTCGAGAGTTTGCCACAATGTAAATCAGTCCAACAGCAATCAGAAAAATTGAAAATGAAAACTCCGTTTTTCACATTCGATACTTTGCATTTGTGTCGACGATATAACCAAACCTCAATAATTTACACCTGAACCCAGATTACAATTATTAAGAGAATTATTCTTGAGTATGATAAGTAGTATTTAACAATATGAGTGGACTTACTACCTGTTTCACACTAAACAGGAGGTAATTTTGTTCTTCTACTTCAGATCTTTAAATACAAAATTTAAAATTTTTAGAGAAAAAACATCCAAAAATACTCAATTTTGTAATTTTTATTTTATTTCCAATTTTTAAAAATCAATACTGATACTTAATTTTTATAAGTAAGACTTTTTAGATAGAAATTTCCAAAATATTTTTTTAAAAATGTCAAGAGAATTTTTATAAAAAAATTCTTACAAATATAATTAAAATAATATTATATTAAAATATATTTTCTTAAAAAAAAAAAAAAAATTAAATAACTTTTATAAATACAATTCTTATTTAACCATTAAAAAAGAATTTTTCGTAACAGCTTGATAACAGTTTCGGTCAGCTACTCAAGAGATCTTGAGAAGTTCTCTATGAAAAGTAAATATATTTTATGCACGAAAGTAGTCTCAATGAGCAAAAATACATTTTTTTCAATCATGAAAAAATTGGTTTGGATTAACTTTTGTCATTCATCTAAACATATTTTGACAAATAAATAATTTACCTTATCACATGCTGGGAGGATTTTGAGGAATTTCAGGATTACATCTGGTTCTACAGGCTCCCATTGTTAAACAATGGTCGTTTGACCATTAATAATTAGCTAGAGACAAGGATGAATGGAAATAACTCACAAAATTAACAAATTAAATACAAATATCAATGATAGATGTTCATCTGATGACCCGAAGACTAAAAACATCTTATTTCTCAGAGCAGTCCCAATGAAGCTAAAAGTTTCTTTTTCTTCATTTGTCAATCATAAAGAAATTAGTTAGGATAAAACTTTAAGCCATTCTTACAATCACGTTTTAGTGTCGATGGTAAATAATTTATCTCATGACATTTTGGGAGTATTATCAAGAATTCTAGGATCAACATCTGGGTCTTTGGTCGCCAAATGCATTGTTAAAAGATTAACAATATTACTGTATCCATAATGCTTAGCCAGAGCGAGGGGCGTCCAGCCTGTTCTACTTGAAACTTCAGGATTTCCGCCATTATCCAATAAGAGTGAAACAATATCTTCAAAACCCCATTGCACTGCACGATGAAGAGGTGTCCAGCCTTCTTTGTTAGAAGCATTTGGATCAGCTCCGTACATTAACAGAAGTCTGGCCACATCGATATGTCCTTCCTTAGCAGCGTTATCCAGAGCAGTTGTTCCATCCGTTGCCTTCGTGTCGACTGGCATGGAACTTTTGATTAACGAATCTACTGCATCGACGTCTCCAAGAAATGCTGCTCTATGCAAGAGCGTTCTGCCTTTACGGTCTTTTGTGTAAAAGTCTGCATTTTTACTCAATA
Source organism: Gonocerus acuteangulatus (assembly GCA_946811695.1). Lineage (NCBI taxonomy): Eukaryota > Metazoa > Arthropoda > Insecta > Hemiptera > Coreidae > Gonocerus > Gonocerus acuteangulatus. Next base: position 37,002,467 of record OX328129.1, read on the forward strand.
AATAATCTATGTAAGACAGACGCTTATTTTTTGCTGCAATGTAAAGAGGAGTCTCTTCAAATCGATTTTTTTTGTCGACTATCGCACCCAGATCCACAAGAGTCTTCACTGACTCGAGACTACCGACTGCACAAGCTTCATGCAAAGCACTATTTCCTGAATCACTAATAAAATTTAAGTCGGTACCGTGGAAAATTATTACATAAATCAACTTAATATCATCAAGTTCCACTGCTTTAAATAGAGGAGTAATACCTTCATTATTCTTGCAATCTACAGGAGCTCCTAGATCCAACAACTCTGCCAGAGCATCATCATTGTTCGGAAAAGTTGCAGTATGCACAAGTGGTTCTCCTGAATCGTCAGTCACATTTATATCTGCACCATTGGAAACAAAAACTTTTATTATGCCTGACTGTTTTGCTAAAACGGCTGAGTAAATAGGGGTCCTTCCATATACATCTTTCCCATTAACATTTGCGCCTAAAGTAATTAGCTTCACCGCACTATCTATAAGCCCATATCTAGCGACAACGTGTAAAAGAGTCTGATTTCTGACAGTTTTGTTTACTTCTTTTTGAGTTAAATTAAATTTATTTAAAAAGCCATTTTCAAGCAATATCTTTACAACATCTAAATGTCCTTTGCTCCAAGTATCTTCTAAGAGATTCCAAGACACAGAGCCCAGATCAAAACCTTCTCTTAGAAACCACTGAACAGTATCTGCATCACCAAGTGAGCATGCATGCTCAAATGTAGAATACTTCCTATTCATAAGTACTAGTTGGTTTGTAATAGGCATTGGAATGCTCAGCATTCCGTTTTCCTTCCCCTTAGCAGCGTATTTCATAATATCAAAGATTTCATCTTTTTCAAAGTTGAGAGTATTGTTCAACCAAGAACTTAATTCTACAGGTCTAACAATCTCAAAAGAATCAGAAACTTTCAGAAGAAGATTAGTATAAACTATATCTTTCTCCGAGAATGCATACAGAAGTTGTAAAATTATAAATTTCTCTGAAGTTACAAATGATAAAAATTCTGAAGAGTTTCTACCAGCAACTCGAAAAATGAATTTAAACGAATCCGTCACTCGTTTTAACATGAATTCGTCCAATTTTGTAGTGATCTTCTTGTATGATGAGAATCCAGCTATGTTGAAGTTGTCATTGAAGTCACCATTGCTGTCCATTACTATTTGATTTCCATGTAACTAAAACAGAAAAATAATTTTTTGTTTAAAATATTACCTCAAAGAAACAACAAATGTAAACAGACATCAATGAAAATTAGAAATACTCACAATATGACATATCAGCAAGTTTATTTGCAAAAAAAAGGAAATGTTTAGGAAAAGGAAATATGTAATTATATACGTATCAAATCCAGTAAAATAGTCGCATCTCTATTAACCCTAAATAAACTAGCATACCCATATGGTTATGTCACATTTGGACATTTGACTACATATATTTTATATTATTGTCTTTTTTTAAAATGTTGATTTATGTAATGTTCCAGTGAATTTGCAAGTTTGCTTGACCCAAGTTTATCTGTAACATTCTTTTTTATAATGGGCCTGCTGTGGACAGGACAGACAGTGTCCTACCAGTTGAAGGAATATACATATTACCTCCAGATCCTGGAACAAAAACTGATCAAGATTCAGGTGACGAAGAGTGTGGAGGCAACCTGGAAACTTTGAATGCTATCCAGATGAAGGCAAATGTTGAAGTAATATTTACAAATGTTGATTCTTTTAGCTTGACCATATCAGAAAGAGTTCCTGAAAAGTATGTAAAAAAAAAAAAGAACATGCATATCTGGAGACATTGTTCCAAAACCATCATTTCCCAGAATCTGACTATTCAAAATATTCATTCAGGAATGAAACCAGAAAATATATTTAATTTTTTTATAAATTATGAAATTATCAATATTTTATTAAAAGAAACACAAAAATATGCCCAGCTTTTAAATTGTTCTGATCCCAAATTTCTGAAAATGAAATTCGGTGTTTTATTGCGATTTTTATTGTAAGTGGAGACGCGGAGAGACATTTTATTGGAATAATGAAGAGGATATGAGGCAAGAAGCTTTAATATCAGCAATGAGAAGAAATAGAGTTGAGCATATTCTATGTCTCTCGCATTGCCAAGACAATAATGAAAGAAATGAAAATGATAAATTATGCAAAATTCTACCAATAAATTTAAGTATTGTCATTGTAAATAAAATTTGTCTTGTGTTGCTTATTTATTTCTGAACCTTATTAAAACGATTTAGCAAAATGTTCCCTTCTATATAAATCTGGGTAGCCAATTATTCCAGTGTCCACATAAGGGCACAGAGCCTATATCTGAACAGTGAAAACATATAATTTTAAAATTATTATTTTTTACATGCTTCCGGAAGGCTATACATATTTAAAAAAAAAACAAGTATACACATTAATTTTTAATCAAACAAAATTCAGGATATTAAGGATTAAGAAAACAAAGCTGGAGATTGTCGAGGTACGGTCATGAGAGCTAATAAAACTACAATTTTTTTAAGTATGAGAAAGACATAAATTTGCCAAGGTTTCGGCTAGTTTTAAGCTTTCTTCAGCTCTTTCTCAACTTATAGGCCTGAAACATTGGTAAATGTAACTCAATTTTAAATTATAATACTAATAATAATAATAGTAAATTCTGGTTTCGTTCACTCTCATGACCCCAGACAATTTCTACCTTCCCAATCTCAACGGACAACAACCTTTTGTCAATAATCTATTAAGAAAGATTATCATTACACATAGAATTATTTATTAAATTTTAACGTCCATTTATTATTAACTACTAATTTTAGGACGGGTTATCTATAGGTTACCACCCTTTTCTAGCCAGGATAGGGCTGATGCCTTTTCTTTTTTCTAAAGAAAAGCCACCATCCCTGGTGGGAATCGAACCCACGACCCTTTGGCACGGAGTGTTAAGTGCTCATGCCTTAACGCTCACGGCCACTGGGCCTTCACATAGAATTAACATGCATGGCAATGTCTATTTTCTATTAAAATACAATTTTAAGGTGATTAATAACAGCCTGTTCAAACATTAATGATGGCAAAAAATTAATTATTGAATATAATGGTAAATAAATGACAATATTTTCCTTCCTTCACATTTAATACGAACACATGCTCACAACCGCACACACACACTGCAGATTCTATGTCGGTTGAATGACTACATACCAAATCATCTTTTGTTGATGCAAAATCAATCAATAAAGCAGTCAAATTAATTATTTTAAATATTATTGTTACATTATTTTGGTTGTAATTTACTTTACATTAAATTACATTTTTTTTATAACGATAGTAAAGAAAATGGTAGAAAGGCTGTGCTTATGGACTGGATTTATATCTATATAATAAATGTAAGATTTTAATAATGGAATTAATGTACAATTGGGATAATTTAATAATAATAAACATAATAATAAGTTTAAGGTTAAATGTTCGGTTGGTGAGAATGACAAGGCCTAGAATACAGTGTGTAATAAAGAGGCTGCTTGTTTCAAGTTTTTAAAAGAAGTTTTTAAATTATATATAAATATTGACAAATGGTGGTTTTTAAATTATATATAAATATTGACAAATGGTGGTTATATTAATATAAATTATGGAATAAGAGGGTTTAATGTGTGTGTGTTTAACTTACTTTATTTTTCTTCTAGTGATTTGAAAATGGTCTAAAGACCAAAACGTTATGTGTAAGGAGATAAAATAAATATAATATTTGTGGTTTGAGGTAATGATCATAATAAGGTGTTTTTAATATATATATATAGTATACATATAAATTTGTAGAGGAGTAGGTTTTCACACTTCAGAACCCAGTGTTGCCATAGACATTTATGCTATAAATGAAATCATTATAAATTATATTTGATAAGTTAATTTACTTGATGAGCTTATATACAAATTTAAATAATTATTACTGACTAATATATTTAATTATTGGTTCAGTAAATAAATATATCCGGCACTGTGTTATGAAATGTCAATATTCCCTTCTAGACTCCCAGATTGTGCCATCTGGCCGACGTCATAAGTGGGTTTCCCTGCTTATATGAATAGGGGAAACACGCCAAGGTTCTGGACTCACCCAAAGGTTTGCGGCTTTCTAGCATGTATTCCCCGGAAGTTCTAAAACAGGTTTGATGCAGCTCAAATACGGCATCCATCCCACAGTCAAGGTCGCCAACTGGTTGTTAGTATTCGAAAGTAGTTTGGGGCTCTCCCCGTACGTTTACATCTGAGGGAGGGTCTTTATCCTCAAAGCAGTGGTCTTCAACCTTCTGTTTGTTATGAACCTGTCAAGGGGTGTATTTGTCCCAGTACGCGGCAGTCTTATAATTCATTTCACTGTCTTTGTGTTGGTTTGTCTTGTTTAGGTGATCAAGAATTACAGTCCGTTCAGATATACGCAAAAGTTCAATTTGCACAGGCGCGACTTTCTGAGGGAAATTCTCGTTTCACCTGTTCGACCATTAAAGGAGCATTTCAAGGAGTGTCAGATAAAAATAAAATAAACTCGTTAAAAAAATAAATGTCTCTATAATGAAAAAATAAATCAATTTTTTTTGCAGGAAAAATAATAATTAACTTTTTGGAAATAAATAAAATAATAAATGAACAGTCCACTGCCAGAAATGAAATAATAATTTAATGAAAGTCCATAAACAAGTCCACACTGAAATGAGCACCACGTTGTCGCACTACTAAACACAAAACTTAAAATTGGCTAGTTAATTTTCGGGTTACCACAAAGTTCATATATTATTATGGCACCGGCAACGCTGACTAACCCCGCGTAACCTTCCCGTTGTTGGCAGTCAGGTTACGATGTTGACAGTCAGTTTACGTTTGTGGTGCTACAAGCTGAATGAACTGTAAACAAATACTCAAACTACCTCATCCAGTCTGAAATATTTACATTTAACTTCATATTACTTTTATTTATAGAACTAGTTTTTAGACTATAACACAGAGAATTTTTCCCGCCAATATAAGCCGCGCCCTTTTCACTCCAACTACACCATCTATTTGAACAGTCTATAGACTAATTGTTTTCTGCTTAAGCTTTGATAACATTAAACACTATCTCTCTTCCCTCAACTCACAAACCTTCCCTGCTTCTAAACAAGACAGTCAGTTTTTATAGTGTTTGAGCATAGTTCAAGCTACGAAAATGGCCGAAAAAAGAGCGAGTGAAACGGATATTTCCCTCAGAAGTTCGCGCGTGCACAATTGAACTTTTCTATCTATTTACAAAGCTAGTTAACATTACTTCTCTCCAGTTTCTTCTTTTGCTGCTTGGCCATTCTAGTAAATTTTTTTTTTTTTTTTTTTTTTTTTTTTTTTTTTTTTTTTTTTTTTTTTTTTTTTTTTTTTTTTTTTTTTTTTTTTTTTTTACGGCGCATCTACATCTAGGTCCTCAGCCCATATTTTTTTTCAAAGTTTGCACTATAACGTATTTTGATGCACTAAACACGAATCCGTTAAAAAAAGTTGCTCTCAACTAGGAAAGAAGTTATTAAGCACTAAAGTACACTGTTATGGAGGTTAGTTGGCGTATTAATAAACATGCATATTAAGATGAATGTCTAGGACGACTTTTGGGCAGACGTGCTATGCGTTTCCGCTCGCTACGCTTGCTTAAGAAGATATAAAAACTCTAATCAATCCAACTCGCTGTTATGGATAGAATTCCGATGTTATGGAGTTTATAAATAGTTCATCAACATTTCAAATGAGAGTTCTTTGTTTCCCTATTTAGATCTATTCGCATGCGCATGTTTACAAATACGCTGTTTACGCCAACTTTAACCTAAATAACAATGAACTTTAGTGCTTAATAACTTCTTTCCTAGTTGAGAGCAAGAGCGTTTTTTTTTTGTTTTGTTTTTTTTGACGGATTCGTTTTAGTGTATCAAAATACGCTATAGTGCAAAATTTGAAAAAAATAGGTGCTGAGGACGCTCTCCTTCAGTTTTACCATATTGTTCCATACAGTCTGCCACTATTTATACTTTTTACACGTTCCTGAGCAAGTCACATGATCTAAGAATTATTAAAATATGTATGGCAAAACAATTCTCAATGAATAAATATACCAAGGTCAAGTAAAAAAAGGTTTCTTGTGAGCATGTACGTATATGAGGGGTGGCTGCAGCCCCATAAATTTTGATGTAATCGAAATTAAAGTGTCATAAAAACCTTAAAAATAAATTAAATAAGATCACTTAGTTCAGAAAAATATATATTTTTTTACTTGGTTAACTATTCTAAATTCTAGATTGTTAATATCCCCCCCCCCCGGAAATTATTTTCTATATACGCCCGCGCTAGCGAGCATGAAAAACGGACGCAGGAAAACTAAAATCGTTTTAAAAGTCAAGGAATAGTTGGGATTCGTCTAAGTAAATTCGCCAGACTTTCGGAAAAATCTGTATTTTGAACGTTTCTTTTTGGCAGCCTTCTTCCGTAACAAACTATTAGAGGATGGAGGAAGATAGCAGTTAGTGACTATCCCCCTAGGCATTTCTTGCTAAAGAGCATGGCAAAATTTTCGAAACATATTTTTCAAAAAAATTGACGTTTTCTGTTAGCCGAATTCCAACCATTCCTTCGCTTCTTATCATCTGAACGGCTAACACTCTGGATATCGTTATAAATCATTTCTAGTGAAAATTTCCTCATTGATAAGTTCCAGTCAGTAGCCCAAATTATTTCGGGTAAATGACAAAACATTATCATATCTGATAGCGCCATTGACGAAAATTCCTGCTTTGGGCCGATAACCAAGCAAAACAGGCAGGAAGATGACTCGAAGTGAAAAAGATAAAAAAAGCTCTGCAAAAATCACAAGACTTTCTAGCAAATCGTCGAGGAACAAGGAAAAAATGCGATGATTCACTCCAATTGGTGTTAAGATTGCTTTTAAGGAAATTTACCGAATCCAACGGAGTAAATTTAAATTGAAAATAATAATGCTTTCATTACTTTATCACAATTATTGTTTTGATGAAGCAGCTATTTGAAATCGTTAGCATTAATATTTAAGAAAGATGGGTGTTTGATGTAAACCCACATAGCAGCCAACCTGTGACGTCATCACTTGGCTCACCATAGAGGTTGTCTCCATATATTCATCTGCTACCTCCCTGCAGTTCAAGTGGGAGACCGTTAAAAAAGGGCCCAGGACTCCATTAGCAACTTTTGACTAATGTATGCGGTGGACACCATGTGCATCCTTTTACAAAAGCCCATAGCTTTGGCCATGGTCGAGTAGAAGCCAAGCAACCCGGAGAGCAACATGGAGGAGGATGGAGAAGAAAGGACAGGCCCCACAGTGAGTAGCACAACTATCTCAACATCAGAGACTACTCCTGCTTCAGCAGACCGCATGGACCAGACATCAATTTATTTTAATACAAACCCCCCCTTTATAAACCTCAAAAACCACTAATACATTAACCAATATTATAACCCTTTTCGGCCACCCCCCACTCATAGAAACATGTAACATAATCTTATTACACTTAATTTATTTCATATCCGTGCATACTTTCAAATATCCCGAAATACAGTCCACTCCATTCATGTAAATCAGCACCAGCATTACAGCGGTACGTTCATTCCCAATGGTATAGCACCTTGGGACAGCGTAGTGCAAACATAGTGGTCCAGCAGGGCCGGATAAAATTAACCCAACAATTGGGTTCAAAATTAAAATCATATTTACTGAGCTTTCTCAATTTATTTTGTTTATTCTTCATCATCATTGTCTGCATAATCTTCATTATTAGAATTATTATTTTCATATATTGCTCCTATTAGGTCAATCCTACTTGTAAATCATTGCATCGCAGTAATTTTTAATTAATTAGAATTATCAACATGATTGATTCTCAAATAATTTTACATTTTTTACTTTTTTTGCTTCAGTTAACAGTAATATTAATTATTGTGTATATATTAGGCATATCTTTAATAGTAGAACCAAAAATGCTATTTACTTTAGTGTTTAAAGCTCTTTATTTTATTTAACTTGCATAGTTAATAGATTATAGGATACAAGTTGCTTTCATTATTATCAGTTAATTATTAATTTTTTTTTTTTCTCCATTGAGGCAAACTGTATTATTTAATGTTTATATTAAGATGTTTCTGCAGAAAAGAAACATTAATTATCAAACATATAGCAGCTCTCAATCTGGTAAATGAGTTCTGTTAAGAATATTAATCAAATTGAGTAAACCTTTAGAAATTAATGAACATTTTAATCAGATGATTATAAATTGATCAACTATTTAATTAATTTATTACAATGTTGTGATAATTTTGGTAAAATAATTGTAATAATCATTCAGCTTAGTATCACTGCTTTTCCTAGCAAAATCACTTACCTTTTATTGCTAGTGCTTTGTATCAATTTTCAATATTGCCTGGATATAATCTTAAGTTATAATCATCTAAGTTCTTTATTTACCTGACTTAAGTTCCAATTCTTCATTAAGTGATTAATAAAGGTGAATAGTTATTCACTCAGCATTCATTAAGCCCTGCGGTTTGCAATTTTCAACAAATTATATGGATTTAAATAAATAAAATACTCATCTTTGTCATTATATTTTTCTGTGTATCTATTTAATTAGATCATAATAAGTTACAATACTTAGTCATTTCTGCCTACATAGTGCAGCTATCATCTTTATATAATTAATTTGACATTATCAATTGTCCTTTAGCACCTTATTTATTCTTATATACAATATACAATGATTTAGTCACTATTAAATGATTGTCAACACTTTAACTTAGCAAAGAGCAAATAACTTAGTACAGATCACAATGTGCTAATGTCAGTTGTTATATATCTGGGCAGGTTACTGCCTCAACAGAGAGGTCTGTCTCTTTACAGCTCTCTGAACTCTCCGTGCTGCACAGTCATCCTCTGCGTGACGTCATCATTGTCATGCCTTTACTTTATTTCTTGCCTACTTAGGTCAATTTATTAGTTTATAATAATTATTTGCTTTGCTTGTTGACATCATTAAATATATTAATTTGCTGAATCAATAATTGGTGCTATTATTTACTGCTTTATTACTTTAAAGCCATTATACAATTTTCTATTTATTTTATTTCTATAGAATGTTCGTGATGCTCATCATTTGCACTCTTTTTTTTGCATTTTTTCTCCTCATGGTCTTGCTTTCTCTCTCTCTTCTCTCCTCTTTGCTCGATGGGTTGTAGTATCTTAATCATTTTACACTCTACTTTCAAGTCATCTCTATTGATAGAAGAATTTTCAACCATGCCTGAGTCTATCCCTGATTACGACTCTCACATCAAGATCCTTGAACGGAAGTTGCGGTCTCTCAAGAGAAACATTACCAGTTTGTCCACAGTACGGAAAGCCGCCATCGCTGATGATTCGCAAACGTATCTATTTCTCGTGCACCACGATTCAGCCGAAGCACATTGGGCGTCTTATCAAGAAACCTGGGATGAGCTTGATAGGATCCACGTCTTGATGGACAAGCCAGATCAATTTCCCTCAAGGGCTTGGGAGGAGCACTACGACCAAGTGCAGAGCGAGATATTTAACGCTCGCGCTCTGCGTTCCCACCTCAAAGCGAAGGAAGAACCCCGGGATGCTCGTCAAACTATGCTTCCCGAAGACCTCAGTCAAGTCCTTGGCGCTTTGAACTTAAGCGGATCTGACAGAGCTCAACTTCCCAAAATATCGATCCCCAGCTTTTCAGGAGATATTTTTCAATGGACGAGTTTTAAGGATTCATTTGTATCTCTCATCCACAACAATACCAGATTGCCGAAAGTTGACAAGCTACATTATTTAATGCAAGCCCTAAAAGGAGAAGCCTTTTCCCTCATTTGCCGGTTCCCTAAAGTCGAAGAATCATACGAGCTAGCTTGGGAGAAACTTACGGAAGCATATGACAACCCTCGTGTTCTGGCCAGCATGTACTTGCAGCGGATTCTTGACAGCGACTGTAAAGGCAACTTAGGTGAACGTCAGAGATATGAGCAGTTTCTGACTCAGGTCGGTGACAGCATCGAAGGGTTCTTGTCTCTCAATCTTGCCAATCCAGCGGACTTCATACTTTCTAAGCTAGCGCTCCGCTCTCTTAACACGGAGACGCGGAGGCAGTTCGAGCTAGCTCGCAGTGACCCGAAAGCCATGCCATCTGCTGCGGACGTCATAGACTTTGTGCGCCAACGTCTTATGGCATTTAAGTTATCAAGAGACGTAGAGTCGTCAGCGTCGTCGATGCCTGCTGAATCGCGCCCAAAAGGCGATTCAAGGGCTAAATATCCCAATCGGTGGTCTGCAAAATATAATGGTGTATCGTTTCATGTGACAAATACTAACCGCCGCAGCCCATCACCTAGAACAAACATTCCAGGAAACAAGGCTCCAAATTCACCACAAGGTCAAAGGCGTCATTTTGCGATTCCCACAAGGTCGCGCAGTTTCCAGGCGCATTCGGGCCAATGTCCGTATTGTCAAGGCAGACATCTTTTATCATTTTGCATCAGATTTGCGTCTCTCGCGGTTGAACAAAGATCGGAGTTCGTTGCCGCCTGGAAGGGATGCTCCAACTGCCTTCGCGAAGGGCATAATAGTGCCTGCTGCCCGTCGAAATTTTCGTGCAAATTTTGCAAAGGAAGGCATCATAGTCTTTTACACGAGGAAAAGGTAGCTGCTACAAAAACATCAAGTAAAAAGGGAACAAAATATGAAGAACCTGCCAATCCACAAATCCCTGATGCGTTCATTGGCTTCGAATCCTCAGCCGAAGAACCTGCATATTCGGGCGGACTAGTATTCTTGGGCACTGTACAAGCACTCATCAAATCCCCAAAGGGAAAACTATACCCCATCCGCGCCGTGTTGGATTCCGGCAGCCAACACACTTTTATCACTAGGCAACTAGCCCGTCGGATAGGGGCGCCCGTTGAAACATTCATAGGAAACGTGTGTGGACTCGGGGGTTCCAAAATCGCTCAACCCCTAAACACTGCGACCTGTGTGATCAAGCCATATTCCTCCCCAAAGGAATATAAGACCAAAGTTGTGATCGTCGAACGGATCACCTCAGCGCTGCCCAATCTCCCAGCTCCTCCAAATGTCTACGAGCGATTCTCATCTCTCCCGCTAGCGGACCAGGATTTTGCCAAATCGGTTCCAGTGGATGCTTTGATTGGCAGTGATCTATACCCACAGCTAATCAACGGAGCTCCAATAAAATCCGAGGTCGGCGATTTGTACCTTACACCTTCAGTTTTTGGACTTGTGGTCTCGGGGAAGTTAGAAGCCACCGAGAGCCCGGAAACAAGCGTTCTGTTTTGTCTCTCAACGTCCAGCATCAAAACAAAAGACGAAATGTGTGAGCAGCATTTTCAGAACCCGCACAGCCGCACGAAGGACGGCCGTTATCAGGTTGAGCTACCTGGGTGGAGAAGGGAATATCTCCACACCCTTCAACAAAGGTCCAAATGGACGCGAAGAACCCCTGATCTTCAGCCTGGTGACTTGGTCATTCTCGTCGAGAAACGCCCAGCCATTGGCCACTGGCCTGTCGGCAGAGTCGTCGAAACCTTTCCGGGTAGAGACGGTGTTACGCGCTCGGTAGCTGTCAGGACTCCTTCCGGCAGTCACCTTACCAGAGCAGTGTCATCGCTTGTCCCCCTTTTTCTTCCCGAGGACAAGGAGTCCAAGGATAATTAAACTTTTAATTTTTGTCGTCTACCATGTTTTGGTAACTATTCATGTATTTATTTATTTCAGTAGGGTAACTGAAGGAAGCAATTAAATTTATTATTTTGTTAAATTTAAGTAATTATTTATCTTTGTATAAGCGATGCAGTGATCGTCTTCTTTCATCATTTGTCATTGTTATAGTTTTTCCCCATGTGATGTTTATTATTTGTATGCTCCATAACTTAAGTTTTGTTTTCTTTATTTAAATTTAACCGGGTCAAATTTAGGTGGGCGGTTTGTTTGATGTAAACCCCCATAGCAGCCAACCTGTGACGTCATCACTTGGCTCACCATAGAGGTTGTCTCCATATATTCATCTGCTACCTCCCTGCAGTTCAAGTGGGAGACCGTTAAAAAAGGGCCCAGGACTCCATTAGCAACTTTTGACTAATGTATGCGGTGGACACCATGTGCATCCTTTTACAAAAGCCCATAGCTTTGGCCATGGTCGAGTAGAAGCCAAGCAACCCGGAGAGCAACATGGAGGAGGATGGAGAAGAAAGGACAGGCCCCACAGTGAGTAGCACAACTATCTCAACATCAGAGACTACTCCTGCTTCAGCAGACCGCATGGACCAGACATCAATTTATTTTAATACAAACCCCCCCTTTATAAACCTCAAAAACCACTAATACATTAACCAATATTATAACCCTTTTCGGCCACCCCCCACTCATAGAAACATGTAACATAATCTTATTACACTTAATTTATTTCATATCCGTGCATACTTTCAAATATCCCGAAATACAGTCCACTCCATTCATGTAAATCAGCACCAGCATTACAGCGGTACGTTCATTCCCAATGGTATAGCACCTTGGGACAGCGTAGTGCAAACAATGGGCATACTTATTGAATACCCTGGAGCAATAAGCTTCAAAGCATTGGAAGCAGTGCGATATATTCTCCAGGTGCCATAAAAGTTCATGGTCATCGAAGAAATTATAAAAACCAATAATAATCTTAGCATAAAGGAGAGTGACCCTTCTGCTGCTCCATTTAGACATTTAAAAGTGTTTTATCTGGGAACCTTGGGGCAAGAAAACTGTACTGCCCTTTACGACAAAGAGAGAACTGTTCAATAAATTTTAAATATCCAGTCTATATATATATATATATATATATATATATATATATATATATATATATAAAAAAAAAAAATCAGTCCCGTAACAGGCCACGAGGGCCCTGAGGGGCAGATACTATAGAGGTATCTGTTTCATGACCATACGGCACACTAGGGAGATAGTGTGGTCAGTACTATGCTCCGGCCGCCTGATTTTCCCCTTGGCTGCTTCGACTGCTAGAATCATTAGCACCAACCAAGGTACCCATTATTAAATTAATTAAAGGCTGGGTTAGCCTAGGGACGGTCAGGGAGGCCGAATTCAACCCATGAACGAAGACACTAGAAGAAAAAATCTTTAGTGCTTGCTCGGGATTTGAACTCAGGCCTCCAGCTTATTAGTCCAGTGCTCTACCACTGAGCTAACCTCGCCCCCCCATATATATATATATATATATATATATATATATATATGTATGTATATATATATATATGTATACATACATATATATATATGTATACATATATGTATATATATATATATATATATATATATATATATATATATATATATATATATATATATATATATATATATATATATATATATATATATATATATATATATATATATATGTACAGGGTGTCCCGTAAATGTCTAGTCATATTGTGAGGGGTGATAGAGGACCGTTAGGGGAACAAAAAATGTTCTATGACGATTTCCCGAATTCTCGCCCGTAAGGGAGAAAACGTAGTTTTATTGTTTTTTCGAGACACACGTGGTTGTTAGAAGAATAATCGTTGTAGCTCCGTTCCAGGTGGTTCTACTAGGAAGGAAGCTAAACCAATCGAAAGCTGAGTAAATTTACTGTAAGACTAGTTGGGAGTAAACTCAAAAATGAATGGATTTAAGTATCTCTATCTTACCAAAAGAAAGTTCTTCTAAATTTCCTGACATTTCTTACCAGCGTTACTCCTCAATGGGCAGGATCTGAGATTTCCGGGTTTTAGAAAAACTTCCTCATTTAAGCAGCTTTCCATTCATGTATCACAACCCTGTGTTATTGAAGTATTTGAACGGTTTAAGAACAAATGTTTAAAAAAAAACATAGACCTGTGAAAAGAAAATTATATTTTTTTCTTCAGTTTATTCAAAAAGCTGAAGATAAATATTTATTTTTATAAATGTTTACATAAATATTAAGTAAATATTTACTTAAAACAATAAAAAAAATTACTTCCACGAATATAAAAAAATATCCTAAAACAGTAAATAAATAAAATATACATTTATTTTGAATTTATTAATTCAGGTAACTAATACTGGGTCCAGGAGGCGGCCATTAAGGAACCCCAACTATACATTAACCTAAAAAATTATTATTTTTACTTATATCACGCATTTGAATACATTTTTACAGGACTATGTACATCTTATTTATGAGGGATATAATTTTTAATTACCACAACAAACACGCATAGGCTCACGAGAATCCCAGTGAGTTTCACAAGCGTAGCCATCAGTATCAATTCAAGATAAAGAATTTGTTTTCTAAATATAAATACCAGGTCAAATGTATTCAAATGCGTGATCTAGGTAAAAATAGTAATTTTTGAGGTTAATGCATGGTTGGGGTTCATTAATGGCCACCTCCTGGACCCAGTATTAGTTACTGTAATTAACAAATTCAAAATATATGTGTTTTTTATTTATTTACTGTTTTAGGATATTTTTTTATATTTGTGGAAGTAATTTTTTTTATTGTTTTAAGTAAATATTTACTTAATATTTATGTAAACATTTATAAATAAAAATATTTCCCTTCAGCTCTTTGAATAAACTGAAGAAAAAAATATAATTTTCTTTTCACAGATCCATGTTTTTGTTAAAACTTTTGTTCTTAAATCGTTCAAATACTTCAATAACACAGGGTTGTGATACATGAATGGAAAGCTGGTTAAATGAGGAAGTTTTTCTAAAACCCGGAAATCTCAGATCCTGCCCATTGAGGAGTAACGCGAGTAAGAAATATCAAGAAAATGTCAGGAAATTTAGAATAGCTTTCTTTTGGTAAGATAGAGATACTTAAATCCATTCACTTTTGTGTTTACTCCCAACTAGTCTTATAGTAAATTTACTCAGCTTTCGATTGGTTTAGCTTCCTTCCTAGTAGAACCACCTGGAACGGAGCTACAACGATTATTCTTCTAACAACCACGTGTGTCTCGAAAAAACAATAAAACGACGTTTTCTCCCTTACGGGCGAGAATTCGGGAAATCGTCATAGAACATTTTTTGTTCCCCTAACGGTCCTCTATCACCCCTCACAATATGACTAGACATTTACGGGACACCCTGTATATATGTATACATATATGTATATATATATATATATATATATATATATATATATATATATATATATATATATATACATATATCCATCTATCCAAGGCGATATCTTTACTGTTTTAAAGAGAATTGATTGTCAGCCTTGGGCATCGGCAGTTAGGACACGAACATAGATTTGTTGAACACAGAATCAGTTTCTGGGTTATGCCTGGAAAGGTTTGATGCGCACGCCTGCGTCAGACGAAGTCAATTCCAACGCAGAGTCATGGTCAAAATACATCCATATTGCAGTTATGTCAGCATACTATCTTGCCACAAAATACTATACTTACAAAACGGCCTACACTGAATGATAATAGCAGTTCTGGAAAGAAAGTTGCCTGAAAAAGAGCTGATATATCAAAACCTTACACATCTGGTCACAGGCACCTTACCCACCAGTAAAATTCTCAAATGTTTGAGCTCGGAAGAATAAAATGAAATTGAGTTCAGGTCACAAAACTAAAGTTGAGAAAATAAAACCCGGACGAGAATCAACTTCGATCCTGAAAAATTAAACGATGCAGTTATAAAAACGAACAAAGTCATTAGCAAGCTTAATGACCCAATATAACCAATTACTGATCTCGCATATTTCTATGCTGCAAGGCGTTCTCACATGTTGAGCCGGAATAAACGTTATGTATGGTGAAGGTTTTTACCATTATTAACCTTCTACCATTATTCATCTATTGTTCCACAATCACGCAGAAACTAATTACATAGTATATAGAAAAAAAATTATGAATGCTTCTTCACAATTAATTCCAGTCATGTATTGACGTTTATTCGTGATGCTAGGCTCTGAAAAAGGAATAAGGAAAGTTAAATCATGACAAGAGAGGAACTGGAACAGGAAAACCGCCAGATAAAAACCGAAAATCACAAACTATAAATATCTGCAAGGAACCGTGCAATCTAAACAACCCCACCATTAAGGTAATATAAAATTTATATTAAAGACAAGTTTTGTGGTATTATTTAATACCACTTTAACATTAGCCATATTTAATTTGATATAAATCTTTTAAGTCGCGAGCCTCTGACAAATAATAAATAAATATTTTCTTAACCAAATGTAGAATGAGTTCTTGTTGATCGCCAAAGTTATGCAACGTCGGGGTGCGGCCCGAACCTGAATGGGTGACCGACCACTTGCTGTAGGAATTATAAAAGGATGGCAATCTAGCACAACGGCGTTAATAGCACAATTGTTGATATGCCGTTAAAAAAAAAGAAAGAAAATAATGAATGAAAACTAACCCTTTCGTCAAAAAGAATTGCGTTTCAAAGTTTTCCAGGTTGACAAGCCATAAAGATTTGAAAACTCGAAATTTTCCGAAGCTACATATTATATATATATATATATAATTCTGAACAAATCAAATAAGCCGGCAGTTAGCGATTGATGTACGCAATTGGTCGGGCTTTCGCGCACCCCATCCTGAGTATCAGCTCACCGGACACAGTACATTTATACTGACGTAAAATCGCTTACTATACACACGGATCACCGTCGCAACTCGGTAATAAGTAAAAAATGCACTAGCCATTAATAATGACAGGAAGAAAGTAAGTCCTAGTTAATTTTTAACGAATTTTCTTTTTATAACTCAATTTTTACAATTTTAATCATGATATATTTTTCTTCACTGTCTACAATTCCTCGCCATCTTATAGGAAGCTTTTAAATTTCATTGCTGTACAATGACTCAAGGTTTGATGCAAACAAATTTTAAAGTTTATTTAGAGTTTCCTGTTTAGAATTTGACTTTTTTCCTAGTAAACAATTATGTAAGGCACGAAATAAACGAAAATCCCTTTGAACAATTTAATAATTTTTTGTAGCGTTTCCGAGCCGTAAGTGGTATAGCATCATCACCATAAAAACTGTTGATATTCACCATTCCCGAGCGTTTTTAAATCCATTCTTTCCGAAACTTTTTTTTTTTTTAAAAACGTAATTAAAATGAACTGCATGGCCTGAACGCTGCTCATCATAAATACTGCTTTCTCCAACTTTGAATTTCTTAAATCATTTCTGGGCAGACATTACACTGACACTGATAGTATGTTTGCCACGTACACTAGTAACGTTTATCGCTGCAGATCTGGCAGATAACGCAAACATAAAAATGTAACAAAGAAGGTTCTTATTGAATCGATATTCATTTTCTATGGGTCCTGGTATGCGTCGGATGTTTACGAAAATTGGTGACTGACTGACTAAGTGTCAGTAGTCAAGGGAAGAGTCGAAAGGTTCGAAATCTTATTGTCCAAGTACTGGCATAGCGAATCTCCATTCGTAGTCTTAGTGCATACGAACTTATGGACTGACCTTGAAGATAGCGTTGAATGGATTCGTTCTGAAGGCTGTTGTTCCAGAGGGAATTACTTGTCACCAGCGAAGGGCCTTTCAATGTTGTACTGCGACGTACGATCAAGCATTTAAAAAAAAAAGATACACAGAGGATAAGAAATACCCAAAAATGCAAGCAGTGGATATTACATGCATATTAGGCTTTCAGGTACCATTACTTGGCCATCAAACGCATGCGCTGTCCCGTAGGATACAACAACAATCTACATTGAAGCGGGACACTAAAAAATAAATTCAGGAGTACAATAAACAATTCATTCCGGCTGGATACAATAATATTCTCCGTAATAAATTCGAACTCCAAGAAAACGAGAAACCCCACAATGAAACAATAAAGAACTATTATTATTTTAACAATAAAGCTCAAAGCACATGAATTGTATATACTCGATAGGAGTTAGCAAATATTTGCAGAAGAGGAAAGCTTTCCAGAGGAAAGCAAACAGTTTCTATTTTAAAGGAAAAAAAAAACACAAACATCAACACACTTGTTAAGGATTACTCACTAAACATTACTTCTCCTTAAATTCCACATTATGTATCACTTTACAAACATTTTTCCTTTGTACGAGAAGTAAAATTAGAAACTCAGGCTTGTCTCTAAACCATTTTATACTTCTTAGCCACAGGCATGGGCATATCTAAGGGAGGGGGCAGCAGCTCCCTTAAATATTCAGGTAATCGAAAAAATGTGTCATAAAAATTAATTAAATAAGATCACTTAGTTCAAATTTTTTTTTTTTTTTTTTTTTTGGTGTAATAGCGCGGTAATTTTGGTGTAATCCAAGTTCTAGATTGTTATTATTCCATACTCCCCAAATGCTTTCGTGGCCACAAAAGTATGATTCTGAAATTAGAATAGTAGATGATTTTTTTTGTGATTAAGTGGATCTGATTCATTCATATTTCTAATACTATTGTACTATTCAATAAGATGAATATGAATCAGTAACACCACTACGGAGTCTACTTGTGGTCTAGTGGTTAGGGCGCTGCATTCCCATGCGGTAGATGCGGATTCGAGTTCCGCCTGAAGCAGTTAGACTTTTTTCCCACATGGCCAGCTGTAAATATTCCCAGCTACACCATGGGTAATTAGGAAGGGTGGAAACCTTTAGATAGACCGGCGCTAATGGCGTAGAAGCCGCAAACAAAAAAGAAAAAACGGAACAATCTTATTAAAACTATGACATCTGAGTTTTATATAAATAAATACAAATATAGATTCATCGATTTATTTTTTTTCGATGTCCAGGTTATTTTTCCAGCGGTATCTGCTGGAATGTTGGATATTTTGCCGGTTTCCAAACCTCAGCTTCCTTAGGTACAATGAACTTCCACTACGTTGGCGACATATCGTATTTTCGAAGAGACACCGCTGGAAAAATAAGCCGAACATCTCCCTCTCTCTCTCTCTCTCTCTCTCTCTCTATGTATATATATATATATATATATATATATATATATATACATAAATATATATATATATATTCAAGCATGTAATGAGTTCCTGCAAAGAGAAATATCAGGCGGAGGAGCAGTATTATTATTAAAGTTAAATATAATTATTGTTCTCTATAATCACAAAATGTTTTATCATTTCATTAAGCCAAACTACATGAAGATTCGTTCTAAAGAAATTGGCGATTTTTTTTTATGAATTAAAAAGCTAATTGTCAATAAAGAGAATATATAATCAATATATTTTGTGTTGGAATGTAAATATCTAAGTTTAATACCAGCATTTTGCATGAAATGGCTCCCTTGCTTTTTAGTACAAAAAAATCAAAAGAGAATAACATTATATTTTTCGAAGCTTTGCAAGTGAACAATAAGGATATGAACAAGAAAGCTCTAAGATAACATTTTTTGTATCTCTTACCAATCTTTTTTTTTACCCTTGGATTTTAGCCAGGATTTACTCTTTTTTACGTTCGGATGCTTTGCCATTCATGCAATCGGGCTTCTTATTACAGCTTGGCAAGGCAATTCATCCAATGGAGCCAAACCTTATATAAGATATAAAAGTCCGTCACGCAGGAGCTGCATAACGAAGCACTTTCCTCAGAATTGGGTAGTGTGAGTGCATTCCTGAATAATTTGCTTAAAATAACCTATATAGATAAATAAAATAAAAACATAACTTGTTCTACTCTTTTGCATTTTGGCACATTCCTCCGAAGGAAAGTAGCTATTGAGGCTGCACTCATGACGGAGTTTTTGAAAAATATCTTCGAATCTTTATCGATCCTACCTAGTAGACACCGAAAATGACCCCCGTTCAAATTTATATATATATTATAAACATGGCACAGGTCAAAATAATAGTACTCCATTTTCTATGTACTATTTTATTGTTGGCACGCCCTACATGTTTCGTGGCCTTTATGCCACCTCCTCAGGGGCCACTAAATCCCCATGTGTGGTTAGCTCACCACCCATATTACCCATGAGGAGGTGGCAAAAAGGCCACGAAACATGTAGGGCGTGCCAACAATAAAATAGTACATAGAAAATGGAGTACTACTATTTTGACCTGGGCCATATTTATAAAAAATAAATAAATATACGTAAATAAAGGTCAGAAATACGTGGAATTGAATGAATATATATAAACGCATATATAGTTATATATGTGTCCGTTAACACGATACAGGCCAGAGTTTTTGTTTTTTCGCCACGAAACTTGGTCTATAGTATTCTCACGTCAAAAGATTGAACGAGTTCGTAAACCAACAAAATCGGTCCATCTGGAGACAGTCCAGTCAACGAACAGTTATAGATGGAAATTTTTGGAACACAATTTTTGACTTCGTAACTTTGTTTGGGCTGGATAGGAGGTGAACATATCAAAAGTCCTCGCCCCTAGCCTTTAAGCTGGGGGGAGGGGGGTTTAGAAGGTCCCATTTTTCGGGTTTTCACTTATATCTCGGAAACCCTGCGTCCTAGCGACATGACTATTCTATAACAAATGAAAGCTGATTAAATTTCCTACAAGTTCTATTCAATAAAGTCTTTCGAGATATCTTTAGTTTTCGAAATATCCGCTCATAAATGTCTGTCATTTTGGGGAAAAACACTTTTGCCGCATATTTGTCCCCCGTTTTGACCGGATAACTCTTCAACAGTTATAGCAGCATCTTGACACCCATCACAATGCTGAGACAGGCAGGAAAGGATTAGCTATATAAAGCCACCTCCCCAGCCTGTCACAGCTCATTCAGTCATCACCTGTCAGTCTGTCACATGTTTATCTAAATTTTTGATTTATGTAACTATACACTTGTGCTGTATTTTACCAATAAAGTTTTTTTTAGTCATTCCGTGTACCGAGTATCTAATTGGCGCCCGAACCGAGTTGGCACTTGTGAGTACGGACTATAAGCTCGGGAATTTTATGCGAGATTTGGAAACATAAGAAACGGATCTCTGATTTTCCCTTTGCCGTCCGGAAGTAGAAGTCTTCAGGAGGATCCGAAGAAATAGCAGGAACTGCAACAGGATCTGGAAGCCCTTCAACACGAGCGATATTTTGATATCACCAGCCACAACCCTGTGAACTTCAAGATACAGCACGGAACTTAGAAGAACTGAGGTAGAGATACTTCACACTTGTATTTTTACATTCTAAGACTAACATTAATTTTAAATTTTTCTTTCTATTCAATTTGTTCTCAATTATTTTTAGTTGTTTAATATATATTTTCACAATTTCGCTTTATGACAACTCTTAGCGACAGACTATTATTACACCGAAATATTGACCCTAACAGCACGATAGAAATGACAGAAACACAACCCACAATGACCTATTGCATGACTAAAGAAGACTACGGACATATCCCTAACTTTGACGGACATCCAGAGGACTTAATATTTTTTACGAACGCTGTACAGGAAACATTCGATACGGTTTGTACTCCAAATAATACCTTTTGCGTTCAAAATCATGCCCGCCTACTTAGTATTGTTAAGTCCAAACTATTAGGACAGGCAAGAGACTGTCTCCTTTCCCATACATTTGTTGACATACCGAAATTAATTCTTTACTTAAAACAAAGTTTCAAGGACTCACGTACCATCGAACAGCTTTCGACACAAATTTTTAATATGAGACCATTCCCAAAGGAACACCCACTTAAATACATTAATCGAATTTCCAAAATTCGTTCCTTAATTTTAGCTAGGGTCCATATGGAAGACTCCATAAAGGACAAAAATAGTTACATTCGCGTAAAGGATTCCGAAATTAATTATTTCATCAAAAACCAACTCCCACCAGCACTCTGCGACTTTTTGAGCCACTTACGACTCGACACTTTAGACGACCTGCGTAACGCCATACATAACGAGGCTTCACACATCCTCGAGCGGTTATACAGGACTGACAGACCTGAATACCACCACAGGCCTCCTTATAAACCCAATAAACGACATTTCTCACCCCCTGACAGACCCTTTTATCAATCCAATTCCTATCGTCATCGAGACTATTATCCACCTCCTCCCAGAGAACCCTATAGTTACGAACATGTCGATAATCACCACGATTTTCGACCTCCCAGAACGGACATACCTCCTAAACCATCCCATTACGCACATAATACTCCCATACACAACAAACCATGGGACTTACATAGACAAGAACAATATTTTCAAGGACGGTCACCACACCCGAAACACGATTCCCAAAACACAGTATCCATGCGAACGGTACGAACAGGACAAGTTAACCATGTAGAACATGCAGACATACGTAACCTACAAACTAAATACACTTCTCTAGAAGCGACTGTCCAGAATATGGCTGAAAAACTTGATCATTTTTTAGACTTAGGTCGGCCCAACGCCAAACCACCCCCGAACATACACTAGCCCTAACTGAGAGTTTACCCTCCTTCACAGACCACAAGGACAAGACTTGGCTTATTGATACAGGCTCCACTCAAAATTATATACACCCAAGTGCTTTACCTGATGGCACTCAAATACAATCAGAAGATTTTATTGTCAAAACACCAGTAGGCAGCGAAAAGGGAAGCCAAAGTGCTATGATTAACCTTGCACCATTTCTGGGTCTCGACAATAATCTCTGTGTGAAATTTTTAATATTTCCCTTTAGTTGTAAGTATGATTTTTTGTTGGGTTATAATACCCTCAATGACACAAAAAGCGTTTTAGATTTAAATAATGGCATTATTAAGCTATTTGACGGTCATGTAATAATTAAAAATAATAAAATATGTAACATTCATGATATTAACCATATGGATAAAAACGAAGTAAAAGAAGCGCTACGGACAAATCACTTAGCCGAAAAAACGAAGCAAAGATTAATTTCCTTGATTTCAAAATACCCTAAAGTTTTAAAGAAGGAAACCGAACCGTTACCACCGACTACCTTGTTGAAACATAAAATTATTACCAAAACGGAAAAACCAATTTATGCGCGAAATTATAGATTCCCGGCACATTTTAAAGATGATGTGGACAGAGAGATAGAAAAACTTTTAAAAACCGGCATTATAAGGGAGAGTAATTCACCGTACAATGCTCCTCTTTGGGTTGTCCCGAAGAAATTGGATGCCAGTGGGAAGAGGAAAATTCGGCTTGTTATAGATTATCGGAAATTAAATGCTGAAACAATTCCGGATAAATATCCCCTTCCATATATTGACGATGTTTTAAACAAACTTAGTGGATCTAAATTTTTTTCAACTATCGATCTGGCTAGCGGATTCCACCAAATACCTCTAGACGAAGACTCGATACCAAAAACTGCCTTCAGCACTGACAAACTACACCTGGAATTTGTTCGTATGCCATTCGGCATCTGTAATGGTCCCCCTACTTTCCAAAAAGTAGCTAATGCAGCTATAGCTAATTTGCCAAATTGTGCGGTTTACATTGATGATATTATAATATTTTCAAAAACAGAAGACGAACATTTTACACACATAGAAAACGTGTTGCAACGACTCTCTCAATATAACTCGATACAGCTCGACAAAACTGAATTTTTTCAAACTGAATTGGCCTTTTTAGGACACATCGTATCTCAGGACGGACTTAGACCTAATCCCGATAAAATCCAGGCAATTGTAGACTTTCCCGTTCCAAAAACTGAAAAAGAGATAAGACAATTCTTGGGACTTTCGGGTTATTATAGGAAATTTATCAAAGGTTACGCTGATATTTCTAAACCACTCACTCAGGCTTTAAAAGCTTCCGAACCTGTTCATCCTCATTTACTTCAAACCAGTGTTCAAAAAATAAAAGACCTTATAACCAACGCGCCAATCTTAGGATATCCCAACTTTAACTTACCATTTATATTGACTACTGATGCAAGCAACTTCGCTCTTGGCTCCGTTTTATCCCAAATATCGGAAGGGAGGGAACATCCCATTGCGTTTGCTTCACGCACGTTGTCTCCAACCGAACAAAAATATTCAACAATTGAAAAAGAGCTATTAGCAGTTGTTTGGGCTTGCTCTCATTTTAAACCCTATCTATATGGAAAACGTTTTACTCTTCAAACGGATCATAAGCCCCTTACGTGGATTTTTACAATGAAAAATGCAAATAATCGCCTTATGAAATGGATATTTCAATTGTCCGAATTTGAATTTGATATTAAACACATCCAAGGAAAAAGTAACGTAGTAGCTGACGCATTATCACGGAAGCATGGACACACATGCATGGCAATCGACACAGACATAGAGGACATACTTAACGAACCTTCCACGTCACAGGTAATTATTGACCCGGATTACGAGGCATTACTTGATCAATTAGAGGACGTTCGTGAAAATCGACAAAACGAAAGTGACTTAGAGACCATACATTCCCAGGAATCTTCAAACCAACAGGTCTGGATTATTGATGACCCCCATAAACCTGTAAATGTAGAAAAACACCAAATTCTAATCGAACGTGGTGGAAAGAAAATTGAATTGACGAAGCCTTTTAATAAAAATCGATACTATATTGAGACGGCTTATCCTTTTAAATCGGACTTAGACGAAATTTTATTGGAAATTTTAAAACCTAATACCACTTACGGAATATATTGCGAACCCAGGGTGGAAACAGTTAGAGCTGAATTTGATGGTATTTTTAATAAAATCTCGGCTTTAGTTCAAGAAAAGTACCCATCCATAAAAATTAAGCGATATAAGACTAAATGCATTGACATACTTTCTGACGAAGAACAACGCGACCTTATCTCTGACTATCACATTAGTAAATCCCACCATAGAGGAGGAATGGAAACGTATAACAGACTTAAACGTAACTATTATTTCCCTCGTATGAAAGATAAAATTATGGACTATGTCAATAAATGTGCCACCTGTCGTAAGACCAAGTATGAAAGAAAACCAATAAAGACCAAATATTGCGTTACTTACACACCTGACTCACCTTTCGAGGAACTTATGATGGACACACTCCACTACCAATCGAAGTATATAATAACAATACACGACACCTTTTCTAAAAGATTATTTACCCGACTCGTACCTCAATGTAATGCTGTAAATGTACTACACACTCTAGAACACTATCTGGAACAGTTCCCTAAGCCCAAGCTTATCCGAATGGATAATGGCAAAGAATACGATAACAATCTAATTATCAATTTCCTAGAATCTTTGAATATAGAAAGTCATTTTACAACACCAATGCACCCTAATTCGCTTGCCTTGGCTAATCGTACACACTCAACCCTAATCGAGATTCTTAGAGCAATTAAAGAAGACGACAGTACACTAAGTCTGGACAGACTAGTCAGACTAGCAACTATAACTTTTAATAATACTATAAACAAAAATCTAAAACTTTCTCCGAATGAGATAACTTTTGGTACTACAGACACTCTCGAAGCTACTACCCAAATTACTGAAAGACTTGTAGAACAATACCATAATCGATTAAAACTGATACACAAACATTTACATGACCAAATTACAAACGAAAAAGAACAACGGACTGCCAAACTCAACAAAAATAGGGAAGACCCGCCCGAAGAACACGAAACTCCCCTCTATACAAAAGCAAACACGCGAACAAAAAATCAAAATCCATATAAAGTCTCTATACTATGCAAAGATAAAAATAGAACGTATAAAGTCCACGCAGACAATGTGCAAAGACAAAGAAAAGATTATAGCAAGCCAAGAAAAAAACCAAGTGTAAACAATTCTGTTACAGATGATGATGCTGACATTGACACCTTGCCTACTACTGCACATGACTCTGATAACAGGATACAAGATAACTGACCTGACAACCTCTCCAGGTTTATCACTTCTCAGATTGCCTGACGCTTACTCGCTGACAAGATACTTTACGATAGCACATCACTTGAATTACACTAACCTACTTCTCGAGTTAGATGCAACCTCTGCACTCTTGCCTAGGTTCATGGACAGGCCGCTCTTTAATGTCACCTCAAAACTTATGACATTTACACGAAACAAATTACACGCACTCACGTCACACCATTCTAAAAAACGGGAAAAACGTGGTATTATTAATGGTTTAGGATCAGCAATAAAATGGTTAACAGGAAACCTTGACGCCAATGACAAGGAAAAATATGACCGTTTAATATCTCAGATTCGCGAAAATAACTTACATATAGAACATAATCTCGAGACAGACATGTCCTCTACAAAACACTTAATTAATACATTCCGACATGACGTACAAACAATTAACATAAATAATAAACAACTGTCAAACACTTTAAATACTATTGATAAAACCCGACAAGATACAGCCATACTAGAATTATATGCAACATTGAATTATTTATATGTACGAATTAATGATTTAGAAAACACACTGGAATTCTGTAAAGAAGGAACATTGCATTCCTCTTTTGCTAACCAAATACATGGTTATTTATCTTCAATTCCAGGAATACTAACCTCCGAAACGGAGATATTATGGTTAACAAGCAAACTCCATTGTGCTATCCAACACAATGTAATACATTTTATTCTCTCAATACCTCTTCTTGACCAAACATATACTACATATTATTTACTTTCAACACCTGTTAAACACGAGTCTCACATTATATCAACACTATCTCCTTACTCCTTAATATTAAGACAAAATAATTCCAGTTATGTTGGTAATTGTACATATATTTTAGATAATTTTTATTGTTCACAAATTAAGGATATAAGTAATAATTGTATAGAAAATGTATTTTTAGGTAATGTAAATTCTTGTCTCACTTCTACTGTAAAATCATCTAGTTTTATTCAGTATATTGAAGAAGCTGACATATATCTTAGTTTTAATGTAACCGCTGTTCATTTATCATCAGAAAAACACCCTATCTTTCTTCCAAGTACAGCTTTACTTAAGCTATATAATAATGAGTTTATGTATGAACATCAACCTCCTGTCACACAGGTAATAGACAGCATTGTTTTAAATATTAATACGGAACAATTAAATATTAAATATTACAACTTGTCTTTCGAAAATTTAGAAGAACCTTTACTAGATCATATAGAGTTAGAGGACCTGAGTTTTGTAAATAATATTCCTACAGATGTTGTACACATTATCTTATATGTTCTTATATCATACTTATTTTTAGTACACCTACTAACCCTAGCAGCTAAGTATTGTACAAGGTATCTCTACTCTCATAGACAGTTCACAGCAAAGCCTCATCTTGACATCCAGCTTCAGCCACGAGAACCTGCACCCATCTCTTCCAGCTACTTCAGCCCTTGGCAGCTCCCAAAATAATCTTCAGGGGACTTCAGATCTTCGGCAGGGAGGAGTTATAGCAGCATCTTGACACCCATCACAATGCTGAGACAGGCAGGAAAGGATTAGCTATATAAAGCCACCTCCCCAGCCTGTCACAGCTCATTCAGTCATCACCTGTCAGTCTGTCACATGTTTATCTAAATTTTTGATTTATGTAACTATACACTTGTGCTGTATTTTACCAATAAAGTTTTTTTTAGTCATTCCGTGTACCGAGTATCTAATTAACGATGTACCAAAATAATAAATAACGGTTATAGGGTTGTAGAGTATTGCATTCCCTTCAATAATATATATTACTTTGCTATTTTATGTATTTTCCTTCAAACGTAAAAATAATTTGAGTTTTCATCGTGAAATCTGAAATGTAACGACTAACAACCCAGGACACTAAGAGTTATAGGTGGAAATGTTTGGAACACAATTTTAACTTCATAACTTTGTTTCGTCTAGTTAGGTTGTCAACATATCAGAAGTCCTCACCAATTGCCTTTGAGCCGGGGGGGGGGGGGTTTAGAAGGTCCCATTTTTCGGGTTTTCACTTATATCTCGGAAACCCTGCGTCCTAGTGACATGACCATTCTATAAGAAATGAAAGCTTATTAAATTTCCTACAAGTTCTATTCAATGAAGTTTTTCGAGATATCTTTAGTTTTCAAAATATCCGCTTTTGAAAGTCTGTCATTTTGGGGAAAAACACACTTTTTTCTATTCTTGACCGGATATCTCTTCAACGATGCACCCAAAAAATAAATGTCGGTTATGGGGTTGTAGAGCATTCCATTCGCTCCAATAATATATATAACTTTACTATTTTATGTATTTTCCTTCAACTATGAAAACAGTTTTAGTGTTCATCGTGATATCTTGCAACAACTGTCGACCAATGACCGTTCAATTTCTCACCATTTCCAGTGATTGTATTGTCCAAAATATACTCCATTATGTAAATATAGGTAGTACTGGAAGTATAAATATTAAGAAATATATAATTTCGGGCCTCTGACCAGTTATTTACACTCAATTATATAACATCTTGACCATTGTATTGGCAATGGTTTTTTTAAGATCAAGTGAGTGCGTATATAACGTTTGAAAGAAAATACATAAAACAGTATTGCAATATGTATTATAGAAGCGAATGGAATGCTCTACAACCCCATAACCGACATTTATTTTTTGGGTGCATCGTTGAAGAGATATCCGGTCGAGAATAGAAAAAAGTGTTTTTCCCCAAAATGACAGACTTTCAAGAGCGGATATTTTGAAACTAAAGATGTCTGGAAAAACGTCATTAAATAGAACTTGTAGCATATTTAATCAGCTTTCATTTCTTATAGAATGGTCATGTCGCTAGGACGCAGGGTTTCCGAGATATAAGTGAAAACTCGAAAAATGGGATTTTCTAAACCCCCCCTCCCCCCGGCTCAAAGGCAACGGGTGAGGACTTTTGATATGTGGACCACCTAACTAGCCGAAACAAAGTTATGAAGTTAAAATTGTGTTCCAAACATTTCCACCTATAACTCTTAGTTTCCTGGGCCTGTTAGTCGCTACATTTCAGATTTCACGATGAACACTGAAATTATTTTTACGTTTGAAGGAAAATACATAAAATAGCAGAGTAATATATATTATTGAAGGGAATGCAATACTCTATAACCCTATAACCGTTATTTATTATTTTGGTACATCGTTGAAGAGTTATCCGGTCAAAACGGGGAAAAAATATGCGGCAAAAGTGGTTTTCCCCAAAGTGACGGACTTTCAAGAGCGGATATTTCGAAAACTAAAGATATCTCGAAAAACTTTATTGAATAGAACTTGTAGGAAATTTAATCAGCTTTCATTTGTTATAGAATAGTCATGTCGCTAGGACGCAGGGTTTCCGAGATATAAGTGAAAACCCGAAAAATGGGACCTTCTAAACCCCCCTCCCCCCCAGCTTAAAGGCTAGGGGCGAGGAGTTTTGATATGTTCACCTCCTATCCAGCCCAAACAAAGTTACGAAGTCAAAAATTGTGTTCCAAAAATTTCCACCTATAGCTGTTTTCAAGCATTCGTTGCATGGACTGAGAGGGGGTTTACTCCGGAGCCAAAGTAGTTATTTGCCAATACCCGCCATGATTTGTTTTGTATATATATATATATATATATATATATATATATATATGTATGCATATATAAATTTGAACGGGGGTCATTTTCGGTGTCTACTAGATAGGATCGATAAAGATTCGAAAAATTTTTTCAAAAATTCCGTCATGAGTGCAACCTCAATAGCTACTTTCCTTCAGAGGAAAGTCCTAAACGGCAGAAGAACATTTTTAAATGAAGTCAAACAATGTTCTTATAATTCAAGGATTTGAAAATAAAGTTACTGACTGAAGTTACCGGTCCTATGAGTAAATTTTGGGCTTTAGAGAACAATATTGTCTGGCTTAAGTTTAAATATGAGGCTATGATGCCGCCTATCTGAAGCTTAGGCTTCTTTAGATGAACTAGCTTTTCTTAATATTATTTTTTTCTTCTTATTTAGTGTCTTTCATTGTGGGAATGGATTGAGCCACTTTAGCAAGTATTTCTCGTTGGCAGCTAGCCTCATAAAATGATGAGTTTTACCTTCTGTGTTTCCTGTTCTCCATTTGTTCCAGGAGCTATATTCTTGAAAGTCGTCTGGACATAATGCCTATTGGGCGATATTCTACCATTTTGACATTAATCTGCCAGACATTCTAGATAAGAATATACATGAACAGGAAGAATATATGTACATTGATCATTACAGGATTAATTCACCATCAGTTCCCCAAATGATTCCCTTGCTCACTGAGCGGTTTCTCTCCTTGTTCTTCCCGCAACCATTCCGATTCTGAAGCCTGTCAGAAACCCTGCTCTCATCACCATTAACAAGACTAGGGAGGTAAACAGTTATACATTAAGTAACTCTTCAGGTAGCAATATGAATTGGCAACGAAACTGAGCGTAAAACGTAAGATTTTGGGCTAAACTTCCAGTAAATTATTCTAAATATTGCCACTAAAGTCGTATGGCGTTGTGCGAGCAGTGTATAGACAAACTTAAATTTTATGAGGGCAAAAACATTATCTGGCTTTGGTTAAATAGAAGTCCATCTGGCAGGAGTTGCTTAGCGCGTTTCCGTTCTTATATCTTGAGACATTTGGAAAGCATAGAATAGAAACAAATTTTGTTATTTATTATAATTCGTGAACATTTCAATATCTGCTTGAACGAAACATCGAAGTAAAGGAATAGTTTTTAAAGGAAAGCTTTATTTACAAAAAAACTAGTTTCTCATTTTAGGTCTTCTGTCACTAACAAACAGATATCTCTACTATAAGCAATTACAAAATATCAAGCGAAACAGGCAAAAAGAATCGTTCGAATAAACGAAACGAATAACATCAAAGTTTTAAGCACACGTTTCTCCGATTGAGACAATCTCGTCGAAAATTACTTTAGTAACATTTTTGTAGGCAATTTATTAAGCTTTCAAATGGTTACTGCCAATTTACCAACCGTTCTTCTGGATGGTGTCATGAGGTCAATCTCATAACCGGGTTTTCTCACAATGGAAAAGCGATAAAAAGCAGTCTCATCTTACAATTAGTGTAAATTCGGCTTCATTAGATTGGTAACGCTTCTAACTGAAAAATTATAAAATCTCACCCGAGTAAATTTTTCACAATTAAAAGATTAAAAACAGATAAATACTCATTTAGTCAATACTAATTCATAATTAATGTTCGAACAGTTGTCTTAATTAGTTTTTTTTTTTTTTTTTTTTAGTTAAAAAACATCTAATATCGTACAACATATAACAAGTCTTATCTCACCTTCGAACAAACAAGGCCGTACAAGCAGAAACAGAATATCAACAACAACAAAGCCGAAATGACTATCTTCATGGTCCTCCTAGATGCCGACGGGTGAGCCACTGAGCGCTGATCTTGCTCGAACTGAGACCACATGGTAGAATAAGATGGTTTCTACCGCGGCATGGTGGGGAGAGCGAAACCTATTCCGTCAGGGCCTTCCCCAGTCGTTTTCCTTCTTCAATTCTCAGTTTGGATTTTAATTGCATAAACAAAATTCTTAACTGATCTGACAAGCGCATCTAAAAAAATATATATATCAACTGTTGGCTTATCGGGAATGAGCAAGTTAAAATTCAGAACGTACAAATTCCTTTTCGTGGAAACAACATAAAAAAATAAAATAAAACGGAATACCCAATATACATATATATCGAAGCTTAACCATATAAAACACAACTCAATTTCCACTGGGAAAATTTTGCTCCTGTAATACAAATATCGATTGACTAAATACACATAAATAAAGTCTGACTCTCAGGACGTTATATCGTCCCTACCATGTCAAACTATCGAATATGCAAATCGGAGCAAACTAGAGAACGAACATATTCTATCCATTGACGAAGTAATATATTGAAAAATAGTGTTATTCGATACTTTATTTAAAGCATTAAAGGCTATTCTAAAGGGGTTAGACTCGTGACTATTTGCGACAAGCCGTATCTCCCACAATCCAAGAGCAAACTCTGGAATCTGAAAAACGAAATTTTGCATTTTCGATAGTTTGGCATGGGTAGGGACGATATTAGGTCGCTTCCGTTCTTTCTTATCTCTAGTGACATTTGGAAAGCTTAGGAAACAGTCTTGATGTGTCGTGAAAAATGTAAACATATGAAAAAACGTAAAATGAAATCTCAAAGGTTTGGAACCACAACAGGAAATCATGGTATAGAAAGCTGAAGTAAATCCATTTAGGTACCGATTTCTCCGAATGAGATGGCTATACCAAAAGTCAAGCAAGAATCTTCAAGAATAATCTTTCAAGATCTTCAAGAATTTGTAGGACATTAATTATGATTTCGAAGAGATCCTTTAGAAATACTACGATTCCCTAACTGTATATCCGATAAGCTCAGGAAAATTTCGTTTTTTGTTTTTTTTTTGTTGTTTTTTCCATTTTCCTTGACAACGGTTACAGATATCTCATTGGAAAAGGTTTCATTAAATCCCCCACGTCTAGTTACTAATATAAGGTCAACCTAATAACGCAAAAGGATAAGCGTTGCGACTTTTTCGTGCACATTTCGCCCAAAAACCATGTTCCGGTGCACAGAGCCAACTAGAGAGCAAACGAACTAATATATATGGAGGGTTCAAAGCACAAGTAGACCAAATCCATTTTTGACATTTTATGTTGTAATGGCATTGAAGAGTATTACTAAACTGGCTCTTTTCAGTGATACAGGAGACCAAGTCCTAACTTCATTATTTTGCCACGTGTGGCAGTTCTTGCTACACATCTGGAAGCCACTCTATTTTTATTTATTTATTTATTTTTTTTTTTTTTTTCAGAGCACAAGTAAGCCAAGTTCAAGTTGTAACTATTTTATGAAGAAGGCTATATATAAATAATGCCAATGTTTAAGTTCAAATCTTTTTAAGACTTATACTGTTCAATAGGATTTATACAGCACCTCTGCAATTAAAACGAATAATACTCATTTTCTGAAAACTGTATAGCATGGACTTGTTCTAGTCGTGTTCTGAACCCTCCATATATGCATATGAATATGAATACGTATTCTGAAACTATGACCTTATTTCAACTTAAAGGTGTTAGGGTGCGTTTACACTAGGATAGTTATTGCAGGATATTTATATAAGAGAGAAATTCTGACTAATGTAAACCCTATAGAATTTTTGTCAGACATAAATTTTACATGGTTTTCATTCGTCGCAATTTCTCTCTGATATAAATATCCTGCAATAACTATCCTAGTGTAAACCCACCCTAAGAAGGACCCCAAAGGTTATGCAATTTTTGACCATATCAATCTATTAATATTCGATTGAGACTGATTTCTTACGGAGCATTCGATGTTTAAAAGGAGTAATGTCCGCTTTGGATAGTTTTGCCCAGTTGTACAGGCGCCTAAAATCGTACTTTTCTTTGAGATTTCTTTTTAAGTTTTTATACTTGTTAAAATTGTTTCAGAAAATATCAAAACAAAATATTAAATGTTTCTATTGTAAAGCTTTCTAAATGACAGAATAAGAACGGAACCGCGCTAAGATGATGATGTTCCTGCAAATCGGAATTTATTTCAGTAGAACGTGTCATAACCAGCGGAACAAGACACCAGTAAATTAGCCATGCACCACAACTGAGCCACAAGGTCAGCTGGCCACTACTACCCTCTCACCAAACATCGCTACATCTTCACTGGGCCGATATGGGTATCAACTAGTAAGAAAATTCTATTTTTTGTTGTGTTTTCTCGAAATCGGCTAAGGATAATGCCTGGAATGTTATTTCATACGATTCCCCCGTCGATGCCTTTAAGTGCTATAATTTTTCTCCCCACAAAGATGAAGAAAAAATCGCTAAACACATCAAAAATACTAAGATATAAAAAACATATTTTTCCCATAGCACTGACATTTCTTGTCATTCAGGACTTTATTTAATTTCATTTATAGAAATCCAAAATTTTGTATGAACGGAACCAGCCTCAATGTGTTTTAGTAGAATTGAGGAGGTGAGATGCAAAACTCGTTTGTTCCACAAGCAGGGCCGCCACATGGGGGGGGGGGGGACTGCCGGGTACAGTTGTCCCGGGCCTCGCTAATTGGGAAAAAATGTATAGATTATGACCTTGTAAAAAGAATCGGTTTAGAAATCTAGACGGGCGTAGCCTGCATTTATTGGAATGGGATCTTTTTTTTTAATGCACAAGAACGACAAAACAAGTGCAGTCCCAGAATAGTATATTTCATTAGGAGTCGTAATAAAACTAGTATACCGAAAGTGACCTTTGCTGCACCGATTGTCGGCTTTTATTCTCATTTCGCTTAAAACCCAAGATGAAAATAATTTTAAAATGTCCAAAGCCCTATAGCAAAGTACTAGAATTTTCAGTCTGGCTCTGAGAATTGGGGGCCCATGATCTGGTCCTGGGCCCGGCTCTGAGATGTGGCGGCCCTGTCCACAGGAACATATTTTTCAGGAAGCTCAAAACCACGTCTTCTAGAGTGGCCAGATATTTTTTTTTGTTTTTTTGCCTTCGAAAAGTACATCTTTATGTTTACAGATTTATGTTATATTTCAACATATATATCATAGAAATATTTTTTAGAATCTAATGCCATCTCAATTTTTCGAAAAATGGAACGAACGAGTTTTGCACCTCACCTCCTCAATTCTAAAGTGACGTAGTATTGTTCTTGGCAATACACGTGAAGGTCGTTTCTCACGCTGCCAGGATCTCGTGTATAATAACCAGCAAGTCGAGATATCTGATGATACGTAATAGAATGGGATTAAAGATGCCAGCGGATTCCAAAACACTCGGCTATTCAAAAGTAGTAATATTTCGTTTTCTTAAAATCAATATGAACACCGGTTGTTTTTGCTCTTTTGAAGAAATATCAGCAAGTCGCAAATCTAGGAACGAAATCAATTAAATCAGACGGAAGGTCGGCAATAAAAAAAAAAGAAAAAAGTCCAACTCGCAAAAATTGCGTCATCTTAGCGCGGTTCCGTTCTTATCCCTAGTCTCATTTGGAAAGATTAAAATAGAAAAAGTTATTATTTTGGTTCGACCTTTCTTGAAAAGCTTTTATGGCCTTATCTAGCCCCCACAATCCACTTCTGGAGATACTTATTTCACAGTTCAATGCATTGAAAAATATCAAAACGTTTCACATTTTCTTGTATTCTTCTACTATAGTACTAATTCTACAGATAAATCCAATTAAAAACTTAGCTAAACAACTACTAAAGAACCAAACAAACACATTTGAAGCTTTAAGCTCTTATTTCTCCGATTGACATCGCCTAATCGAAAATTGCTTCAGAAGCCCTTTTGAAGAAAAATTAGTCAGCTTTCTAATGATTATCTTTTACTTACCACGATTTCGTAACCGTTTTCGAGATATTAAGGAAAATATGTGTCTCCCGTGGTCTATTGGCTAACGCCTTAGTTTCTTATGCGGGAGATGGTGGGTTCGATTCCCACCGGCTGCAGGAATTTTCTCATCTCACGGCTCGTTGAGAAAATTCCTCACTGCCTCTTGGATATCAACGCTAATGGCCTAGATGTCGATGCGCCGTAAAAAAGAAAAAAAAAAAAAAAAAAAAAAAAACAGTTAAGGAAAATATACGAAGTTCTTTTTTGAAACACGAAATGTCATTTGGCCCCACTGTGCGTCGCCCTAGTTAAAAGAAACAACAGTAAATCAACCATAAATAAGGAAAATCTTACGGGCGTTCTCAGAAATGTTTGTCTGTGAATGCTGCCATATTCCAAGAAATATTAACGAATTAAGGGAATGTAATTAACAGGAAGATAACCGAGTTTTCCTCTGATCAGACATTTCCCTTCCATTTGAAAGAGACATCAGGAAGGAGTCAGCGGTTTAGGATGTCAAGAGGAAGACCTAGCAGAATGAGCTAAGGATATTCTTGTTAATATTTTTATTATTATAAGCAGGTTGGTTTAAAAATGTATGGAACAAGTTAATAGACAATTAACATATTACCACATTTCTACAATTTTCTTGAATTGTTGAAGGACTAACTATGCATGTATTTATCAAACCACTATAATTTTGTTCAGAGCAGCATACGCCATCAATGACCTTTCTTTGAGGTCTTAAAAAAAAATAACTAAGCACATTCTTCAGAGGGTAGGAAATGCGCATTGCATTCCTGAATAATTTGCTTAAAATAACCTATGTATACAAATAAATGAAAACATGATTCAATTTTTAACTAATATTCTTCCAGAGTACTGTCTATGCGGTACCTTAATAAATACCCAAAAACTTCATATTTTTGTCAATTGATCTAGATCAGTAATAAAAGCGTCAGCTTGTAAAAACACAACATCCCAAAATCAAAGAAAAGCAGGAACCGGATATAGTGCCTCTAGTGGTAGAAGTAACAACTAATGCCTGGGCCAGTTTGGCGTCTTACTTTGATTTGAACAAAATGCAGAGTAAATATGAACTTCCAATGAACCGATTTAGTTTATTTTTAAAACACATCATTCTTTTTAGATACCCACGATGTTTATCGAGTTTTGTTGCATTCTAACAATAATTACCGCCGGTATGGACAAAATAGTAATTTGGGTCTAGAGTGCCTAGAAATTGACACAAAAAATAATCTTAGTGCTTGCAGTTCAACGTTAGAAGGTTTTTAGCAGATTATATGCTTTCCAAATCAAACCAGATTAAATGAAAACACAGAACGTATGAGTCAGCGTTTTTGTGAGTCCTTCAAGCCAATTTCTATCACTTTCATAACTTACAAATTTTTGAAACAATTTCTAAAATACATCAATGGCATTGCTAAACTAATTTCATTACCAATGGTACCTTGTAACACATAAATAGTGCCCTCCTAGTGGAGAAAATATTCTCCTAGTGAAGAAATTTGATTTTATATAACCTGAATATTTATATAATAAAACTGTTGTAAAAATTAAGTTTTATTTTGTTTTTTTAATACTATGGCAACTGTAATTTGTTCCACAATTTTTGTTCCAGTTTATCAAACCACCAATCAACCCAAGAAGACAAGCAGGAGAGTAAAATCTGTCTAAGTTGGTATTTCGGCCAGAAGAAGCAGACGGGGGGAGCTGACTATTCACAAAGTAAACCAAGGCCAGATTGAAGCAGACCAAGGTTTGATGTGAGCCTCTCAATCATGGTCTATGATAAAAAATATAGTTTTTGGTTAAAGATTTCGCCTTGAATGTAGCTTTTCATTTTCAAGATTCAAAAATGTATGAAGAAAAAGGTAATTAAGCCACTGTACATCATTTTCACAAGTTAAGGAATTGAAAATCAAGAAAAACTTGCTTGAAAGAACATTTATTAATACAGTTTCTCAATAAATATAGTTATTTTATGCTAAATTGACCTAATCTAATCAAAACATTCATATAGAAATAACTCTGGCAAAAGAAGTAAAGCAAGAGATAATATTAATTTCAAAATAAATATTTAAAAAAAAAAAAATGACAAATAATAATTATTAAAAAAAAAAATAACACAACTTGAAAGCTTCAAATCATAGCTTTTTTAACTCTACATAACTTCTGAATATATTAGGATTTTTGAAGTTAAGACATTTACACAAAATAAGCTATTGATTTTAAATAACTTGCTCCAATTACCCTAGAGAAGATTTAAATTGTCATGCAATAATTTTGTGAAAATCTTGGAATTATTTTTGATCATTGAGCATCTTTCTGCATTTTAGACAATCAAGACATCTCCAAGAGATATATCGCTCATGGGCAAGAAAAGTGACAACTCAAAAACATAAAATTTTACAGGAGAGTCAAAAGAAGATTTTGAGATTTTTGTGTAGCCGAAAACACCTAAATACTTATGTATTTTAGAGCATCAATAAACCGTAATAAAAATAATAAAATCTCAGAAACCATAAAAAAAATTGATTAAAAATACCTCTTACAATGTTCCTGCTTCCACTGTTTGCCATCTGAGCTATGGGAAAATGACACATAACGCAATCTTATGACCGCCTCCTAAGATACCTTTGTTACTTTTCCTGCTGCAAGGCAAGCCACAAAATAACATATTTCTGAAATAAAACGCAAAATGACTTTTTTTTTTTTTTTTTTGCGTCACTCTTTTTGCCCATGAGTGATATATATTCGTTTTAATAACTTTCAAGTGGTGTCTCTTCTTTTTTATGAATCTGTTGTCATAAACAATTCCAAATTCCACTTCCTTTCCAAATTTTGTTTTACAATTTTCTCACGTCTATCAAGAAAAATGGCTTAAGAATGTTTATAACGCCAATTCACTTAAAGCTACCAAGAAATTTAGTTTCTTCTGCACCATCTACCATTCAATGTTCCTTGGCTTGTGGTCATTTATCTACGGCTGGTTAAGTTGTGCCTTAGACAAGACTCAAACCCTTTTTTTTTCAAGGAGCCTCAACGATTAAAAATCTATGCCTCAAGCAACTAGACTCAGTCTCTTTACAAGGTACTCCACCAGGCTTGTATGATTTTTAGCTTTCGCCAGGCCAAGAGCGGTATTTTCGTTAGCATCTTTCCTGTAAGCATCTGCATGAAAATTAATCAAGAGTTCGACAGCACGTAGGTGCCCGCCTATAGCTGCTTTGTGTAATGGAGTGAGAAGGTTCTTGTTCTGAGCATTCGGATTAGCTTTAAGATCTAAAAGAGTTTGTACAACGTCTGAAAACCCTAAGCCTGCGGCTATATGGAGAGCTGTATTATCCCAAATTCCTACAGAGTCAACAGGAATTCCACTGTTTATTAGAATCTTTACTGCGTTTGCATTCCCGTCGAGTGCCGCCTCATGTAGCATTGTCAAGCCAGAACTTATTGTTCGCAGATCTGTTGTATTTTGAAGCAGTTTTGCAGCGATAATATTTCCTTTTAAAGCAGCACGGAATAGAGGTGTTTGCAGTTTGTTGTTTTTCTCGTTTACTGGAGCTCCTAATTTTAATAAAGTTTCTATGACGCCTGTATCTCCAACTTCAGCAGCTATGTGTAAGACTGTATTCCCAACTGACGATTTATCAATTAATAAAGAAGGATTTCTACTAACAAATTCTTGAATTATTTCTTTTTTCCCACTCTCCACGCACTTGAACAGTGGGGTCTGGCCGAGATTATTCCGTACATCAATAAGTGAACCAAGATTCAAAAAATATTGGACTGCGTCAATGTTGCCCACATAAGAAGCGATATGTAGTGGAGTATTACCAAAAAAGTCCTTGGAGTTTACGTCAGCTCTAGATTTGTGAAGAAAAGCTATGACATCTGCGTTGAATTGCTTTGCTGCTACATGTAATGGCGTTTCTCCTCTGTCATTGACCAAAGCCACCGAAAGTCCTGACTCGACAAGAGTTTTCACAGACTCCACCTTTCCGTACGAAGCAGCCACATGAAGTATCGAATCTTTTGTTTCTCCATATTCAATATCTATATTAGCGCCAGCAGCAATAAGTGCTTTAATAGTATCTACTTCGTTAGATTCCACGGCTGCATATAACGGAGTTCTTCCCAAATTGTCTTGTGCATTTATTAAAGCGCCTTTCTTAAGCAGATAGCTTACAACTTTGACTAAGCCGCCATATGCGGCGACGTGAAGGAAAGTCTGTTTCTCAAAATATTGACCTTTCATGAATGCTGGTGGAACGCTCAACATGCTCAAATGGTTAAATTCCAGAAGTACTTTAACTATGTCTAAGTTTCCCTTCCGAAAAGATTCTTCTAAAACTTTAACAGGTATGTCTCTCAGTTGATATTTTGATTCTAGGAACCATCTCACAGTTTGAGCATCATCAATAGCACAAGCTTTCTCAAATAATTTATATTTATTATCTAAAACTAAAATCAGCTCGGTAAGATGTGCTGGGACTTTATTTATTCCAGTAGATTTTCCACTTGCAATAGTTTTAATAAAATTATAAACATCTCCTTCGACAA
This sequence comes from Gonocerus acuteangulatus, assembly GCA_946811695.1. NCBI lineage: Eukaryota > Metazoa > Arthropoda > Insecta > Hemiptera > Coreidae > Gonocerus > Gonocerus acuteangulatus. Next base: position 37,042,509 of record OX328129.1, read on the forward strand.
AATTAAATTTTGATTCAAGCCAATCTCTGAAATTGATGACAGGTTTCTTTCTCCTATTAGAATCCATTTTATGCCCCGTTTCAAGAAGGACATTAGTCAAAATTTGTTCGCCTTTGACAATGGAATAGAAGAGCTCGAAAAACAAAATGTGGTCAGGAGTAGTATATGACATAAGTCCAGTAGGTTCTTCGACGGAATGCGTCAAAATGAAAAGTATAGCTTCATGTGTTTTGTTTGTTATTACAGAGTTGATTTCATCTTTGAAACCTTTATATGAGGTATATCCGCCAATATTGAGAGGTTGTCTTCCAGCCTGAAACAATCATATTTCTCTCTCAATTCAACTGGTTAAGTTTCAAAATAAAGGTTTATATCTAATAAAACTGACCATAATTTGATAATGATCAGTGAATAAATTACTCATGGCCAGAGGGCATCTTAATTAAACAATTAACTTTAAATTTAATTTATATCATGTATTTTTATTGGTTATAGCACTTGCTGGATTGATTAACGCTTTGCAAAATGAAGCCAGTAGATACAACTAACAAGTGAGAGTAACTCAGTTTTTACAACAAAGGAAAATAATTGCCAGAATAAAAATAGGTAGTATAAAAGATATATATATATATATATATATATATATATATATATATATATATATATATATGCATATATATATATATATATATATATATATATATATATATATATATATATATATGCATATACAAATGACAGGAGTTAACTATGTGAATGAATAAGGATTTGATAGATCCTATGTGCAGCGTAAAGAAAACAAAAAACTTAGCCATGTCAGTTTCTTTAACCCATTTACTGCTACAAAATCTATCTGCTGGGCCAGCATGCCCCTGGTGCTACTAATGCAGATCCGAGTGTTGGGCCGGCGTGCCTCCAGTGCTACTAACACAGATCTGTGATTCCGAACAACTGTTGCTCTCTACATACTTGTGTGCCTCAGATCCTGCACACAAACATGTGAAATAATGTATGCACCTCCTTTTCAAACTATGCCAGCTTTATGTCGGTTAGGCCTCGGACCTTTTTAGAACAGCATTCAGAAATCAGCACCGGGTGGTGGTTCAGGGACTAGACCCTCGAAAAATGCCATCTTCAGGGATTCGGTCGATGATTTTTAACAAATACGCATGCTTGAACTAAAACAGGTATTTGCTGATACAGAGTAAAAACATGAAAACAAGATTAGGCTGCCTTGGATATATATTGAAGAATGTCGGGAAGGTTCTTATGAATGAAGAAAATAAGAATATTGTGCGAAACATTAGTAAATGCAAGAAAACCTAACAACCATTAACATTTCTAATAAAACTTCATAGTGCTTTTGACAATATCAGCTTTTTTAATGTAACCCTATGGTGTTTGACATAACTGTCATTTGTCATTAAATGTTTAACTGTCAGCGATTTACAGAATGTTGTGTATCAAAAAGCATTAGAATAATGAACATTATTTTTTCATTAATCCTTTTTTTTTAATTATTAATTATACTAATGCGAATGCAATATTCAAAGTTAGAACAAGACGTCTGTTGGGTCAGCCAGGAATTCAATAGAATAAATATCTTGTGTTAAATTTGAGACACCCATTATTTCCAAAAAGTTTAAGTACAATTTTTTTTTAACATTAAAAAAAAATGTTTAAGCACGCTATCCTTAGAAAGTATATAATTAATGTTAAGTAAATTATGTACAACTGAAGAGATAATAAATCTATATATATATATATATATATATATATATATATATATATATATATATATATATGTTCCTTAAACAAATCCACACCATTTGACCGAATTTGACCAAACTTAGCATTCAGGTAGGTCTTGATACGGGGAGTGTCATAGGCTAGGTCAAAATCGTCTAGGACTCACAGTTGGGGGAGGGGCACAGGGTTAGAAACTGGGAACCCGAACAGTTAAAGATTTGCGTTATTAGATTTTAATATTACTTATTTCGTTTCTAATTTATGTTTTCTTTTCTAGATGCAGAAAGTAGGTGTAGCAAGGCACGCCGAGTAACAGCTAGTACAATATAAAAACTAGTCCAGCAATAATGGACTTTAAAGAATATGTACAACTGCTTAGCCATGACTCATTTATTTATCATAGTAGAGGTTAGTTGCATATAATATATTAATGATAAGTAAAATGTAGGAGATCAATAATAGAACACAAAAAAAGAAAAAAACAAAGAAAAGCATCTGGAAGATATGAACAAGCATAAAAACGGAAAACAGATTTCAATAGCTGCAGATTGTCTTCAAACAATTAAGTTTACATTTTAAGTTCATCTTCAATACAAAAGTATACAATTTGTACATCTAAAATTGTTAGTAAACTCAAAGAATGAGATTAAATTGGCTTAATATAGCTTATTAAAAATTAAAGATTAGCTTAATTTGATTAAAAAATTAGAAAAAAGGTTTACAATTATAAAAAGAAAGGAAACAGAATTTTCATAAAATATTTGTCTGATAATATAAAACAGACTGTTTAAATTAGTCGTCTAATCTAATATTTTTATAGAATATTTTATTTCAACATTATATTTGTGGCATGTCTTTCAAGGCAAAGAGAAAAATAAATAATAATAATAAGAACATATTTACACTCTAGCTTTAGGAGAATATATTTAAATAAAGTTTAAAAATCTTCAATTTAAAAAATGGCAGACCAAAATAATAACTATTTCTATTTCAATCTTTCCAAATGACACTAGGGATAAGAAAGGAACTGTGCTAAGATGACGCAGTTCCTGAGAGCCGGACTTTTTAACCCTTGCCGCTAAACCATAAGAAAAAAAAGAGTTAATTTTGTTTTTGTAAGTTTTTGCGTGTTTCCTCCCTTCCTCTATATGCAGGAAACACGTTTAAGAGGTTGACTCCATGATGCAATCCAAATATGACAGCTTGAGTTTGATAATAATAATGCATGTTTTTATTTTGCTGTTAACACCTGATGAAGGCACATTTGTATTGAAAGGCCTAGTGGAAAATGAAGAAATTTTGTGGGAAGACGAATTTTGTTTTACCTTCTGAAATTAAGCAACCCCACTACCGGAAAACATAAAAAATGTTAATTGTTTCTATTCTAAACTTTCCAAGTGACACTAGCGATATGAACGGGAATGCACAAAGATGGTGTATTTCCTGTGGGTCAGACTAGTTTTTTTAATAGCTTTCAATAATTTATTAATAATTTCTTAAATACTTACTGCTTGCGTAGTATGCAAAATAAAAAGTGACAATATGTTAATTATCCAGTTCATCTTTCCGTCTTATCTCCTCTTTATTTCATTATGAAAAAATTTGAATTTTTATTTCAGAACAAGAGGTGACAATCCTGAAACATATAATAAACATTATTTCTGATTCTGGAGGAACCCTGACAAAGTACCAAATAAAAAAATTAGAGTAAGTTGCTTATTCAAATTAACTATAGCCGATACTTTCCCTATGTGAGGAAAGAAAAAAAAGAAAGTCTGTCACGCAGGAGCTGCATAACTAAGCGCCTTCCTCAGAATTTGGGTAGTTTAGACTGCATTCCTGAATAATTTTCTTAAAATAACCTATATAAATAAAATAAAAACATGAATAGTTCTGCTATATTACATATGTAATGAGCAATTTAATCAAATTATTTTAATTATTATTTTTTTAAATAATTTCCTTGCAGAGTTGTGTATGTGCTTGGTACTAAACTACTTAAATAAATAAATGAAAACTTTACATTTTCATCTGAGGCGGGAATGGGATACATCACCCCTAGAGGTAGACGTGAAATGTAATATTAAGAAAGAGGCAATCCCAGCGGCAGCTTTGTCAACTTATGTTTCACTAGAAAGTTCTTTTCAAACATCGTACAAAGTAAACCCCCCTTCCGATAGATCGATTTATTCATTTCAACAACACTTATTTCTAATTAGATAACCAAGACCCATTCCGAGTTTAATTATGATACAACAGAAATTACGGCCGGTATGAGCAAATTAGTAATTTCTCTCCGGAGTAAACCCTCCTACATCCAAATGAACGGATTTAGTTTATTTTTACAACATATTTATCTCTTTAGATGCCCACAACAAATATCGAGTTTCATTGAAACAAAAACTACGGCTGGCAGGGTGGAAATAGTGTTTTGGGTCTAGGGTAACCCCTTCTGGTGGACCGATTTTAGCCAAGTGAACGCTATATTCCAAGTTTTGCGCAAAAAAAAAAAAAAAAAACATAAAAAAAAACAAATACTCTGCTGGAATTTATGAATCATATTAAAAAATGATAATTTAAAATACTATAATTGATTCTATAAATATTTGTAATGTATAAATTGGCATTGTCTCGAGTATGAATAATTAGTTACAGACGTAAAAATAAACACATTAAAAAGTCAGGATTAACGCCCAGAAAAAAAATATATATCAATTCATTAATCCATCTCTTGAATTCACAAATAAACATCAGATTTCAAGCTGTACAATACATGTATTCCTTCAAATTCCTTCTTTTTTTTTTTTTTACAGTGAACCGACATATGGGCCATTAGCACCGATTAATAATAATATAACAAAAATATAAAGTAATGGTTTTAAAGATAACAAACACGTGGTGATTGTGTATATCAGATTTATGTTCAAAATATAGCAATTATATAACCTAATATTTTGAATTCTCTTGACGTCGAGATTTAAAAAAATATCAATTCTCAAACAATTAATTAATAATTATAACATTTAAAAAAAAACAACAAAAAAACAAAACATTTAAAGCAACATAAATTCATCATGAAACTAAATAAAACCTTTAAAAGTTATATTGCTATCAGGAAATATTAATAGTAGCCATTTAAAAAGATGACGAATCTGAAATAAACGCATAATTTTTATTTTAAATTTAAAAATACTCCACTACTTTACACTATCATAAGAATTCATGAATTCAATAAACCACAATTGTTCAATTTCATAGTTGTGTGTTCACTGCAATCAACAAATAAACTTATTAAATTTATGGGCAAAAATATTTTGTTAATATATTTTTAAAGAGAAAAAATACCCGGTTTCTAATTCTAGTATATTTTGTCCCAAATCGTAGCTCAAAATATTGTAAATAAACATTTTTGTCTATACTCATAAATCAAATTCTCAAATTCTTCAATTTGGTTTTGCTCAAATTCTTTATGACAAATATTTGGTTATAAAAATTAATATTCGATGTATAACTATTTTTGGCATTTCAATATGATAGAACTATTTGGTGACAGGAGCAAATATATAGCACACATATATTTAGTTAACTGAACAAGGAGAACTTACAAATTTTAACTAAAATGCTAAAACATTCACAACAATTAAATCATACACACTCAACATAAGAATTGATATTGTTCAGAGATTGACAATTTTAACAATTAATAATTAATTGTAATGTTTAACATTATTAATTCTTTTAATTTTAATACATTAATCTTGATTTGCCAATTATACAATACATCAAGAATTAACCATTAAATAAATATTAAAAGTATACACCAATTTTATTCTTTACTAAAAGCTTTTTGAATGTCATGACACATTTTAAATGAATTAATTATTTATGCATTGATGCTCTGAGTCACATGATATAAGAAATTATGCGAACTACTGGGAGAGGAATTCAACTGATTGATAAACCTTTATAATTAATTAATATTTTAGATAAATGAAATATTTATAGTTAAATTACTTAGTCAAATAATAATGTAATATATTAACTTATGACGTTATAACACACAATTTTATTTTATTTATAACTAATGAGGTAAATCATTTTAAAAGTAAATAACTGGTTTTGTAAATTATGTTAGGAATCTAAATAAGAATGAGTTAATTTTAACTTCAACTTACCCCTGATTACCATCTACAGAAACGATCCACTTGCACTCAACACTGTCATATTTTGTGTACAATACAAAGATAGTTGAAAAATGTAGTAAGATGGCTTGACAGTCTGGAGAAGATAGTCCTCAGTCGTATGGGGAAATCTGTTTTCCATCTCCTCTCTGACGAGGATAAGGAGAGATAGTGCCGTTATTTCCGCCATTGAAGATCACCGCTCTTATCCCAAAGAGATATGATGTCATGGTTTATTAGGCAGCTAATGCCAGTCCACGAAGATTAGGGAGGCAACACTGATATACTACTAAAATCCCCCCCCCAAAATCAAGATGTTAGTTTCCTGCTCCGATGACCTCGGCTAGTTTCAAGGACGATGGGGCAATCATGAATTCATAATCTCACTGTACTAGCAAATTACCAGCCAGTAAATCTCATGATCGGATTTATCAAAGCAGAATCTTGCTTCGATATTGGAAAATATTTATTTATTTCATTATGAGCTACGCAACTTAAGCGATAAGCTCATGATCAGGAAAATCTCTGTCCAGTCAAGAAGAAGAAATAACGGTACTTACGTATTAGCGTCAAAGCAGGTTAAAGAGGCGGGTCTCGTTCAGAGATCTAGATCGCGGATAACGCATTTCTATTGGTCAATCACTATCAGAGCAGCATAGGTTCATTGGCTATTGTGTTTATAGTAACCATCTTGTTCCCTTTGTCTTTATAATGCAATTCATTTGTGTTTTATTTATCCACGCAATTGTTTTTTTTTTTTTTTTTTTTTTTTTTTTTTTTTTTTTTTTAACGGCGCATCTACATCTAGGTCATTAGCGCCGACATCCAGGGTGCAGCGAGGAATTTTACCAGCGAGCCGTGGGATGATAAAATTCCTGCCGGAGGTTGGGAATCGAACCCACCATCTCCCGCTTATGAATCCAAGGCGCTAGCCATTAGACCACGGGAGACCCCACACGCAATTGTTGTTTATTATTTAGATTCATATTCAGCAGAGTTAATATGGCGACAGCAGAATAGCAAGGATGAAAGAGACTCTTTCGAAGCGATGCTAAATTGAATATCAGTCCATTATCCAGCGAAAAACCATCCTTGATCTATATTATCAACGAGTTGGATTGACTAGAGTTTAGATATAACCTTGAGCGAGCGTAGCGAGCGGAAACGCATGGCAATTATGCTATTAATATAAGTGCTACGCCTTTTCGCTCGATAAAGGTTACAAAAAAAGTAGTTAACCCAAAACGTTGATAATCCCGTCGCCATATTGGCAAAAAGTGATTCGACTCCTTGATCCAGTTCTCTGAGACCTGACTCTTTAACCTGCTTCGACGCTAATACGTAAGTACCGAAATAACAAACAAAAATAAAATAAAATAATAACAAAACATAGAACAAAAACGAAGACAAAAACAACCAGAATAAGTTAATCCGAGTGACTTTTTACTGATGGGTGCAAATATTCGCGCATACACATGGGTTTTAGTAATGTATGCCTATATATCATATTCATACAATACTCGTACCTAATTACATTTATGTATGGTCATACATCAAAAATAAAATCAAGTGGAAAAAAATAATAAAATACAATATAAAACTAACTGGTCACATTAAAAGATACCAAAATGGCTAATATATAAACAAATAGTAAAAATGATCCCATTGTCTCTGATTAACTAAAAAATAAAAAAATAAAAAATAAAATAAATAAACAAATAAAAAAAAAAAGGAATGCAAGAAAAATAAAAAAAATAAAATATATTAAAAATATTATTTTAATGCGTTATATTTTGTTATAAAATGTTCAGTGTCTTGAAATGTGTAAGTATTGTGTCGATGTATGGACTACCTTCACTTAGTAATCCGTGAAGGTCGTGAGGAATGTCTTAGTCACTACGCAGTCTACAATCTGGAAAATAAATACACCAATTTTGATGACTAAATGAAGGGTATTAATTAATAATACCAACCAGGTGAAGAATAACCCTTCAAAAATTTTGCAAACTTTACATTTATTTCTCCATCACAACGTTTCGGACACACTGGTCCATCTTCAGGCAATCATGTCCTGTTAATTACTACAGTTGCACTTAAACAGTCATGAAATAAATAAAAATGATTCCTGTAAGGAACCAAGTCAAATTACACCTACATCAATTAAACACTCATTATCACCAAGCTTCAATACAATGAAGTGCCGTAAAATAGGGTTACAGTAGTGCAGGAGGTGAAATTGGTACAATTCTAGGGTCTGTTTGCGAAGAATGGGCGTATATAAGGGGTGGGCTGAGGTGGTTGCAGCCCCCCCCCCGAAATTTTGATTTGATGGTAAAAATTTGTCGTAAAACCCTAAAAATAAATTAAATAAGATCACTTAATGCATAACAAATATTTTATTTTTCATGTAATAGCGTTTTAGTTGCCTAAAACAATTGCAAGTTCTAAATTTTTAGTATTCCATACCCCGGAAATGGTCTCAGCCCCTCCCGAAATTATTTTCTATATACGCCCATGTTGCGATGACCACTTACAGTTACTTTGAAGTATCTGTCGTGATTTTAAACAGCGATTTTGGTACTTATGGAGTAGTTTACAGGTTCTTTACAGTCCAGGCAAAAAACAGCTTGAGTGTAAAAGCCTCGTTTTTTCAACGTTAAATCCCTCAGACTTCTCAGCAACAGATTCCTTGGTACTAAAATTTGCAGAATTTAATGGCGTACAACTTTCATTTCTAGCACTTCTCACTAACACCAGTAGTTGAGAAGTTAAAAACTAAAAAAAAACGTGGTTTCAGCAGGTTGTAAAGGTCCAGCGCCTCCAAGAAACATTTCCGGGCCCATGATAGGAACTTATTTGTTCAGGATCGAATTTCCTATAATCACCTTCAAGCTTAAACACTTTGAGGCAACCCTCTTATTCCAGGTAACTAACAGCTATAGGTGGAAATTTTTGGAACACAATTTTGGACTTCTTAACTTTGTTTGGGCTGGATAGGAGGTAAACATATCAAAAGTCCTCGCCGGTAGCCTTCGTGCCGGGGGGAGGGGGGGGGGTTTAGAAGGTACAATTTTTCGGGTTTTCACTTATATCTCGGAAACCCTGCGTCCTAGAATGACTATTCTATAACAAATGAAAGCTGATTAAATGTCCTACAAATTTAATTCTATAAAGATTTTCGAGATATCTTTAGTTTTCGAAATATCCGCTCTTGAAAGTCTGACATTTTGGGAAAAACGCACTTTTAGCGCGGTTCCTCCCTCCCCCATAGGGAGGAACCCCGCTTATAAGGTTGATACAATGAAACAATCAGGAAGTGCCGACTAGAAAATTTTGCGTTTCAGAACCCCTAGAAACCGAAAATAACGGTGGTTCAAATTTGTATATATATATATATATATATATATATGTATATATTTATTTATATATATATATATATATATATATATATATATATATATTTGTCTGTTCGCTCTCTAAATAGAAGACGAATGGTCCGATTTTGATGAAATTTGGTACAAAAATCTGTCGTCCAATTTGAAAGGTCAAGTTCGTTAACCAGCAATATCCGCCCACTGGAAGATGGCGTTTGGGGCGAAATTCGCGCAGAAAAAATCGTAACGCTTACGATTTTGAGTTCATAAGCTTGTAAGTACTCGTTTTATAGGCTTCTTGGGCTAGAAAAACGAATGAAACCATTTTCAAGGCGATAGCTTTAACCGTTGTCGAGAAAATTGGAAAAATAGTTTTTGAATACCGTTTTTGGTTTGGGTACTTAGAATAACGGGATTCAGTTGAAACATTATGTGCATGTTCTACTTTCATTAAAACTAATATGTTGAAAGTTATGTTACGTTTGGAGTTAAGGAAGGGTTAGAATAAAATATTTTATGAACAGATATGAAAAGTTTTGGAAACATCGTATACTTTCATTAATATCTCGAACACGGTTGGGAAATCGTGGTAAGTGGATTGAAACTATTTGAAAGCTTACTAAATTCTCTACAAAAATGATTCTAAAACTATTTTTGATTAGGTTATGTCAATCGGAGAAATAAATGCTTAAAACTTCAAATACGTCTGTTTTGTTCTTATGAACGGGGTTTTGTCGTTCTTTTTGTAATTTTTGTCTCTTTCCCTTGGTTTTTTATTGCTTTTTATTTCTTTAATTTCTTATGTTGTATTTGTAAGGAAAATGTATGTGTGTGTAAAACAGGATAGGTAAAATGAGACCAATTTTCTGTTGTCAGAAATAATGAAAAGTTTTGGGAACTTCGTATAATTTCTTAATATCTCGAAAACGGTTGAAAATCTTGGGAAGCGAAAGGTTACCATTCGAAAGCTTACTAAATGGTCTACAAGAAAGGTTCTAAAGAAAGTTTTGAATAAGCGAAGTAATGTCAGCTTTGGATTTGTCGATTTCCTTCAAATGTCTTGAAACTGTCGAGGCTCCTACTCTGAGTTCTTTGGCATATTCCCTAGTGTTTTTAATTGCTTATAGTAGTCAAATGTATTTGTCAATAAAACAGGATACGTATAATTAGAATCAATATTTTGTTTGTTAGAATTCGATGATGCCGTATGAATATCTAGATTACAGTACTGGTGTTGATTTCGTTCTTTAGAATTATTCTTGGTATTCCCTATTTTCATCTGTTACCCATAGTTTTTTATTGTTAGTAGGTTTTTCTTATTGATTATAGAATATAAATCTATTTGGCTATAAAACAGGATACGTAAAATTAGTGACAATATTTCGGAGATTTCTGAGCGAAATACTTTTAAGATTTTCTACCACCACGAACGGCTTTTTTCCTCTATTTTTATCCACTAGATAGGCTTTATTTTGCATATTATTCTATATAAGTTTTATTCAGCAGGGGATTCTGATGAAATGTCGTGTTTTTGCTGTGGATTTTAAATACGATGTATCTAAGATTGGGTAACATTAGCGAGTCTACATAGTTAAGAACCGACGACGGAGGATTACTTCTTGCTATGATTTAGTCTACATATGTATATTAAGTCCTAAATCCAAAAAAAAAACTTCACAACGGTTAGATACTATGAGCGTATATGGCGGTTCAATGCCCGTAGAACACAATGGGGCCGCAGGAAATTTACCTGCTAAGAGTTAATCCTCAAGAGCTGTAAATATACCCCAGGTATCTGCCGACACAAATACAAAGCCTAGGCGGAGAGCACCCCAAAAACACAGATCCAAAAATAGGTTATATACTAAATATTCATAAAGACTACTTAGTTGTAAACAGATTCATCAATTAGCAATCAATAATTTTCAACAAAGGTTATATACTAAATATTGATAAAAAGTATTTAATTAGAAAAAAATCAATATTCCACAAGACTTGTTTTTGGTCCATTTGTGTCTACTCCGTAGACTTAATTAGGTATATTATTCTATTGTAGTTGGGCAACTAAACTTTGTTTTATTTTGTTAAATAAAGTTTTTTTTTTTTGACTTGTTATTCGTCAAGACTTTTATTTGTCCTTGTGTATTTACTAGATACGTTTTATTCGGCATATTATTCTATATAGGCTATATTAGGCAGGGTATTCTACTCAATCTTGTGTACTTCTTCTTGATCCTTCTGTACATGGGCGTATATAAAAACAATTTCGGGGGGGGGGGCTGAGACCATTTCCAGGGTATGGAATACTAAATATTTAGAGCTTGGAATAGTTTTAGGCAACTAAAACTCTATTGCACGTAAAATAAAATATGTTTTATGAACTAAGTGATCTTATTTAATTTATTTTTAAGGGTTTTACGAGAAGTTTTTATCATCAATTCAAAATTTCGGGAGGGGTGCAGCCCCCTCAGCCCCCCCTCATATATGCCCATGCTTCTGTATCCTCTAGAAAGGCTTTATTAGGCATATTTTGTATTGATTTATAGAGCTTTGCTTTAGAATGAGAGCCAGATTCTGTAATTTCCGCTTCTGTGTAAAAGTTAGCTACTGTCGGTGTCCCTGACGCCTTAATATCACTTTTATTCGAGATGTTCGAGAGGATTTTGACAATTTTCACGAGATATATAAAAAAAATAAGTTTATTTCTTTTCTAAGCTTATCAAATGGCACTAGGGACATGAACGGAACCGCGCTAAGATGCTGCAGTTCCTGCGAGTCGGACTTTTTTTCTATTCTCGACCGGATATTTCTTCAAGGATAAACCCAAAAAATAAATGTCGGCTATAGGGTTGTAGAGCATTCCATTCGCTTTAATAATATATATTACTTTACTATTTAGGGGAATTTTACAAGGAGTGTTGCTCCCACCAGAATCCATTTTAACACGCTGGGGAAATGTCGTCGCTTTAGATATGAATGAAGCAGCTGCCATTTCCTAGGCTTCGATAGTCCTCCAGAGCAACGATATTCGTGGTACACTCGCATTCCTAAGAACAAATTTCTCAGATCTTCCAAATCTCACGGGAAAATTGGTATCGTCAACACTAGAGCTAAAAGAAGCGATGAAATACTGCCCTATGACGCATGTGATATATATATATATATATTTGTCTGTTCGCTCTCTAGGTAGAAGACGAATGGTCCGATTGTGATGAAATTTGGTACAAGAACCCGTCGTCCAATTTGAAAGGTCAAGTTCGTTAACCAGCAAAATCCATCCACTGGAAGATGGCGTTTCCGGCGAAATTCGCGCAAAAAAAATCGTAACGCTAACGTTTTTGAGTTCATAAGCTAGTAAGCACTCTTTTTATAGGCTTCTTGGGCTAGGAAAACGAACGAAACCATTTTCAAGGCGATAGCTTTAACCGTTTTCGAGAAAATTGGAAAAATAGTTTTTGAATACCGTTTTTGGTTTGGGTACTTAAAATCATGGGATTCAGTTGAAACATTTTCTGCATGTTCTAGTTTCACTAAAACTAATATGTTGAAATTTGTGTTACGTTTGGAGTTAAGGAAGGGTTTGAATAAAATATTTTATTAACAGACATAAAAAGTTTTGGTAACTTTGTATAACTTCCTTAATATCTCGAAAAAGGTTGAGAATCTTGGTAAACGGAAGAATACCATTAGAAAGCTTACTAAATGCTCTACAAAAAAGGTTCTGATAAACGTTTTGATTAGACGATGTCAATCGGAGAAATAAGTGCTTAAAACTTTAAAGTAATTGTTTTGGCTTATTCGAACTGTTCTTTTTGTCTGTTTTTATTCCTTGTTATTTTTTAACTGCTTATAGTTGGATAATGTATATGAAAATAAATCAGGTTAAGAAAAATAAGAAAAATAATTTAATCTTAGAGATATGGATTTCCAAGATATAGCTTTTCAACTGCCTTGCGGGGTCCTTCCTAGGGCGGGTTGGCCTGTCCAGGTAAGATCGTAAATAAGACCTTTCTTGAAAGTTAAGATGGAACTGTCAACTTTGGTCCTCCTCTGCCTCCCGGCACTTTCAATGCTGACGAAGGCTACCAATGAGTAGCTGAAACGTCCTAAATATAGACTTTTTAACGAAAATCCTATTGAGGTTTCTTCAGCCGAATCCCAACCATTCCATCTTTACTTATCACTTCGACGGCTAACTATCTAATCTTCATGCTTTTTAGAAATGTGGACCCAAAATAATAACAGCTTCTATTTTAATCATTTTAAATGAGTCTAGAGATAAGAACGGAACCGCGCTAAGATGATGCAGTTCCTGCGAGTCGGACTTTTTTTGTTAGATTACCAAGACATTCTTGAATTATTGACGTTAATGTTCTTAAAACAGCGTGGTTTTAATGATTTACCGATAATTAACGGCTGTTCAAAATCGCCTTCGATATTTACGCACAACATAATAGTTAAACGATCTTTGCATTGTTCGTCTTCTGTGCACGTTTTCCCTTTTAGAATCATAGTCTTGTTTGGCAACATTAACCGATGCACTTTCGCCACATATCGTTCTAAAAACTACGCGAAGTTTGATATCTGCATTTTGCCGACGTCTAACTTCTCGCCCAGGTCTCTAACACAAAGCTTTAAACTATCATACACTTTTAAAATTTCCACTTTATTTTTTAGAGATACACGCTTTCTTTTCCGAGTTCATGACTAGATACAAACTGAATAAAACCTGCTAAAAAATGGTGTAACAAAACAAGATGTGGTTCCTGGAACAGTAGGGTACGGTTTACTCTTGACATTTCTTATGAATTATACTAGCAATGCCCGCCGGGGTGTTCTTTTTCTTAAGATTCTGAGAATCAAATTAAATATTTTACCCTGCTGCCCGCTATTGAGAGTTTAAATCAGCTATATGGGTCCGATTTTAGGTGTCTGTTGTCCGTAAGTAGAGGGTCCGCTATTGAGAGGTTCTAATACATTGATTTAAAGGGGTTTTCGCCTGGACCATGGATATTCTGTCCGTTCATAGAGGTGTCCGTTACAGGAGGTTTCACTGTGTGTGTGTATATATATATATACATATATATACATATATATATATATATATACACATATATATACATATACATATATAATTATTCTTCAACTGACCCTTTTCTAAATATTCTTATCTTCGTGGACGGCGGAAGGTCAACAAATTTAGTTTATTTTTCGCCATATTGAATTCTTTCAGACCATGATCATTCTAGAAGTGGCCGTACTGGTAAAAGGTTATCCTCCTCAGGTGTAGGCTGTAAGTTTTATTTTTGTAATTTTTTTCCCCTGAAGAGGCACCAATAAGGGTGTGAAACATTTAGGGATGAAATAAAGTTGGTGATACTGAGTGTTGAAGATTTTATTTGTTGACCTTCCGCCGTCCACGAAGATAAGAATATTTAGAAAAGGGTCAGTTGAAGAATAATTATGAAGAACTCCAAGGCACATTCATGGAGGGATGAAAGGAACTACTGGATATCAGCATCAACGAAGAAGCAAGGAAGAAGTGCTTCGGACTGACGCGAATCATCAAAGAGAAGAATGTCGTGACTGAAAGAATACATTATCTGCAAGACTGCAAGAAGAATCATATCTTTCCGAAATTTATTTTAAACAAAACAAGAAGATTGTTCAACATTTTTGAAAAATCCTTTTGTAAGTACAAACAATATTTTAATGCAATTTTGTCTTTCCAATATAAATTACTAAATTTAGAAATAGGTCGTAATTACCAGCTGCGTTGTAAATTAAGTAGGAAAGAAATAGATTGTAAAAACCTTCTACTAGGGCAAATTAGCGATCCAAAAATGACTTTAATTTTAGAAACATGTTTAAAATTGTATTCTGAAAGAATTCAAAATTATAATAAGGAAATTAAAAAAACAAAATTCAAAAGTCCTTCCAAATTTCAGGAAATAAACAAAATAACCTAAATTTAGAACATATTTTTAATAATGAATGGGTGGTTAATTTAACGGATTCTATTATTCCAGAAGAAATATTAAACTTTTTATCACTTAGTGACAATTTTAATATTTTTAAGTCTTTAAAGGAAAACGACATAATAAATTATGTAAGTAATATGGAATACATGCTTGAAAACATTGAGGTTGACGAGGATACTAAAAATAAAATTAGAGGAAGGTTTTCAAATTTACTTAGTAAAGGTAAGAATAGCAAAAATTATAAATGCATATCAGATGATATTAATATAAAACTGGCTGAAAAATTAAGAGTATTAGAAACAAAGACACAAAACTTTTTCCGTCAAAACTCTAACTTATACATTATTAGAGCTGATAAAACCAACAAAACTGTTATTATTGACAAGGAAAATTACATTGAAAAAATGAATAACGTATTTGCGGACAGCTCAGTTTTCAAAGAAATGGATTACGATCCTACTAATGGGTTAACAAATAAAGTTATTAAATTTGTGGACAATTTGGTAAAGAAAAAGTTCATAAACAAAACAGATAGACTAAAATATATCAATCATAATAGCTGCATTCCACTTGCGTATGGCTTGATAAAATTACACAAAGACAATCATCCATTACGACCGATCATAAGTGCTACCGATTCTCCTACTCATAAATTAGCAAAGAATTTGATAAAGAACTGAAACCATTTGTTACAAATAATCCTTTTGACGTAGAGAACGGGGTGGAACTAATTAGATTACTTGAAAATGCTACTATAAAACCTGGATATAAATTAGTTTCATTTGATGTAATAAATATGTTTCCAAATATATCCGTAGATACTGCTATCAGAATCATTAACAATAAATGGGATGAAATAGTTGCTAATAAAAAAATTAAGGATAAGAATTTATTTATTGAGGGTATAAAGCTGTGCACTAAAGATGGATATTTTAGATTTAATAACAGAATTTACAAACAGAGATTTGGCGTTCAAATGGGGAATCACATATCGGTGTCAATTAGTGGCTTGGTGATGAATTCCTTGCTGGTTGAAATTATTAAAGAATACAATATACATATACAGTTTTTGTACAAATATGTTGATGATTTATTGCTATGTGTTCATCAGGACGATATTGAAAGGTTATTTACAATTTTTAACGGTAAAAGTAATCTAGGCTTTACTAAAGAAGTAGAAATTGACAATAGGATTTTATTTCTTGACGTTGAAATCATAAGGACAATGGAAAATACTCTTGAATTCAAATGGCAACAGAAAAAGACAAATTCGGGAAGAATGATTAATTTTTATTCCTGTCATCCCTTAACATTTAAAAGAAACCTTGTTTACAATAGAACTTTAACTGCCTTGCTCAGAACAAGTCCAAAACGTTTTCCAGAAATTAAAAATAGATTAAGGTCTACATTCAGAAAAAATTGTTATCCTAGTGAGATAATAGAGAATGAAATTAAACGAGCAGAGAAAAAGGTATCATATGGAAGGAATACGCACAGGGTTGATAGCAGCAAAGATAATTCTAAATTTGACACACAGGTTTTTAAATTTTCAGATGAATTCTTTTTGGAGGATAAGAAAAATGTTTTAAAGAGGAAAAGGGATGACGATGAACAAATAGCACGGAAATGCATAAAATTAGAAAATATATCTACTACTGAAGGTCCAAATTTGAATTGTGGCAATAGTTTAAAAAGAAAAGTCCAACTCGCAGGAACTGCCTCATCTTAGCGCGGTTCCGTTCTTATCCCTAGTCTAATTTCGAAAGATTAAAATAGAAGCAGTTATTATTTTGTTGAGAGATCGTTGACCGTTGATGATGCAAGGTAGGGATTGTCCGGGTTAGGTCACTGCTACTTAATAATACATACCCCATATGTGTATGTATGTGGGCATATATATGTACATATGTGTGCGTGTATATGTGTATGTGTATATGCATATATATAAATATATATATATATATTATATATGTATATATATATATATATATATATATATATATATATATATATGTTAGGTATATTTACATAGATATGTGCATATATTAGTGTTAAATATGTCCTACTTGTATTTACAGCCCTGATGAAGGCTTGAAGTTCAAGCCGAAACGTCGGCACAATAAAACCATTTTTACGATAAAATGTAGTTTTATTAAGTAGCAGTGACCGAACCCTGACAGTTATATTTTGGTTCCACCAGTCTTGAAAGGTAGGATTTACAATCTTACCTGGAAGGGTCGGCAACACTAGAAACCGTCCCGCTAGTTACAAGGTCTTGGAATCTTGGAACTCTATATTTCTAACAATAAATTGTTTTTGTTATTTTACTTAACCTGTTTTATTTTCGAATACATTATCCAACTATAAGCAATTAAAAAATAACAAGGAATAAAATACAGACAAAAAGAACACTTCGAATAAGCGAAATCAATTACTTTAAAGCTTTAAGCTCTTATTTCTCCGATTGACATCGCCTAATCAAAACTCTCATTAGAACCTTTTATGTAGAGCATTTAATAAGCTTTCTAATGGTATTCTTCCGTTTACCAAAATTCTCAACAGTTTTCGAGATATTAATGAAAGTTCCCAAAATTCATATTATTTCTAGCAACAGAAAATTGGCCTCATTTTTCATATCCTGTTTTACATCAAAATTTTCGCAACCTAAGAAATTACAAAAATAAAAAGCAATAAAAAACGAAGGGAAAGAGACAAAAGTCCGACTCGCAGGAACTGCGTCATCTTAGCGCGGTTCCAGTTCTTTTTTTTCTTTTTTTTTTTTCTTTTTTACGGCTCATCTACATCTAGGTCATTAGCGCCGACATCTAGGGTTTAGCGAGGAATTTTACCAGCGAGCCGTGGGATGATAAAATTCCTGCCGGAGGTTGGGAATCGAACCCACCATCTCCCGCTTATGAATCCAAGGCGCTAGCCATTAGACCACGGGAGACCCCGGTTCTTGTTCATATCCCTATTCTCATTTGAAAAGCATAGAATAGAAACAGATAATATTTTCCTCGGCCTTTGTTCAAAGGGTTTTATGGCTATACCTGGGGTTAGGGTCGGGTCCGCAAGACCCTAGAAACCTCTTCTAGCGATACTTCATTTCATACGTTTCAATGAATTGGAAAATATCAAAAATTTTCACATATTCCTGTGTTCTTTTACTATAGTAATAATTCTACAGATAAAATCAATTAAAAAATAAAATAAAAAAACCAACAGCATAAAGGCAATTGAAAATATTCAAAAGACGTCATCGAATCTTTTTCTCTTGGCAAGCTATGTTTCTAACAATGAATTGTTTTTCTTATTTTGCCTAATCTGTTTTATTGTAAAATACATTATCCAAATATAAGCAATTAAAAAATAACAAGGAATAAAAACAGACAAAAAGAACAGTTCGAATAAGCAAAATCCATTACTTTAATGTTTTAAGCACTTATTTCTCCGATTGACATCGCCTAATCAAAACTTTCTTTAGAATCTTTTTTGTAGAACATTTAGTAAGCTTTCTAATGGTATTGTTTTGTTTGCCAAGATTCTCAACCTTTTTCGAGATATTAAGGAAAATATACAGAGTTACCAAAACTTTTTATGTCTGTTAATAAAATATTTTATTCTAACCCTTCCTTAACTCCAAACGTAACCAAAATTTCAACATATTAGTTTGAATGATAGTAAAACATGCAGAAAATGTTTCAACTGAATCCCATGATTCTAAGTACCCAAACCAAAAACGGTATTCAAAAAGTATTTTTCCAATTTTCTCAAAAACGGTTAAAGCTATCGCCTTGAAAATGGTTTCATTCGTTTTACTAGCCAAAGAAGCCTATAAAACGAGTACTTACAAGCTTATGAACTCAAAAACGTAAGCGTTACGATTTTTTTGCGCGAATTTCACCCCAAACGCCATCTTCCAGAGGGCGGATTTTGCTGGTTAACGAACTTGACCTTTCAAATTGGACGACAGATTTTTGTACCAAATTTCATCAAAATCGGACCATCAGGGAAGCCAGAAATCCGCGAACAGACAAATATATATATATATATATATATATATATATATATATATAAATAAATATATACATATATATATATATATATATATACAAATTTTAACCACCGTTATTTTCGGTCTCTAGGGGTTCTGAAACGCGAAATTTTCTAGTCGGCACTTCCGGATTGTTTCATTGTATCAACCTTATAAGCGGGGTTCCTCCCTATGGGGGAGGGAGGAACCGCGCTAAAAATTACAACAAGAACGACAAAAACCCGTTCATAAGAACAAAACAGACGTATTTGAAGTTTTAAGCACTTATTTCTCCGATTGACATAACCTAATCAAAAATAGTTTTCGAATCTTTTTTGTAGAGAATTTAGTAAGCTTTCAAATAGTTTCTATCCACTTACCACGATTTCCCAACCGTGTTCGAGATATTAATGAAAGTATACCAACTTCCCAAAACTTTTCATGTCTGTTCATAAAATATTTTATTCTAACCCTTCCTTAACTCCAAACGTAACAAAACTTTCAACATATTAGTTTTAATGAAAGTAGAACATGCAGATAAAGTTTCAACTGAATCCCGTAATTCTAAGTACCCAAACCAAAAACGGTATTCAAAAACTATTTTTCCAATTTTCTCGAAAACGGTTAAAGCGATCGCCTTCAAAATGGTTTCATTCGTTTTCCTAGTCCAGGAATCATATAAAACGAGTACTTACAAGCTTATGAACTCAAAAACGTAAGCGTTACGATTTTTTTTGCGCGAATTTCGCCCCAAACGCCATCTTCCAGTAGGCGGATTTTGCTGGTTAACGAACTTGACCTTTCAAATTGGACGAAGGATTTTTGTACCAAATTTCATCAAAATCGGACCATTCGTCTTCTATCTAGAGAGCGAACAGACAAATATATATATATATATATATATATATATATATATATATATATAAATAAATATATACATATATATATATATATATATATATATATATATATATATATATATATATACAAATTTGAACCACCGTTATTTTCGGTCTCTAGGGGTTCTGAAACGCGAAATTTTCTAGTCGGCACTTCCGGATTGTTTCATTGTATCAACCCTATAAGCGGGGTTCCTCCCTATGGGGGAGGGAGGAACCGCGCTAAAAAGAGAATCAAGTGGTGGATCGGAGGAAATAACTAATTACATAAAAAGAACTAAAATAAAGCAAGCAAAAATTGATGATTTTTTCAGCAAGGGAATTCGAACGGAGAAGGACAAAGATATATTGAGAGAAAGCACAACGCCATATAATAATCATATTTATGAACAATTAGGCAGAAAAAGATGTAAGGTTTTAAAAGATCAGGATACAGAACCATGCCGTTATTTTGGCTTCAATTATAACCCAATAATTTCCAACAAAATAAGACATATATGTAAAGATATAGGTAGGATATCTTGGAAATATGAAAACAGAATAAAAAATAGCTTTAGTCATATTAAAGATTAATTAAAATTAAAAGAAACTAAATACAATATCTACAAAATTAACTGCATTAGTTGCAATAAATCATATATAGGGGAATCGGAACAGTTACTTAGAAAACGAATTAAGCAGCATGCGCAAAGTATTGATAAAGGAGAGAATAAAACAGCGTTGGCTTATCATGCTATAAAATATAAACATAGTTTTGATTTTGAAAATATTAGCACATTGGGTAAAGAAAGAAATAGATTGAAAAGAAGAATAAAGGAAAATATCCATATCATAAAAAATAGGAAAAAAGTGGTAAATAAAAAAACGGAAATACTACATTTAAATACTATTTTTATTAACTTATTTGACAAAAAGTAAAATTATGTTTTAGCGCGGTTCCTCCCTCCCCCATAGGGAGGAACCCCGCTTATAAGGTTGATACAATGAAACAATCCGGAAGTGCCGACTAGAAAATTTCGCGTTTCAGAACCCCTAGAGACCGAAAATAACGGTGGTTCAAATTTGTATATATATATATATATGTATATATTTATATATATATATATATATATATATATATATATATATATATATATATATATATATATATATTTGTCTGTTCGCGGATTCCTGGCTTCCCTGATGGTCCGATTTTGATGAAATTTGGTACAAAAATCTGTCGTCCAATTTGAAAGGTCAAGTTCGTTAACCAGCAAAATCCGCCCACTGGAAGGTGGCGTTTGGGGCGAAAATCGCGCAAAAAAAATCGTAACGCTTACGTTTTTGAGTACATAAGCTTGTAAGTACTCGTTTTATAGGCTTCTTTGGCTAGTAAAACGAATGAAACCATTTTCAAGGCGATAGCTTTAACCGTTTTTCAGAAAATTGGAAAAATACTTTTTGAATACCGTTTTTGATTTGGGTACTTAGAATCATGGGATTCAGTTGAAACATTTTCTGCATGTTTTACTATCATTAAAACTAATATGTTGAAATTTTGGTTACGTTTGGAGTTAAGGAAGGGTTAGAATAAAATATTTTATTAACAGACATAAAAAGTTTTGGTAACTCTGTATATTTTCCTATTATATATAAGTTTTGATTAGGCGATGTCAATCGGAGAAATAAGTGCTTAAAACATTAAAGTAATGGATTTTGCTTATTCGAACTGTTCTTTTTGTCTGTTTTTATTCCTTGTTATTTTTTAATTGCTTATATTTGGATAATGTATTTTACAATAAAACAGATTAGGCAAAATAAGAAAAACAATTCATTGTTAGAAACATAGCTTGCCAAGAGAAAAAGATTCGATGACGTCTTTTGAATATTTTCAATTGCCTTTATGCTGTTGGTTTTTTTATTTTATTTTTTAATTGATTTTATCTGTAGAATTATTACTATAGTAAAAGAACACAGGAATATGTGAAAATTTTTGATATTTTCCAATTCATTGAAACGTATGAAATGAAGTATCGCTAGAAGAGGTTTCTAGGGTCTTGCGGACCCGACCCTAACCCCAGGTATAGCCATAAAACCCTTTGAACAAAGGCCGAGGAAAATATTATCTGTTTCTATTCTATGCTTTTCAAATGAGAATAGGGATATGAACAAGAACCGGGGTCTCCCGTGGTCTAATGGCTAGCGCCTTGGATTCATAAGCGGGAGATGGTGGGTTCGATTCCCAACCTCCGGCAGGAATTTTATCATCCCACGGCTCGCTGGTAAAATTCCTCGCTAAACCCTAGATGTCGGCGCTAATGACCTAGATGTAGATGAGCCGTAAAAAAAAAAAAAAAAAAGAAAGACAAGAACTGGAACCGCGCTAAGATGACGCAGTTCCTGCGAGTCGGACTTTTATGTTGAAGGTGGGAAGATGGTTTTAATTGTTAGGACTATATTTCTTCTGGAAATTCATTTTTAAACATTTTTAAAGGTATGACATATCGATTATCGATCAGCTGTTTATTTTTCGCCATATTGAATTCTTTCAGACCATGATCATTCTAGACGTGGCCGTACTGGTGGAAGGTTATCCTCCTCAGGTGTAGGCTGTAAGTTTTATTTTTGTAATTTTTCCCCTGAAGAGGCACCAATAAGGGTGTGAAACATCTAGGTATGAAATAAAGTTGGTGATACTGAGTGTTGAAGATTTTATTTGTTGACCTTCCGCCGTCCACGAAGATAAGCATATATATATATATATATATATATATATATATATATATATATATATATATATATATATATGTCGTTCGCGTTCTCTAGTGTTCAAAAATGGTCCGATTTTGATGAAATTTGGTACAAAAATCTTTCGTCTAATTTGAAAGGTCAAGTTCTCGTACTTATTTTATTGGTTTAATGGCCTAGAAAAACCAATGAAACCATTTTTTAAGGCGATTGCTTTAACGGTTTTCGAGAAAAGTGGAAAAATATATCATGGTATTTAGTTAAAATATTTTCTGCTTGTTTGAAATTTATATAAAGATGTTTAAATTTTGGTTACGTTTGGAATTGAGGAAGGATCAGAATAAAATATTTTATTAACATAGATGAAATTCGTATATTATCCTTAATACCTTGAAAACGGTTGGGAAATCGTGGTAATTGGAAGGTAACCTTTCCAAAGCTTACTAAATGCTTAAAACATCAAATGTGTTCGTTTTTTGTTTTTCAACGGGCATTTGTCTTTTTTAAAATCATTTTTCAGATGATTTTTTTTTTAAATTGCATTTATCTGTAAAATTATTATTATAGTAAAAGAAGGCGATATCTGTAACCGTTTTTGAGAAAAGTGGAATCAATGTTTTTGTAAGTCATTATTTTGTTGTGGGTACTTAGAATAGCGGGATTCAATTGAAATATTTTTTACATATTGGAACTTAATCCCAACTAAGATTTTTAAATTTTGGTTATATTTGGAATTAAGGAAGTATGCGAAAAAAATATTTTATTAATAGACATGAAACGTTTTCGGATCTTCATACATTTTTCGTAAATATCTCGATAACGGTTGGGCAATCGTAGTAAGTGGAAGGCGACCATTCGAAAGCTTACTAAATTCTCTACAAAAAAGGTTCTGAAGCAATATTCGATGGGGCAACGTCAATCAGAGATATAAGCGCTTAAAACTTAAAAAGTGTTTGTTTTGTTGTTTTGAAAGGGTTTTACTCTTTGTTTATCTCACTTTTTAATTGGTTGTTTCTTGTTTTAAATTGCATTTATCAGTAAAAATAGTATTGTAGTAAAATAAGCTAAGAAACGGCGAAAGGTATTGGTAATAAGTTTGGAGTGGCTGTGGTAATCAAGATGGCTGTGGCTAATCATGATGACGTATGCGTACTTTGTTTTGAATTCTCCTATCTATATAACCTTCCTCATAGCCTCCAACTGAAGTTATCGTTATTTATTATTTTATAAAAATATTTAACCCAAGACAGAATGGAATTTTATTCGCCTTGAAGCACATATTTACAGTTGATTATAACAGTAAAACGAATTTGCTAGTAAAACAAGATACTTATAAAGTTTGGTTGTTTAGAATAGAGCCTTCTCAGCAGTAGTCGTAGAGTAGGTACGTTTTCAGTACATAATTGTATTGACTTATACATTTTAAGAATTATCCGCTTCTGTGTATGTTGGCTACTGTCAGTTTCCTGTGATTTGTGATGCTAATCTATTCCATTTCTTCGAGATGTTTGTAACCGCGCTAAGATGACGCAGTTCCTGCGAGTCGGACTTTTTTTTGTTTAACGTTGTATCAGCGTCTACCAATCTGTGTATTATTTCTCAACTCCATTTGGAGCATATCCACATGAAAAAGTTCTGATAACAAGAACTGAGTCATCTCAGTGCGCGTCTCCATGACATTATTATCTCTAGGGTACTTTATAAAGCTTGAAATAAAAACAGTTAATATTTTGCGAACAAAAAAAAATGAAGACCTCTGTCCCCACTGAAGTGTCGAAGTGATAAAAATTGTAAATAATGGCCGGATGTCAGGGAGGCGTGACAGTAGCCCTGACCCCTTCCTCAGTCAGTAATCAGTCAACACAAATCCGGATAAGGTCAGTATTAAATTCTCTTAAAACTGTTTTAACAATTTTCGGGTTCATAAAGAAATTAAATATCTCCGCGAATTTTCAAAACGTAAAAAATATTTCAATCAGTACACAACTTTGGATAGTACTCAAAACGACACTTAATTTATGGTTTTCGGTTCTATTCAGTAGTTAGCAAACTTAACTCATGTACACTCCAAATTTGCTGATGTTAAATAACCGTATTACTTATAAAAAATAAAATAAAATAAAAACAGTAGATCCTCAGATATCCGTCCAATTAAGCGCCTTTTTGAGCTAATTTTATCGCCGTTTACTTATTTCCGATCTGTAAAATGCCGTTTGCAAGTTTGAGTACCATCTTTAAAAATTAAAAAAAAAAAAAAAAAAAAAAAAAACAACTTATATATGGGTTTGCAACAATTAGAAGAACTACAGACCAGATTTACGGACAAAATAGGTGGATTATATATTCAAAATTTTCTTAATAAAATATGAAAAGCATTTTAAGCTGCCCAAAAAATGAAATGAAAAATGTCTATTTTATTTACCTTTTTTTTTTCATATTTATTGCTATTTCGCAAAATCGCGAATAATTTTTATTACGAATATGATGTCTTGAGATGGTCTGTAGCATCTATACGTTTTGGGCTATGAGAGATCAAAGATTGTCACAATCGCACAACCGCTTAAAGCTATCTGTCTTCCTGTAGCACTTGGGATCTTTTCGAGCCCATCTAGACACTATCTTTTAGAAAAAGAACACAATATGTCGGATCTTGTTGTGGTTCTGGTCGAGTTGCACTAGTGAGTTCATGCGGGAAACATTGTCTTAGGTCTTTATGAGACCATGATAGGACGACGAAAATATAGTAGCGGACGTATTATAGAAGGTTCTTGGGTTTTTGGTGGAATTGATAGGAATTGAAACAATGATTTTCTCACAACCGTAACTATTCGAGGCCAGGGAACAAATTCAAGAACATATAAGGCCGTTCACAGTAATAATTATGAATTACTAGCTGACCCGGCGAACTTCGTACCGCCTAACAGTCGATTCTTTAATTTTTCTTTTCTTTTAATACTTATTCTGCTATTTGGGACACCGGGTCAGCTAGTAAGATAAAAAAAAAGAAAAACGAAACTTAATAAGTCACCAATTACATTTTGTCAAGAAATAAAAATTATAAAACACTTAAAATGTTAAAAAACTTTTAATAGTCACTAAAAATCACAATGAAAATTACAATATCATATTTCTTATTATGATACCTACTTATTATATTTAATTTTATTTTTACTTATTCTAAATTAAGTATCATTTTTATTGTAGTACTTAATGGTACACGATATTTTTTGTTTCATTACCTTACGCGTAAACAAACAGAGCAGATGGTTTTCCAATACGGAAACAGGCAACCTACAATTGACCATGCGAGAAACGTGGGTTTTCTTGATTAATACCACAAACACATAATGACTGCCCCTGAGATTTGTTTATAGTCGAACTGAGTTCATAGTTCCAATAGCAACACAGTTGTAGGCACTGTAATCAATTGACAGCAGCTCGATTCAAACTTGCACCATTATTAGTCGAATGTCGCGCTTCACGGGTCTGTCTTAACCGAATTCTTTCACGTTCATTGCGATTTTCACGTTCCTCGGCAGTACAATTGGATTGATAATTAATTTCTTTTATTTTGATTCTTCGAATTTCGGGTTGTTCTGCCAAAATTTGTCCGCCGCCTTATAGGAGGCATATTTAGTAAGTCACAAACACACAACACTTTAGTAATTTTATAGAAATTTGTGGCTTTTAGATTTATTAATATTATAGATTCACAGCAAAGAGATGTTTACATTTAAAGGAACATTTACCACAGACAATTTACATTTTACCATAGACAATTTGTTTTTGAGTAATGTTACCATCGTATAAAATTTGACAAATATTGACATTAATATTTATACGATACTAATGTCACTCAATTGTTTTGCCTTCCCAGAATCCCTCCACTAACACTTAAACTTTATGGTATGGTATTATAGTTCTAATTGACCTTTAAGTATTATTACGAATCTTTTGTATGGGAATATAGAAAAGTGGGGTCTTTTTTACTTCGTTAATGCAAATATAAATTAATTTAATTTGCATTATTAACATGTGATTCTAATGTCACCACGTGATTACATGTTCTTATTTATTTAAATTTTTTTGCTTATACACAAATAACCAAATACGTTAACTGTTAGAAGAAGAAGAAGAAAAATATTTTATTTTGGACCAAAACAGATTGTTTTTTTCACAAATTGAAAGAAAAAGATAACAAACAAACAAAACAAAAACAAAAAAAAAATAATAGATTGCTTTTTACATTAAAATAAAATGTCTTGATACTGCCTCGGCTTGAGGCGTCGGGCTGTAGGTTCTCCAAGGATGTAGATCGTGGCAGCTAAAGAAAGAGGTAGCTTCTCTTGGTGCCTTCGGGTCAGTTCTTCGATGTGAAATGCGATTGGATCAACTCCCAGTTCTCGATGGAGCACGGTGTTCCGAACGAACCAAGGGGCGTTGGATGCAATCCGTAGCACTTCGTTTTGTAAAGTCTGAAGTCATCTGATGTTCGTCGTGTTTGTTCCATACCACACAGGGCAGGCGTAAGTCAGTATTGGGAGGATCATGGTTTTATAAAGTAGTGTTACTAGAGAAGGTCGAAGTGATGTTTTTCTGTTCATCAGTGGGTATAGTATTGAGAGTCTGGAGTGTGCCTGTCGTAATTTTATGTTAATGTGTAATTTCCAAGTAAGTCGAGTGTCAAAGTATAGTCCTAGATACCTCACTCCCTGGTCCTTCGGGCTCCAAGGAACTGGGAGTCCATCCAATTGGATTTCTGGTAGTTCTTCGTTCGAAAACCGCCGTAGGGAAAAGACTTTGGCCTCCGTTTTGGTTGAATTTAGGACCAGTCGCCATTTAGTAAACCAGTCAACCAAGAAGTTCGC
Organism: Gonocerus acuteangulatus; assembly: GCA_946811695.1. Lineage (NCBI taxonomy): Eukaryota > Metazoa > Arthropoda > Insecta > Hemiptera > Coreidae > Gonocerus > Gonocerus acuteangulatus. The sequence goes on from OX328129.1 coordinate 37,070,321, forward strand.
CGTTCCTTGCAAGTTTTGAAACACCGTGGACAGACTACTATGAGTGGATAAGATGAGAGTGTCGTCGGCAAATGTTGCAAGCTGAGTGAAGAGATCTTCTTTCGGCATGTCCGAGGCAAATAGGAGGTAAAGAAGGGGACTCGATATAGCTCCTTGTGGAACACTCCAGCTTCCAAGGCGATCTTCCGGCTGAGAGTGGATCCGATCCGGACTTGGCAGGTGCGATCCTCTAAGAAAGATTTAATAGAGTAGAAGAGATTGGCTGGTGGTAATGTCTTCTTTAGTTTATATAATAAACCTCGGTGCCAGACGGAATCGAAAGCCCCCTTCAAGTCCAAGAAAAGGCCCGCTGTGAATTCTTTGGCTTCAAACCCTTTCACTATGACCTCTGCAACCCTCTGTGCTTGGTGCGTAGCGGAGTGATGGTGTCTGAAGCCAAATTGATGAGATGGAATGGTGGAAGTCTCTTCAAGGTGTTGTCGTAGCCTCTTCTCCAAGCATTTTTCTAGTAGTTTGCCGAGTGTACATATCAAACTGATTGGGCGATAACTGGTAGGGCTGTGCTTTGGCTTTCCCTCCTTGTGAAACATGAGTACTATCGCGTTCTTCCATGCCTTTGGAAAGTACCCCAGTCTCAAGCAGGCGTTGAAGAGTCCGACCAAATGGGCAATCGTCTTCCTGGACAGCTTTTTCAGTACACAGTTCGGAATCTGATCCTCACCTGGTGCCTTCCGGTTCTTCAGTTTTCTAATGTAGCCTTTTAACTCCTGTGGGGTTTTGTAGTCAGTAAGTCTGTTGTCCACTGTCATGGGTTCTCTTAAGAATTCGTCCACTGTCCTATCAGTCTCTGGGTCCTCCCTGTCAAGAGGTCTCACTACAGTCTGTAAGTGGGTAGCAAACAACTCACATTTCTCGTCGTCAAAAGTCGCTGTCTGTTGGTCTGTTTTCAGGACAGGCAGAACGGGACTCTTTCCTAGGATCCGCCTAGTTTCCCTCCAAAGACTGTTGTCACCTGGGTTTAGGTCAGAAACATAGGATTTGTAGGACCTAATTTTCTCTGTTTCTAGAAGAAACTTTATTCTACGACACAGTCTGTTCACAAGTGTTTTATCTGCCGGGTTCCTATATCTTTGCCATCTTTTTCTGATTACATTCTTGTCGTGGATGAGCTGTAGAATGTGAGATGGAGTCTGAGGGCCCTGGAATAGACGTGACTGGGTCTGGGGCTGTAGAGTGCAGTGTTGTATTGATGTACGTATGTTTTCTGTGAGTGTCAAGGCGGAAGTGTCAATTTCGTCTTTCCTTTATATGAGTATGGCACGTCCAGTATGTTCATGGCATGTGTAAAGAGTTCCCAGTCCACGCGTCCGTTAATGAGTTTAGGAAGATGTGGTGTCAATTTGGGTGAGTCGTGAAAAGTACAAATAACCGGTAAGTGATGTGAGTCCAAATCTGTAAGAGTGTCATGATAAAGCGGGTAGCGTATGTTATGTAATACAGCAATGTCTAATATGTCCGGTTGATATCTGTCCTGTGTTGGGTAGTGTGTTGGTTCGTCAGGTGCTGATATATGCAGTCCTAAGTTCATAGATATGTGTTCAAGTCGAGTTCCATTAGAGTTCAGTGGTCTACAGCCCCAGAGTGGGTTTTTGCTGTTTATATCTCCGAGCAAAACAGTCGGAGCTCCAGAAAAAATGTACTCAAAGTAGGATTCAATGAGACGTATTCCAGGTCGGTGATATGCTGCCAGAATGTTGATGGTTGAGTTATTGTTTAGTCTTAGTGTAATGCCGACGACCTGTAAGTTTTGTAGTGTAGGTAAGTAGAGTTCAGTATGTATTAATCGTCTCTGTACAAGTATAGCGACTCTTCCCCGTCTGGTCTCCTGGTCCGTTCTGTACACAACGTGGTGTTTTTTGTCCTGTGTGGTGGATGGTGTGGTATTCTGCGTGTTAGGAAGTATGGTGTTCTCTTGTGGTTGAGTACGTGATGTGGCAGTCCGTCTTGTGCGAGATTTTTCGTGATTTAAGTACACTTGACATCCCCTGTATCTTGCAATGTGGTTACCATCACAGTTAGCACATTTGGCAGCAGTGGATCGGTCAGTACAAAGAGAAAGGGGATGGTCTGCACATTTCGCACACTTAGGATCCAGCCGGCAGTGCTTTTTAGTATGGCAAATCCGTAAACAGTTCCCACATTGAACGGGACGCCCGGATCGGCGACGGGTTTCCACGGTTACAACCATGTTACACAGCCTATCTAATTCTAAAACAGATTTGCCTTTCTCATTATTATCCAGCTCAATAGCAACTAGAGGTGTGGGAAATCTATCATTATTATAGAGCCTCGTGGCTCTCTGTACTGGATAGCCTCGCCTCTTCAAGTCATCTAGGACATCATCCTCGGAGACGTTGAAGGGCAAGCCTCGTACTACAGCAGAGAATGTTCTGTCGGGGCTAGAAATTAAAAAATATTTTACATCTGGAGTTTCGTCAAAAAAGTGTGTAACGTTCCTAAAGTCTTCAATACTGGACAAAGATATTTTTATTTTTTTATATAGCATTTTGCAGTCAAATGCGGACTTAGCAACTCGTTCAAGATATGCAACTAGCTTTTTAGTGTCAATGAACGAGTTTTCATGATTTTCAGACACAACTACAAAAATAGGCGGAATTTTAGGAGACTGGGGACTCTCAGGGATGTCAGCCGTTCGGCTGAAATGTCTGGTCTGTTGTCTGTTGGGTCTCGGTTTTTGAACCGGGGAAGAAGCAGAAATAGTATTATCTTCAGTCTGTATCTCAGATAATGGGGAAAATCTATTATTGGTCGGAGTCATAACTGCCACAGGAGTTATTATTCGGGCATATCTATTTCTCTTGGGTTTAGGTTCTTCGAAAGATTGAGCGTCCATTGAGTCGAGACTGTCTGTGTTGATTGGAAGTGACTGGTTGTCATTGGTTACGTGAGGAAGGAAAGAGTTGAGGTTACTACTACCTGGCTCTATAACAGTCACCTCAGGGAATATGTGAGATAGAAAATTCATATCACCTGTTTTGGCCGGTTCTTCTGTTGAGGTTAGGTTTGAATCGCCTCTAATATTTTCCGCACTTTTAGACCGAATTTTCGCAGCCGAGGAAATATCTAGCTTTCTAATCCGAGGACGGGTCTCGGCCAGTCTTTTCACACCCGTCATAACACTTTTTGACTCCAATAAATATCAATAATAGCAATATAAACGAGAGCACTAAGTAAACACAGCCTTTCGGCAACACAATCACAGCTGTCTCCGTTAACTGTTAAAAATATTATAATTGAGAACATATGTTTTTATTTAAAAAGGAATTTGCGTTGGGGAAGACAAAAAGGCCCGAAAAGTGTTGGTTTTAGACTTTTTCGGGCAATTTTTTAAATTTTTCTCTCCGTAAGATCCATCCTCGTACTTCAAGGAATATTATAAAAAAAGAATTAGCGAAATCGGTTCAGTTGTTCTCGAGATTTGCGCTTACCAACACGTTTAGCGTTTCATTTTTATATAATAGATTCACAAATATGTTTACTGTTAAAAATATTATAATTGAGAACATATGTTTTTATTTAAAAATGAATTTGCGTTGGGGAAGTGAAAAAGACCCGAAAAGTGTTGTTTTTAGACTTTTTCGGGCAATTTTTTAAATGTTTCTCGCCGTAAGAACCATCCTCGTACTTCAAGGAATATTATAAAAAAAGAATTAGCGAAATCGGTTCAGTTGTTCTCGAGATTTGCGCTTACCAACACATTTAGCGATTCATTTTTATATAATAGAAGATAATTAGAGACTGCTGAGAAACATATATATATATATATATATATATATATATATATATATATATATATATATATATATATATATAATTGCCTTGGAACTGAAAAGGTTTTGCATCTAGCTGTTATTCATTCCAGAATTTCATTAACCCTTACCCATACTAGCGCGCATACTCACCATATAAAACGCCTATAGTATCCAAATATGGGGCCATGCTTTCAGTGTGGAAAGAAATATCAAAACGTACAAAGACTAAAAAGGTAAGATGTGATTAGAATTGCCAGAGGATAACATGCATTATCATATGAGGAATCGTGTGTTTTAGCTAACACATTGCCAATTCATATCATAACTTAGCAAATGATAAAGCTAGATAGGTTACTGAAATCGAATGAAATTCTGGAAGACTATACTTTTCAAAACATCATACAAAATGAAATAGAACAAGACATATGGTTCAAAAATGGTTAAACTCTAAAGATCACATTGTACCGACTGACGATGTAGAAATAACTTGGACTTATCACATACATACAGGACCGCCACATCTCAGAGCCGGGCCCGGGACCGGATCACGGGCCCCCACTTCTCAGAGCCAGAATGAAAATTCTAGTACTTTTTTATAGGACTTTGGGCATTTTAAAATTATTTTCATCTTGTGTTTTGAGAAAAATGAGAATAAAAGCCGACAATCGGTGCTGCAAAGGTCACTTTCGGTACTTTTTTCCCAATTAGCGAGGATCGGCCCGGGCCCCCACGGTGCCCGGGCCCGGGACAACTGTACCCGGTTGTCCCCCTCCCCATGTGGCGGCCCTGCATACATACGGAAGTAAAAACGATGATCTAAAAGAAGAATTGTTCCTCAACTTCGGGCGTAAATAGAATTTATATATCTAATTTTGTATAAATGAAAAAATGTATCTTAAAATACATTCTGTCTATTCCAATGATTGGCCCAGACAGCATAATATATCTAAAAAAAAAAACTTTTAATTGGCAACTTAATTAATATTCATAAATTGGTAGTTTCGTGGGAGGGGAGTGAGTGAAGTAGAATCACAAACTATCAATATATAAATCAATATTCAATGAAGATAGTTGTCGAGATGATAAGAAGTCGGAATAGGTTTCGGCATGCTCTTAGGAAGCATAGTTCACCATGAAAAATAAGTATACATAAGAAGAGAATGATCAAAACAGTAAAAGAATACATGATTATGAAAATACATAAAAACAACATTAGTTTTCTACACAACATAGTTAAGATTATTCCGTAATTAACGGAGGACCCAAGTAAAATGGCATAGACACACATAATGAGAGAAACAAAACAATTAATAATATATGAGGGCCCAAGGAGTCGAGGGTTATATCTGACATTTTTTTTAAAAAAATAGATACAGGAATGGGTTGAGAACACCGTAATCTTTTGGGTGGTAAAGAGGTCCATGTGATTTCCTTGACAGTTGCTGCCAAGTATTGTGAAGTTAAGGGGTTTATATCCGGATTCTCTAATTCTTTTGTGTATTAATTATAAACCGGTTGATTTATCTAATATGTATCATAGATAATAAACAGCTAACGAACTGAGGATTCGTCTAGCATGATAATAACTGTAAAAATCTAGTTTTCGCTATTAAACCTCCTATCACAAGTAGGAGTCGAATACGATACTTTCCGTTTTCTTAATTTTATTCTAATTATCTGTGCATAGGTTGAGGGTTGTAATCGTGAATTACCTCATCTATCACTAGTCCTCTAGACAACAAACCTCCTATCACAAGTAGGAGTCGAATACGATACTTTCCGTTTTCTTCATTTTATCCTAATTATCTGTGCATAGGTTGAGGGTTGTAACCGTGAATTACCCCATCTACCAGTAGTCCTCTAGACAACAAACCTCCTATCACAAGTAGGAGTCGAATACGATACTTTCCGTTTTCTTCATTTTATCCTAATTATCTGTGCATAGGATGAGCGTTGTAACCGTGAATTACCCCATCTACCAGTAGTCCTCTAGACAACAAACCTCCTATCACAAGTAGGAGTCGAATACGATACTTTCCGTTTTCTTCATTTTATCCTAATTATCTGTGCATAGGTTGAGGGTTGTAACCGTGAATTACCCCATCTATCAGTAGTCCTCTGGACAACAAACAAGAAAGGTAAGTCATTCCCCTTTATTCTTCCTCGTAATTTTCGTACATTGTGGAAAACTGAGTTTCAGTGCCGGCTACGACACCGCCTTGTGGTACACGCGACATCTCATTCATCGTGTAAGTAGAGCTCAAGGAGTTATATCATGACTATTTCCCGTTATTTTACACGTTAATAAGTTATCTTCTGTCGGTTACCGATGAAGAAATCCTACAAGAAATGTCCCGGTAAGAGGCTGAAGGAATTGATGAAGAATTTCAAAGTATCGAAACGTGTAGTGAAACCTTAGTCTTTTTGAAGAATTGCTTTCTCTTTGGTTACACCCCACATGAATGGAATGGTGAAATCTGCAGCAACCTAAATACAGGAACTCCTTCAAGGTCAGAGACTTAAAATATGTTCCTTCCACGGACGGAAAAAGAACAGGAGCAATAAAAGATTTCGTGGTGAACATAAAAGAGTAATATGTCCGTACTGCCACACGAAAAATTAAAAAAAAAAAAAAATACCAAATATGTTCAACTTGACTGCATTTTACTCAAAAGATTGAGTTTGTTACTTAGACCCCTATGGAGTCTTCAAATAAGATGGGTTTTCCCGGAAGATCTGTTTTTCTTTGCCGAATTCCAACAGTTCCTTGACATCAGATCTTAAGCTATTTGAATCTTATTGCCAACTATCAACATATCAGGGTTATTCGTTCCTGACATGTATTCGATAAAGTTTTTTTTTTTTTTTTTTTAATGTGTGTTTATTGTGTCTCAAATTCTTAATACAATCATTTCGTAAGAAGTAGTTTATAGGTCACATACCAAAACCGGCTCCACGAGTTTCGTGTTGTTTGAACACATTTTCGAACTCTAAAATCAACATCAGATGTTTTTATTCCATTATCTTGAGCCTGCTACAGTGTAAACGTTCTTTAGTTTTTAACGAAAAAACAGGTTTTAACAGGAAAAGTTTAGTAGTTAATCAGTAAATTTTGAAAACTCCTTTCTCTGTCTAATATGCATCATATTAAAATTAACTAACATTCATAATTTCTATTTATTAAATCAATGACTAGTGCCATTCGTATATGTAAGGCCATTCAAAAGGAACTGGTTTATGGCACAGAAAACGTGAAGTGTTAATTGAAATTAAAAAAAAAAAAAAAACATCGTTTTTTGTGTTTCCTTTGTTGCGTATTTCTCCATCGGGTCGGCCGCCTAAGGAAGTTTTGCTTATAGGTCAATCCGAAATCCGGAAGTACTGACAAAAAATATCGGCGCTTCATAATCAATAGGCCAAGAAAAAACGGTTATATCATTTATGTGTAAGTAGAAATGGGCGATCTAAATGATCTTTTTAACACGATATATATAGATTTTTTTAATCAATCACCAAGGGCCGATTTTTTCAAAGAATCTATCTTCTAAACAATCGATCTATCTACAATGCCGTAAAATAAAGTGTTTTTTATTTCAAATATTCAAAAACTTAATTTCACCTTTTGTTACTGAATCATTTCTGAAGAATTCTTACTTATTTAACTGAAGAAGAATTTTACAGAACAGTGTCCTATGTCCAGTAAAAGACCTTTTTTTTTTTTTCTTTCTTCTTTTCTTAAAGCGTACAAACCTTTTTAGCGCGGTACCGCTTATAAGGTTGACCTCATGAAACAATCCGGAAGTGCCGACTTGAAAATTTTGCGTTTCAGAACACCTAGAGAACGAAAATAACGGTGGTTTAAATTTGTATATATATATATATATATATTTATTTATTTTTGTTCGCTCTTTTTGGTTATTAACGCCACTGATGTTTGATAAAGTTGGAAATTTCATTTTATACTTGTATGCTAGCAATAACTGTTATTAAGCCTTTATGAGATAAATTATTGTCTTCAAAATGTTTTTCTATTGAATATTAGAATTTTTAAACTGAAATTATAAATAAAATATTTATAAATTAAATAAAATTTAATTTATATATTAAATATTTATATTTAATTTTAGTTACTTAATTTTTATATTAGTTGGTAGTTAATTTAACTACCTTGAGCAATGATTTCTGTTTGTACATAGCCAGGTTTTGGTTTACTTACACCCCTTGCTGGGCTATGTGGTACAACAATCATAGTTTATTTAGGAGTTGTGTATATTCTAAAACATTAAATAAATTTGTGATCCTTGTCGGGCTGTTATATCTTCACTCAAATTACCGGGGAGGTCGAATAGAGACCTTTCATTCTCGTAGGCACGGCTTTCAGTGAAGATATGTTTGATGGAAATTACGACACCACAAGATGGACACAGTGTTGCTTCGTTCCTCGACGTTAGGTAAGAATGTGTCAATCTTGTGTGGCCTATCCTGAGCCGAGCAAGGACCACCTCTGCTTTCCTCTCTTCCACTAAAGAGGAAGTCCTCCAGGGGACAGGGTAAGCCTTTATTTCCCTTAATTTGGTTTCTCTGGTATTATACCATTTAGAGATGCAGGATGATTTTATTTGACTTTTAATATAAGAAACACGGTCATTCCTGTTAAAATTCGACTCCTTCAGTAGTAGCTATTTTTGCTGCCTGATCAACTTTTTCATTTTGGAGTATTCCACAGTGACTTGGAATCCACACAAAATTAACTTCGTGTCCATTTCTCTGAAGGCAATCTTCAGATGACCAATGGATGTTTAGAATAATGACTACTTGTTGCCATTAGAGCTGATTCTCGCTATAGAGAAGGCTCTCAATGCCGTTGCACACAGAGGTAATTCAGTCACCATCTTATCAGACTCTTAATCAGCTCTAACAGACCTTTAATACAGCAATAACATTATACAACAACTCAATACCTCCCGTTTCTCCAGCTAGAAGGTAATGTAATAAAAATAAGGTTTCAAACTGTCCTCTTAATTTGTATAACCATATTTGTCTATTATTATTATTTTATATTACATTTTTGTTGTGGAAACGTTTCGGCTATAAGCCATTTTCAATCCAATTGTCTGTGAAATACAATTAATTATACTGGTTAGGATATTAAGTTAAAATATAAACAAATAATAAACATAAAAATTAGAGTATACTAAGTATCAACAACTGACCTGTATGATTTTGCATTATTTTCTTATATATACATTATAATCTTCATATTATGTGCTTGTAAATTTGATATTATTTAGCTTGAGGAGGAAATTTCATTTTTTTAAAAATTGTATGGTTCGTGTCTGGAAATGAATGAATATTTATATAGAAATGTTTGGTTAAAAGAATTTTATAGTTATAATTAATATGGATGATATTATACCTCTTTTATTTCATGGGTGGTTTATGAGGTAATAATATCCATTCGAAATTTACCCATGTTTCTCAAAAAAAATGTTCATCATATCATCATGAGAGTTGATGCATTCCATTTGTTATTGCGTTACCTATTGAACCTGTACTATAATGCATCTTAATGCAAAACCGTAATCTCTACGATACCTTTCGCTCAAATTGCGAAGAAAAGAATCTTGCGGGGAATTCTGTCAGTCAACAGACTTTCGAATCAGACTAAAATATGTGTGTACCAAATTTCATTAAAAACCACCATGTGAGGATCTTGGAGTGCGAAAAGACACGCCCACTCAAGCATATATATATATATATATATATATATATATATATATATATATATATAATTTTTTTTTTTTTTTTTTTTTTTTTTTTTTTACGGCGCATCTACTTCTAGGTCATTAGCGCCGACATCCAAGGTGCAGCGAGCCTTGAGATGAGAAAATTCCTGCCGGAGGTGGGAATCGAACCCACCATCTCCCGCTTATGAATCCAGCGCGCTAGCCACTAGACTACGGGAGACCCTCTATATATACAAGTCGTTCGATATATAGCTTACAAGTCGTTCTATATATAGCTTACAAGTCGTTGGCCTCCGTACCGTAAAGAATTTAACATGCTGAAAGTCTGATGATTTATAAATATATCTAAAATAAATATTCAATGTTTAATTTTAAAGATTATGTGGAAGTGGAGTGCTAGAAAAAACGAATACATTCCCAGTTTTCTCAGATAATGATATCGAAATATGCAGAGGAAATATAAGAGGGTTTTCCATTGAGAGGAGATCGTTGACCGTTGATGATGCGGAGGTAGGGATTGTCGGGGTTCGGTCATTACTTCTTAATAAAACTATATTTTACAATTGTAAATGGTTTTATTGTTGCCGACGTTTCGGCTTGAAATTCAAGCCTTCACCAGGGCTGTAAAAACAAGCAGGACAGATTTAATACTAAAATATACATATATGAGTATATATATATATATATATATATATATATATATATATATATATAGATATGTATATATATATATATATATATATATATATATATATATCATTTGAATGGGCGGAAGGTCATGTATATATAAAACTCGTCAACTTCACTTTATATGATTTATTTTTATGCTCTACATGTTTCGCGCCTCTTGACGCCTCTTCAGGAGCAACTTAATCCTATATACATAGATTTAGCCTTAGCTAGGGAAGACCTTCCACAGGTAGGGCCACGTCCATACTAATGCAATGACGTTAAAATGGCTGTTATCCGTCAGCTGATTCAGATCGATCATGGCTTATATCGATTCAAGAGAAAGCTTTTGTCATAGATCCTAAAGGTAAAATAAAAATAACACTAATGATATTAATATTCCTAATTACCGTCGAGTATATTAAAAAATCTTATCTCCGTTTTTTTATTTACAGTTTTTTCCTATTTTTAATTATATGTATATTTTCTTTTATTTTTCGTCGTATGGGGTTCTTTTCTTTATCCAAAACGTTTACACTCTCAAAATAAAATTTGTGTCTATGTTTTATTGCATGGTCTACTAATGCTGTTCGGTTGTCATTCTCGTCTATATTTTTAACGTGCTGTTTTATCCTCTTTTTTAGAAGCTGTCCAGATTCTCCTACATATACTTTTTTACATGTAGCGCAATTAATTTGGTAAACATTATATTTGGTTTCCTTATGTTTTAATTTATCTTTAATTCTACTATAAGAATTTTTAATTTTATTTTGGTATCTCCAAGATATTTTACCTAGGTCTTTGCTAGCGTTTTTTATCTTATTTGCAATAATCGGGTTATACTGAAATATGTTACAGCTAATGTTTTCTATTGATTTTATTTTAGTTTCTTTGTCTCTTTGTTGTTCTAATGTGGGTATTGGTAGTCCGTTCGTCAGAATTTAAATGTCCAGTCATAGTTTTAGTGGGTATTTTAATCAAGAAATCGTCCAGCTTTGTCTGCATCAGTTTTCGTCGTTTCGTTTTAATGTCATTGTCCTCCGCTACTATTATTATCTAATCTAGTTTTTTTTTTGTTCGGATAGTTTTATCTTTTTTGTTAAAATCGGTATATCAGTCACCTCATTAGTTGGTTCTTCTCTTTTTCTTTTAAGTTTAGTGTTTTCGTTAAAAAAGTCGTCAGAAAAATTAAAAATATTTACGTCAAAATTTAAAAGGTGCTTTTCTTTCAAACCCTTTTTATCTTCTCTGTTACTATAAATAATATACTTCTCAGCCCTCTTGATACATTTTCTGGTCGAATGATTAATTTTTATTCCAGTCACCCAATTAATTTTAAAAAGAATCTTTTATATAATAGGACACTAACAGCTTTACTAAAGACCTAGGTAAAATATCTTGGAGAACTCAAAATAAAATTAAAAATTCTTATAGAATTAAAGATAAATTAAAACAAAAGGAAACCAAATATAACATCTACCAAATTAATTGCGCTACATGTGAAAAAGTATATGTAGGAGAATCTGGACAGCTTCTAAAAAAGAGGATAAAACAGCACGTTAAAAATATAGATGAGAATGACAACCGAACAGCATTAGTAGACCATGCAATAAAACAAAGACACAAATTTGATTTTGAGAATATACAAGTTTTGGATAAAGAAAAGAACCCCATACGAAGAAAAATAAAAGAAAATATACATATAATTAAAAATGGGGAAAAAACTATTTTAAGTTTTTTTTTCATATATATATATATATATATATATATATATATATATATATATATATATATATATATATATATATATATATGAGGGTTTTGTATCTTGTTCTTATTTTTCCATTCTTGTCTTACACTGTGCACTGATACTGCTCGACTATATAAAAACGTTCGTAAATAAAGTGTTATTTCTCAATGTAAATATTTTAAATGAAAACACAAAATAATGAATTTGATAGGGACGTTAATGCCCAGAATAAAATCCGAAATCCAGGCAGGATAACCAGCAAAAAGCTGAAAAACAGAATTTTGACTGTTTTTATTTTAATCTTTCTAATATGACATATTTCTGCGAGTCGGACTTTTTTTAAAATATGTATGTAACTTTATATTATTTGAAATGTAATCTTCTATATCTTCTAAGTTCAATGTGACGTTCCGAAGTCGGAATGATTAAATGCCAAAGGTACATCTATGAAAAGCACTTATGGACTCTGGCCAAACGCAAGCCATCTTAACTTCTCAGTACTGGCCTAATAGTGCTATAGACAAGTTCCGGTGCTTCTATTTTTGGTAAACCACTGTTAGCTTGCCATTCTGCACGACTTGAAAAATTGACATTTGATAAAATTAGTGAAAATTAAGTGAGCTATTTATTATCCAAGGCACAGAACTCAGGTCATCCAGTTTTTAAGTCAACGGGGATTCTCATTCCTAATTGACTAGACCGAGAAATTACTTAGAAATAGAGGAACATGAAACATCGTTTTATTCAAAAGGTTTGCAGAATACTGGAGATAGGATTTATAAACCTGAGAGCTTAAAATGTATTGAATATATATTTTTTTCCCCCGGCACATTGTCATCGATAGTCCGCCCGCTAGCAAAAGAACCAGAAGGGGCGTGGCTGGGGGGAGCTGGCCTTCCCACAAATGGGCAGGGTGCAGCGCGTGCGCACTATCTGTTTTTTTTTTTTGTTTGACGGACGGATTACAGGCCATTAGCGTGGGGCATCTATAGATTGCCACTCTTCCTAACCCAAACATGGTGGAGCAGGACTTCAACGAGGCTTAAAATGAAAAAAAAAAAAACATTGTAGATGGGACACGAACCTGCATCTCATTGATTTATTTTTTGTATTTGTGTTATACAGTTGTATTAATAGTAGACTGACTCTTTTTGTAGAACAGTAGTGTAGGGAGTTTGTAGACAGCTCAACGGTTTTCGGATTAATATTAGATTTACCACAAAACTTAGTTGTTTTATAGTTACCATTTTTATATTGTTTTAGTTTTAATTCTTACGAGGTTCATATTGATATTTGTGTATTACAGTTGTTTTTATTTGTATATATTTCTTATTTTAGCTTATTTATTATAACTTTTTATGTAAGTATTTTATTTCTTTCAAATTTTAACAACCATTATAATTAACTCTGAATTTTAGGACGGGTTATCTATATGTCACAACCCTTTTCTAACCAGGATAGAGCTGATGCATTTTCTTTTTTGCGAAGAAAAGCCTCCACCCCTAGTGGGAATCGAATCCTCGACCCTTGGCACGGAGTGTTAAGTGCTCAGGCCTTAACCCTCACGGCCGCTCGGCCTCCAAATTTTATCCAAAGAATGAAACAATCTAGAAAATTCGTTTAACATAGTATAAAAAATAAAGTAAAAGAGAGCGAAATTAAGAGATTCATTGTAACCTTATTTATAAAAATTAGGAACATTATTATTTATTTAAATTTTAACGTACATGTATTATTAACTACGAATTTTAGGACGGGTTATCTATAGGTTACCACCCTTTTCTAGCCAGGATAGAGCTGATGGCTTTTCTTTTTATTTTCTAAAGAAAAGCCACTACCCCTAGTGGGAATAAAACCCACGAACTTTGGCTCGGAGTGCTAAGTGCTCACGCCTTAACCCTCAAGGCCCCCGGGCCTCCACATTATTATTTGACTTCTCTAAGTCCCAAATAAATTTTGATTGCTTCAATAAATATATCTATTTTCGAATAATACATAACCTGCAATATTTTCTTTTTCAGAATTTCATTACACGGTTTCGGAGGAGTGGAAATAAAAACTGAGTTCAAAGAGACACGAAACAGGTAATAATATTATCCGCTCATGAACAAGAAAAGTGACACAACTTATTTATTTATTTATTTATATAATTGTAGAGTTCCGCAACTTAGGCAAGAAACTCTTTAAAAGCAGTCAACTGAGAAATTTGTCTTAGTACCTACCAATAAAACATGAACACAAATACAACAAATAAATAAATGAGAAAGAAACTAAGGAAATAAATGATAACTGTAACAAAGGAAAGAAAAATATAGAATAAAAAACATAAATAAATATATACATTCAAAGGGATAAAATTTAATTATTTACATTTTGGAGTATAACTTTGTGTGTTTTAGATACCTGAGTAGTGTACTAATGTGTGGGCTACCTTCTGTCAGTATGTAGTGTAAGTCATAAGGTATAGTCAAGTTATTGCGCTGTCTGCAGTTGGTAAGTATATGTTTAACGGTCAGAGTCTCGTTACAATATCTTTAAGTTGGTCTGTCCTTTCTGTCTAGTAGGTAGGAATGGGTAAGTAAGGTGTGTCCAATACGAAGCCTGGACAGGATGACTTCGTCCCGACGAGAGAAGTATTCATTTGTCCAGGCCTTCGTTGTATTTTTAATTTCCCTCAACTTGGCATCAGTTTTTCGCCACTCACTGTCCCACTCGTACAGTATGTTAGTTTGTAATGTTTTGTATAAGTCCGATGAAGTCACAGTTTTCAAGTCAAGCGTAGGACTTTTCGTCGCTAGTTTCGCTTGTAGGTCTACAGCTGTACTGAGTTTAATGTCCTCATGTCCTGGTAGCCATATAAATATAATGTGTTTGTTATTGTTCTGTAATATGTACATTTGTGAGAATATGTTTTTTATAATGGGATGTGTACTGTAAATGTTTCGCATGGAGAGCAAAGAACTTAAAGAGTCGGTACAAATAGCAATGTTGTCGTTTCCTCTGTCTTGAAAGTTTGTCAGTGCTAACTGTATACCGTATAGTTCGGCTGTATATATGGTCGTTTCGTCTATCTTGAATGTTTGTCAGTGCTAACTGTATACCGTATAGTTCGGCTGTATATATGGTTGTTTCCTCTGTCTTGAATGTTTGTCAGTGCTAACTGTATACCGTATAGTTCGGCTGTATATATGGTCGTTTCCTCTGTCTTGAATGTTTGTCAGTGCTAACTGTATACCGTATAGTTCGGCTGTATATATGGTCGTTTCGTCTATCTTGAATGTTTGTCAGTGCTAACTGTATACCGTATAGTTCGGCTGTATATATGGTCGTTTCGTCTGGTAGTCTTAGTAAGTAAGTGTTGTTGTCAACAATGGCAGCTGCCCCTGTTCCGAATTTCGTCTTGGATCCGTCAGTGGAAGCGTACAATATGTCAGTATCTTGTCGCAATATCAAATTAGCCAAATGTTTGTAGAATGTGGAAGAATTAAGACACAACTTAAAAAAAAATAAAAAATCATTTTGTGTTTTATTTCAGAAATATGTTCGTTTGTGGATTGCATTGGAACTGGAAAGTGAAAGGTCTAAGCGAGCAGCCGCAAAATTTCGTCATTTGTAATTTTAATTGCTCAGATGGCGAACAGTGGAAGAGGTAGTTTTAATCAATTTTTGTGGGTTCCTATCATTTGTATTCTGTATGTTGCAGTTTATTGATGCTCTAAAATACATAACTACTTCCGTTTTTTCGGCTACAAAAAGATCCCTGAAACTTCTTTTGAGTCACCTGTAAAATTTTATGTTTATGAGTTGCGTCACTTTTCCTAATATATTATATTTGATTACAATAACACAATGTACTCATGTGTTATATACCTCCTTATACATTTACATTATCTTCTTGTCTCAATGATTTATTGAAGACCCTACGCAGTTTTCAGACCTTGGACTCGACACGAATATTTTTGGAGCTCAGGGACAGGTTATTGGAATCCGGCTCATGAACAACTGGATTTTAGGATCTGGGCTGCTCTCTGTCTTCGGGAGCTGGCTTATTTTCGTCATCAGTACAAATGGGAACCAGTTGAGGACCGTAAGAAGCGTATATTAGCTTGTGGTGTTCGTCGGGGTAGTAGCTCCCTTATAGATGCTATGTGCTTTGATAAAGATTAGATTGTGGTTAAACAAGAATGAATTATTTGTTCAGAGCATGGTTTACCTTCAACTTTTTGAATATAGGTGCTTACGCTCAACATTCAAGAACGGTGAGAACCTCTTTCTTACATATCATTCAATGTAAGAGTAGGCACGGGTATACATCTCCGTCCACAATTTTATGTAAATTTAATTATATCTTAAAACATCCTCGAGCTACTTGACCTGTGATTAAGAATACGGGCCGGGCCTTTTTTAGTTGAGCCAAACCAGTAACTTTTTGATATTATTAGTGATTTATTATACCGTTATTTAATAACACATGTCTATATTATTTTTCTTTAACCCCAACGAAAACATAACGAAAGAACTCAAATCCCAACGAATTGGGTCCTGGTGCTGGACGAAAGACTGTATATTTTCTTAAATATCATGAAAACGGTTGAGAAAACGCGGTAGCTGGAAAGAAAACATTCGAAAGCTTACTAAATTCGGTACTTACGTATTAGCTTCAATGCAGGTTAAAGAGGCGAGTCTCGTTCAGAGATCTGGATCATGGATAACGCATTTCTATTGGTCTATTCCTATGAGCTATTTAGTGCCTAAGTAGGCAAGTAAAGATCCCACTAACAAGGCCACGAAGCTAAAAGCAATGGCGACAACAATCAGCTGATTTTAATCGATAAAACCCATTCACAACGCATCGATACTCGAGAGAAGAACAGCCAATCAATATTTGGCATATTGATATAAATGTTTTATTATAAGATAGATGGTGAACCTTTTTTCAATAGATTTATATGTGACAGAAGGTAATTTTCTTGCCTTCTGTCGCATATAAATATATAAACGATTTTATTTATCTAAACTTCTTTCGAGTATCGATGTTTAGCGAATGGGCGTTGTCTGTTAAAATCAGCTGACAGGGAGGCGCCATTGTTCCAAGCCTGAATCATGACGTGGCCCTAATAATGAAAGGTCTATTTGCCTACTTTGGCTGTAAATAGCACTAAAGAATGCTCCTGATGATGCACTAAAGTAGAGAGGTGATAAACTAATAATATTTAATAAATCTCAGGCACAAGGAAATTAAACTTTCAAATATACCTTAATCTATACAAAGCTATATCCTAATTTTCTTGATCGGACAGAATGAAATTATCGAAGAAGCTGGCTATCCATGCGAAGAGCATAAGATCGAAACTGAAGATGGCTACATATTAACAGCCTTCAGGATACCTCATGGAAGAGGTCAAGAACTGGGACAAAGACCAGTGATTCTACTTCAACATGGACTTACTGGTAGTTCGGATAACTTTGTGCACATCCGTCAGGAAAAATCACTGGGTAAGTTTTCAGAAGTTAAAATGGTTTTCAGTTTCAGTGAAGTGAATGAAATATAATAAAATAAAATAAATAGACCACAGAGGCATGCTTACTTCCCCCATCGATATTTATAAAAACTTTACATACATTTTTAATCAAGGCCTATCATTATTAGGAGAACGCTGCCGCCCAAGGTTGTCAGATATAGTGTATTACTTGATTAAAGACATATTTTCAGACTTTGTTGATGAAATATATTTTATTAGGAGTTAAAGTGTATTACTTTCACAATCGGTTAAAATATACAGGGTGTCCCGCATTGAGATGTCATAATTTTAAGGGTTTATTCTGCACCTCATTTGTAGTTCAGGGACGCAGAAATGAGCGACCTATCTCAACATGTAGCAGAGCTATTCAAACTTTTGTCTATTTTCAAAACTATTGGGTTTTTTATTATGTTAACTATAATTGTGATTATTTCCAAAATGTTCTTCTGTCATCTTTCACTCTTTCCAAAGTGTCCCCTAATCCTTAATCACAGCAAAAAGTGTGTACCTAATGTTAGAAGGATGGGACATCACCATATTCGCGTGAAATTAAATAATGTGTTCGAAATGGCTTCTTCACACTGAAGCAAATGTATTGGTTTTGACTTAGAAATCAGAAAAAAATAGACTTAAATAATTTTTTTTTTTTTTTAAACAACAGGGTACCATTTTAAAGCTTATTACATAAGGCAACTTTTGAGGCGGAGGCAAACCGCTAAGACTACAAACAGCCGATTAAGAAAATATTGAATGAGTTAAGGAAACCCTAATAACAATAGTTCACATCTATATGGCTCTTAGTGTAGCTCTTAATTTACATGAAAACATTTCAATAACTGGTGTTTCTTATTGGAAATTTAATGTAGATTCTAAAAATGAGGTCGTCATTTACGATACATAGACTAGAAATCCGGAAAACAGTTTTTCATAAGAAAACCCAATAGTTTTGAAAATAGACAAAAGTTTGAATAGCTCTGCTACATGTTGAGATAGGACGCTCATTTCTGCGTCCTTGAACTACAAATGAGGAGCAGAATAAACCCTTAAACTTATGACACCTCAATGCGGGACACCCTGTATATTCAGAAGTACATATGACTTATTTTCTCACTTGGTTAAAGACGTACACTTTTACAAGTTACATTGTGTTACTTACTCAATAAATTCAACATTTATGCTAACAAATATTGACTCAAATCGGGGAAAAAATGATAAGCATTAAGCTTCTAAAAGAACATGGGCGTATATAGGAAATAATTTCGGGAGGGGCTGGGGAAATTTAGAACTTGGAATATTTTTAGACAACTTAAACACTATTACACCAAAATAAAAGATTTTTTATGACACATTGTTACAGTTCAAATCAAAATTGGGGGGAGGGGGTGAAGCCCCTAAGCCCCCCCTATATACGCTCGTGTAAAAGAATAGTGCATTATAATTGTAATTTCATTTTCTGATGACTTAATTCTATGATTTATAAGCCTCAAGTATTACCTACTCATTTATAAAATGGCCTAAAATGAACAGTTAGAGTTAGTTATCGATCAAAATATACATGTTAGTTATATATATATATATATATATATATATATATATATATATATATATATATATATATATATATATATATATATTATGACTGCAGATAACAACGGAACTTGAACGTGCCACATGACAAGAATGAACCATTGATGGATGGTAGTTCACACAGACACTATCCTACAGTTACTATGGAATTTCCATTTATAAGAACACATATAACAGAAGCATATACACAATGTTATTTTTAAATGTAATAAGTACATACGGAAAAATATCAGGAGTTTGTAAGGGAAAGAGCAAGTTAGAAAAAATTTACTCATTATTTATATAATTTTCTAATCAGAAAGATTTAGATAACACGACGCTTTGCCTCATTTCTCTGGTTCGCTCACAGTTTTAAGTTAAAATTCAATGTCCAGCTATTAAAAATTCAATGTCCGATATGAAGGGCGAATCCTGGGTCTGACACTTCCCTCCTAACATTTTGTGACCCATAAATCACTTTTATAAATTAATATGAAAACATTAAATTCCAATTGCATACTTTTTCAATCAGGTATATGAATCAGCATTCCACAGGGTAGAAATGGATCCTGAAACACGTTGAAGAACTTTGAATTTTAGATTTCCCAATATCTGAATTTCGTTGATTCACCCTTTCTCTTACAAGAGTCCTGAGTTGTTAGTAATTTATATTATTATTTTTATTTTTTATTTTCTTTAATTTTAGACTTTATATTTGTTCTTTTTATTTATTTTATCTTTTGTGTGTGTATCTCATATTTAAAAATTGATAAAATGCATTGTGTTGTTATTTTAGTTCCAATATTACAATTCATGTTATTTACTTCTTACAAATCTTGCAGCACCCTACTTGTTCAATAGAGAAATGAAAAAATGATTAAATAAATAAAATATTTTCAAGCTTAAAAATGAGAATCATTCAATATATATTAAACGTTTATTTATAATGACAGATTAAATGAGCTTGTATGCTCCTCAAGAAAATATATATTTCTAACAAATTCAAATAGGCAAGGATTGACCATTGCCTTTGAAAGCATACTGTGTGTGTGTGAATGCAGTTAGGATGCAGATCTCGATTCATGTGTCAATTGTTCTAGTGTGGCTAGCTGTCTGCTTTATAACGGTAAACTAGCTGCACTACATGAACAGTTAGTGCACAATTGGCACACACATGTAAAACAGAAAGATCTGGATGCAAATCTGAGTCTGGCAAGATATTTATTCTTGAGTAATAAATAATTAGTTAACAGAGATGTATCATTGTATAATGAAATGAACACTATCAATTTTTTTTTTTTTTTTTATATATATATATAGCATTTTTCCTGGCTGACAAAGGGTTTGATGTCTGGATCGGAAATATACGTGGAAACATATACAGTGATGACAATATACACTACAGATCATCAAATAAAAAATTTTGGGATTTCAGGTAAGTGGACCCTGCCTGGCAGCAAAAGTTCTTTAATTTTAATGGCTGTAGTAGAATGTCTGTTAGTCACACACTAGTTGTTTAGCAACATTTAAATCACAAAGATGATAAAGTTTTGGGAGAATATGTGTAATTGCATAATTCATGAAAACATGCTTATTGGAATTCTCAAGGTCTGTTTAGTTCACAATTCATTGGAATAGAAAATTGGCATATGAGTTAATATTAAACATACATTTAAAAAAAAAAAGAAAAATCAATAAGAAAAAAAAAGAAAAAAAAAGGAGTGTGGCATCAACATCTTGCTAAGTTTTTATCAATACATCCCATCATTCTAAATATATATATATATATAGATATATATATATATATATATATATATATATATATATATATATATATATATATATATTATTTTCACAGTTTTTCAGTCCCTGAAGCCATAAGCACTCTGTGCCTAATGTTGTGGTTTCTATTACCTCTAGGGATAGCTATTTTTTTTAAAAAATTGAAGGCCAATATAATGTAAAGAGGTCAAATAACCACACCTAAAAATCAGTGTTATGTATAAATGGACATTAAAATTAAAATACATTTTTACAGCTGGGATGATATGGGTTACTTTGATATACCGGCTACAATTTCGTATATATTGAATAATACAAAGCAAGAGAAAATCTACTACGCTGGCCATTCGATGGGATCAAACATGCTGATGGTCCTTCTAACGAGGAGACCCGAGTTTCAAAGGAAGATAGAACTCGCCTTCGTTCTAGCACCAGCTGTCTATGTAGCTGACGGTCGAAGTATGGTATTTAGTTTCTTCTGCAAGTACTATGCTGTAAGTAATTTATCTTTATTATTATTATTAAAATAAGAAAGTCCGACTCGCAGGAACTACGTCATCTTAGCGCGGTTCCGTTCATATCCCTAGTGCCGTTAGTAAAAGGAATGGAAGCGGTTATTGGTAGGTTTTGATCTTTTGTGAAAAATATAAAATAAAATCTCCAAGAGAAGGAAGGTTTTTGGTGCCACAACAGGAAACTGACATTATCCTGAGCGGAAATTCCTCCAGTCTCTGTCTCAAAGTTCGCTCTTGGAAACACTATAAAATAATTCTTATTTTCTAGCAATTTTTACTAAAATACTCATTTTAGAGTTAAATCCAATGAAGAAAAACTTAAGAACTCAGGTAAACAGAGACAATAACTCATTAGAACAAATATAACAATTTTGGAATTTCAAGCAATTATTTCTCCGATTGACATTGCCCCATCGAAAATTACATTAGAACTTTTTTCGTAGAGAATATAGTAAGCATTCAAATGTTCACCTTCCACTTACCACGACTACCCAACCGTTTTCGAAATATTTTAGAAAATATAACAAGATTCGAAAACTTTTCATGTCTATTAATAATTTGTTTTATAATACTTCCTTACATCCAAATGCAAGGAAAATTTAAATAGCTTAGATTAGATAAATATCAGACATCTGGAACAAGTTTCAACTGAATCAATCGTTTCTGAATACCCAAACTGAAAATCAGGTTGGAATATTAGTTGTATCAATTTTTCTCGGGAAGGATTACAGATATCGCTTTAAAAAATGGTTTCATTGGTTTTTCTGCATCCAGAAACATACAAAACTAGTACCTGCAAGCTTATGAATTCGAAAACATAAGTGTTATCATTTTTTCCATGGGAATTTCGCTCAAAAGACCATGTTCTGGTAGATGGATTCTGTTGGTTCACGAATTTGGCAATTTAAATTAGACGAAAGATTTTTGTACCAAGTTTCATCAAAATCGGACACATTCTTGAATGTCTATATATATATATATATATATATATATATATATATATATATATACACACACACACATACATAAAGTTATTATTTTCTATAATAGATCTACAGGTTCTGAAACGAAAAAAATGTAAGATTTTCTAGTTGAAACTTCCGCATTGCGTCATGAAGTCAGCCTCATAAGCTTATTAATTGTTTAATCGTTCTGCTATATTTAAAAAATATATATAAGAAAGATTAAATCAATTTTTAGCAGGCTCTGTTAATTTTAATAAATAAACATATTGCGCAACTAGAATATACATTAACTTACAAATTGACAGGAGCTGTCATCGAAATAAAATTTGTAATGCTTCTCTGGATCATCAAACTTGAGAAGAACTTGAATTTTTTAAATTTTCTTATTGATTACTGACAAAAGGTTTTTAGTAGTGAATAAATTATGTCATTGAAAATCTTTAATTATTCTTACAACATTCGTCATTTAGATAATCTGAATAATGCTGTTTTTTTTTTTGTTTTTTTTTAAATGTATTTTATGTTAGAACTTATTTTTAAACAAATTGTAGCCATTAACGCTGCAAATGCTTGGCCCTAATGGAATCCTGCCTTCTAACTTCAACAAATTTCAATCCTGGTTCTCACCTCAATGTTCTACTCAAAATAAGATTACATCGTCACTATGTAAACTTATTTACACACTCACTAACGGTCCAACTACTGATATTCTCCAGGTAACTTTTTGTTTATTACAATTACTGTTAGCTAAATATAAGATAATTATTCCAACAGGTGAGCTAGTGGAAATATTCAGCTTCATGAAGTTCAGTTTTACGCCCAAGTTTTTCCCTCCTCTCATTCCAAGCTCTCTCCTTCCTTAGATGTATTTAAATCTCACTTCTTTGTTTTTCTCCTATCCTCATTAGAAGATGCTATTTAAGAATACATCGCCAATTTAATGTACTTATTTATTTTGAATTTTCCTGTGTCATAGGACAAGGTTTTTATTTGGGCAATTGGCTTATTTTAACGGAAACATATTTCTTGAGAGAGAGAGAGAGAGAGAGAGAGAGAGAGAGAGAGAGAGAGAGAGAGAGAGAGAGAGAGAGAGGGAGAAGGAGAGGGAGAGGGAGAAAGTTAGAAGTTGAGGGCTACTCCAAAACAAAATTATTTAAAAAATTCAAAAGTTTCTTTTCAATATTAATTGGTTTTCATATTGTGTGCATACATTGGAGATCTTATGAACATTTCATTCCATCCTAATTATTCTCTTTGTAACGGCAGCATCCTTTAACGACCCATCTACCTTCACTACCCTCTTTATTTTAGTTTCACTTATATTTCAATTTTATGGAGGAGGCCTGGTGTTCGTGAGTGCTAAGGCGTATGCACTCTATGCCAAGAGTTGTGGGTTCAATTCCCACTAGGGGGTGACAGCTTTTCTTTCGAAAAAGAAAAGGCATCCGCCTTATCCTGGCTAGGAAAGGGTGATATCCTATAGATAACCCTTTTAAAAATATGTTTTCAATAATAAATGGACATTAAAATTTAAATAAATAAATAATTTTATGGAAATATGAATAGACTTTTACGTAACTAGAATTAGACGTTTATTTATTTTTGTTATGTGACTCAATTATTATTCTTAAGGGACATAACATCCTGAATAAATTGGGCTTTTTTCTTCATTCTTTGAACTGTTCATGTTCTCTTTATCGCCCACTTTGTTTTATTTCTCTAGCTAAAACAACCAATTTAAGTAAATAAATATAGCATAGTAAAATTTAATACTTTATATGTCACATATTCCGAAGATAAACACTAACTTTTAAGCATCTGATTAAGCCTTAACTACATTTCTGGGATTAGAAAATCCTCTATCGGAGAGGCCTAGATGGAAGTTAAATTTTGGTCATTTGTAGTTTTACAATATCTCTAACAATTTCTGAGATATTTATTTGTGGCTTCTGAATATGCAACATGCTGTATATATCTTTAAGTGTGTGTGCTTTGCCACTGAGCGAGATTAGTTCAAAGGTAAAACGTAAAGGTAATGTTCAGGAGGACCCAAGATCTAAACTTGGGAGCACACAAAAGCTAAAGATTTTATCTTCTAGTGTCGTTCAAGAGTTGGATTCGGTGTCCCAGACTGTATGTATTTATTTGCATATGTGTATTTGTGTGTGTGTGTGTGTGTGTGTGTGTGTGTGTGTGTGTGTGTGTGTGTGTGCACGAACGCGTGCGCGTGTGTATAAACGTGGATATGCAATACATAAGACATTGATACTGGAACTCATAAATTACCTAATTATTTTTTCCTAATGTCAGATTTTTTTTTACTCACACCAAACCTGTATTCAGATGGTATAAATATAATGTAGTCAGGAAACACTTCAAGTGTGTGTTTCAAATTGATTCCTTGATCTCCTGATATCATCTGAAAATAATGAGAGTAAACAAGAATAAACTAAATTTAAATTTTATTTTTCAGAGCTCATTGCCTTTTTTTCTGAGTTCAAATCCGAATCAGGCATCAGCCAAGTCACTAGCACACTTCGGTCAAGCTATATCATCAGGTAAGAATAGATACTACTGATTCACATTTCCTTAAAACCTACCTTAACTCAGAGTGTGGGCGTGAAAAATCCTCACCCTGTTGAGAACGCTAGGCGAAATTGTGTTGGAGCAATTAAGCAAGTAGTGCTTAATAATTAAATCATTTTATTTTCAAGTTATACATTACTTTACATCATAAAATAATGTCAATCACATTTTCTTCAACAGAAATATTTTCTTTTATAATAAAAATATAAAACCATCTTAATAAAATTTTGGCATAATTTATCTGTGTAATTTAAACAAATATAATTTAAGAATTTCTTAGAATAATGCTTTTACTTGTTACATCTTTTTCTTGGGTCATGGTGACCCTTCTTTGGGGTCCACCTCACCAATCTTGTATCAGAAGCAGTGGTTACCTATCTAATTATTTCTTCGTGGCTCTAATCATTAAGTTTTCTTTGGTTAACATTTTTCCTAAAATTACATCAATTCAGCATTTAATTTCATTAGAGTGATTGATCAGTATAGTAGCTAGTTCAGCTTAGTCTATTTATTATTCAGAATCTGAAGTCCGTAAACATTCCAGTTCAAAAGATGGATCGCCAACTTCATCATCGTCACTAGACAAAAAATTGTTTCCTAGCATTTATTAATTCAATGTATTTCAGACCTGACAAATTAAAATAAGTTTTAGATGAGCTGACCATGTTGCTGAAATGTGAAGATAGTGGAACATTGGGTCAGATTGACTTTGGGGAGGAATAATAAACAATATTTTTGTAATAAACCTTATTTAATGAGAGTAGCAGAATTTAAGTTTGAATGTAGACTGGGCGACAAGTAGAAAAAATAACATTGTTTAGGTGATACAACTTTTTATAGATGTCGCTCTCTCAGACTGAACCAACGTTCCCACTGCTGGGTTAATAAGAACTTATAACTTAGCGTTAACTTTAATAATCATAGCTTAAATTTCAAATAAGGCATCCCCAGAAAGGTGGGTAGTGTATGCCGGATTCCTGAAGGATTTGCTTGGGTTAACCCAAATAAACAAATCTCTTTTATATTTCTGATAAAATACTGATTCATTTATTAATTATTCATTTACTCTTGTTCCAGAGTAAAACCAGTAACTTGTAATGGAACAATTTTTCTCTTTTTACAACACGTTTCTGATTAGCTGGGAATGAAATTATTATCAAAGCAAATGAATAACATCAAATATTGCTGTCGTATTTTTTTTGTTTGTTTATTTAAATAGTATCATTTGCAGGTGAATTCAAAGCTTATGACTATGGAAAAAAAGAAAATCTTAAAAAGTATGGATCATCAGAACCAACCAAATACAATCTTGAAGAGGTACAGACACCAGTTGTGATAATGTATTCAGACAGTGACTATATAGCACCTCCTTCAGTAAGTAGAATCATGCAAGTTTATATATATATATATATATATATATATATATATATATATATATATATATATATATGTGTGTGTGTGTGTGTGTATTTAAATTTTAACGTCCATTTATTATTAATTAAAAAATTTAGGACGGGTTATCTATAGGTTATCTAAACCCTTTTCTAGGCAGGATAGGGCTGATGCCTTTCCTTTTTCCTAAAGAAAAGCCACCACCTCGAGGTGAGAATCAAACCAACTAGCTTAGGCACTGAGTACATACACCGTAATAAATATATATATATATATATATATATATATATATATATATATATATATATTTAATAGTATTAGCACCTGCTTAGAAATTTTGAATTAACTACAGTTCAGATTTTAAGCAATTTCATTTGATAGGAAAAGTCTAGCAAGCTAGGGCAGGCAAATTATTTAATGATTTAGTCGATTAAAATCAAGTAAATGCTAGGAAATATCCCAGTATCAATAATTATTCCACTAATTTTATCTACTTTATCCGATATTTCACTTTTTAAATGAGTAAACATTTGCAGATTTATCCACTATTATAAAACTTAATCAAGGAAACTATTTCAAATATTTTTTTTTTTTTTTCAGGATGCTCATAAGTTGTGTTTGAGACTACCTCGTGTTCCTGCGTTCTACAGAGTACCTTTAAAGACTTTCAACCATATGGATTTCCTCTATGGAAACAGTGCCAAAGAACTTGTTTATGAAGAAATGTTTAAAATTCTAAGCAGTGATAAGAGCAGACTGGTGATAAAAGCTGACTGTAATAATACTGATCTCCATTGAAAGGATAATTTAAGGGGGGGGGAAAAGAGTAATGTTTTGAGAATTCTCCAGATATTCGAGTTATTTTATATCCAAATTGATAAGAAGATTAATATTTTGCTTGTACCTCCTTAAAAGTAACTTTCTTGCAAAAAAAAAAAAAAAAAAAAAAAAAAAAAAAAAAAAAAAAAAAAAAAAAACTATGCATTATTGTGTCCAACTGATAAGAAAGATGTTTTTTAAAAGTTAGCAAAATTAGTTAATTAGGAATAGTGGTTTACTAGAGCAGAATCGCTAGTAGGCGGATTCCCGAATATGAATCAATCTTTTGAATCGATTCGATTCGACATGAAAAGATCGATTCAAAAGATCTACCTTCAATATGGGTCGATTTCACGATTTCTTACAATTACTTTCGAAATTCGTATTTCATTTTGATTCGAATCGTTTCTCATTTGAGAATCGCCCATCACTACTACGAACCCACCTAAATAAGGGGATTTGAATTCTCGTTGATATGATAAATATTTCTGTAACCTAAAAGTAGAAAAAATTAAGACTATTTTTCATCAAAAATAATATACAGGGAGTATCGAAATAACGATTACAATACTCTAGGGAGGGGGGCTAGACAAAAAATGAAAAAAATAGAATAAAATAACAATAATAACAATAGAGAAAAATGGTTATACAAACTTTGAGTTTGAAACCTTATTTTCATTATATTACCTTCTTCCCTCTAGTTGGCAAAACGGAAGGTATTAAGCCGTCTTATAATGTTATTTTTGTATTAAAAGTCTGTTACTGGACTAAGGACACCATTCTGTAAATTTCTTCTTCAGGTAAATAATAGAAATTATATTGAGTAACAAGAGATGAGATTAAGTATTAAAATATTTGAAATCGATAAAACACTTTATTTTATGGTAATTTAGATAGATCGATTCATTAAAAAGATCGATTATTTAAAAAGATCGTCCGTTGGAGATTCAATAAATCGATATATCTTGCTGGCGATCGATTCAGATCGTCCATTTCTAGTTTGCTCCTTAACAAAATGATTCATTTGACTGGCCGGCTGTGAATTTTGCTCCTTTCAGCAAAACATAACATCATGCCCAAATAATGAGAAAGATATGTTGAGAATGAGAAACAACTTAATTGTAAATTAAATAAAGTAGCTTTAAGAAATTTTTCAGTACAGGCAGATTTGTAATTAAGTATTTTTATTTCATTAAAAGTAATATAAATAATCATGCTTTGAATGAGCGAGATAAAAACTATAGGACAAACAAAAATAAAAATATCAAAAGATTTTCGTTTTTTTTTTTCACCTTTACTCTTCTTTCCTTTCTTCATTTTATCTTTTGATTCGCCAATAGCCTTTCCTGATTTTCCATTAACAATCATTTAAGCAAAATGGAAGCAATTATTGTTTCCATTTTGCTTGAAATGAATACACTTGAACCTTCACCTTTTGAGAAGAGCTTTATATTTGTTAGGCATGTGGAGATGTAATGACTGGACACGTGACCACTGGCGACCAATGAGAAGCATCCAGGAAAAGCCAATAGGAACGAGCGCTCAGCCGAGCACCCCGACTTCGACCGAGGCGCCCCGACCTTGGCCTCCAGAACACACCAGCTCTCCCTCCAGAACACACCTCTCCCTCCAGAACACACCAGCTCTCTCAGTACCAGCCTCCAGCCATGCACTCAGGATGAAGGACCTAGCTACCTGCTCTACCTCTCTCTGGACAAAGCACCCAGTGGTCAAGCCAGCCTCCAGTCATTACACTCCCGACTCCTACTTCCCCCAACTCTAGTCAATACCTGGCTTATTTATTTACTTTCTTACCCCTCTCACTCCTGCTTCGAGGAACGGCTACGGCTCAGTACCGAACACCTTCTCCCCGACTCAGTGGAACAGCTAAGGCCTAGTACCTAGTCGGTATCCCCCAGGTTCAAGGAAGCGCCCTTAACCGGGACACAGTACTTACCTGGTTACCTTCTCCCGACACATCCTTCCTACCCTTCCTAGCCAACCTTTAGTAGCGACACCCATCCGCTACAAGTGGTGACCCCAGACTGGAACAGCAACCATGTCCCTGAAACTACGAGCGTTTTCCAGAGATGCACCGGAACTATGGTTTAGGCAAGTCGAGTGCATCTTCCAGTTCTCCAACATAACGACCTCTTCAAGCAAATTCTCCATGGTGGTAGGGAGCTTGGACCTGGATGTATTCGAACATGTGGCAGATCTCATCAACACCTCATCAGCTGACCCTTACTCGGACCTCAAGAACAGACTTCTCTCCGTATATGCCGACCCACCGGCGGTCAAAATGCAGAAACTTCTTGACTCTGTTCTCGGCGATCAGACCCCCTCACAGCTCTACAGGAGCATGAAATGGCTCGGGGGACAACTAGTGACCACGGAGGCTCTCACATCGCTCTGGCTCAAAGCCCTTCCCCAGAGAATACAAGAACTCCTGGCTGCCTACCCATCGACCGACATCGAAACCCTCACGGCCACTGCGGACAAAATCGCGGCAATCGCAAAACCCCCATCATGCTCAGCCGTCCTCCAACCCCGACCGGACCTACAGCAGATGGAACCCCGACCCAGAGTCGTGCGAATAACCCAGCCGATTTCAGCGATTGAACAGCGGAGTTCTGAGCCCGAGGAGCTGAGAACAGACCACAAGCAGCTGACTTCTGCCTCCAAGCAACTGATCACAGACATCGAGAAGCAGACTACAGAGACGGGACATTATGTTACGGATATCGAGCAGCCAACTACACAGCCTGAACAGCCAACTACACAGACTGAGCTGCCAACTACACGGACTGAGCTGTCAACTAAACAGACTGAGCAGCTAACTTCACAGATCGAGCAGCCAATTACACAGACTGAGCAGCCAACTACACAGACTGAGCAGCTAACTTCACAGATCGAGCAGCCAATTACACAGACTGAGCAGCCAATTACAGAGCCTGAGCAGCCAATTACAGAGAAGCTGCCTAGCGAGATTAGCCAGCCACCTAAAGTCATCAAGCAGCCTCTTAAGGAGCTGAAGCAGCTGACTATGGAGACTGAACAGCAGAACAGCAAGGGTGACACCACGGTACAGTTACCGCCAGCAGATCACCGACAAGAAGACCAGGCAGCAGAGGTAAGCCAGCAGTCTGAGAATGAGCTGCAAAGCGAGCACACTGATCACCGCTGGCTCAGTACTCCTACGAAGTCCCTAGACCAGGCGGACTCGAATTATTCAGAATCTCTAGGTCCGGATAGTTACACTTCAGATCTCCATTTTAAAAATCCCCCGAAGAGCAGCAATGTCAAGTACCGGGACCGTGTAGCTATAAAAGTGCCGAGGCTACGGAAAGCTGTGCCACCAAACCCGGTGGATCGGCCGCCGGATGGAAAACTGACTTTAGAGAGAGTACAACTGCTACTCTCTTGTGCCCTTGGAAGGGCCGTTTAAACTTATTCTTAGCAATGTAAATTCGATAATATACGTGTGTTTATTTTATGTATATATGTATTATTTTATTCTAGTTTATATTTATATAATTTTCTTATATTTTTTTGCTCTTTTGTGGCGCTTAAAAGGGTCGTTAAATTGTATAGTCTTTAGGTTGTTGTTGTTTGTTTGTTAACGTGCATCTGCCACTGAGGCCATTAGCACGATATAGTCTTTAGGTTAATTAGTATAAGTACAATGTATTATATTCATTCATTTTTTCTTACATTTAGTTCCACAATATATGTCTTTTACAAAATAGGTTAACGTATCTTACTAAAATAAAAGTTGATACTTTTGTGGCCCCTGTAAGGGCCGTTATAGGTTTAAGGTGTATATATTTTATTTACTATTTTTTTTTGTAAAATTTATTCCTAATAAAGGGCTCCGCCCATTGGGGGGGGGACTATGTGGAGATGTAATGGCTGGACACGTGACCACTGGCGACCAATGAGAAGCATCCAGGAAAAGCCAATAGGAAGGAGCGCTCAGCCGAGCACCCCGACTTCGACCGAGGCGCCCCGACCTTGGCCTATGACTAGGGGCGTTCCTGCTGGCCAAGAGGCATTCGGATCCGGCTCTCCCTCCAGAACACACCAGCTCTCTCAGGACACTCCAGCTCTCTCAGTACCAGCCTCCAGCCATGCACTCAGGATGAAGGACCTAGCTACCTGCTCTACCTCTCTCTGGACAAAGCACCCAGTGGTCAAGCCAGCCTCCAGTCATTACACTCCCGACTCCTACTTCCCCCAACTCTAGTCAATACCTGGCTTATTTATTTACTTTCTTACCCCTCTCACTCCTGCTTCGAGGAACGGCTACGGCTCAGTACCGAACACCTTCTCCCCGACTCAGTGGAACAGCTAAGGCCTAGTACCTAGTCGGTATCCCCCAGGTTCAAGGAAGCGCCCTTAACCGGGACACAGTACTTACCTGGTTACCTTCTCCCGACACATCCTTCCTACCCTTCCTAGCCAACCTTTAGTAGCGACACCCATCCGCTACAGGCAGGGTGACATCTTTACTTCTGAAGATCCTTTGCTCTCACCAATGGCCACTAAACAAGGATAGGAAAGGACAAAAGTCCGACTTGCAGGATTTATAGGATGAGTTATCTATAGGTTACCAACCTTTTCTAGCCAGGATAGGTCTGATTTATACCTTTCTTTTTTCCATAGAAAAGCCACACACCCAAAGTGGGTACCGAACCAACGATTTTAGGTACTGATGCTAACACCTTAAGGAGTAATATACTACCTAACTTGTAACTTCTTTTTTTTTTTTGCCATTTTGGTTTATGGGCTAAAATTTTTTCTTAAATAAAATTATATCCAAGAGTGTTTATGTGAAGAAAAATGTTTTAAATGGGCAAAAACACAATTTTCGGGATTGAAGTCCCGATGCCGAGTGAACGAATGGTCCCTTTTAGCGCGGTTCCTCCCTCCCCCATAGGGAGGAACCCCGCTTATAAGGTTGATACAATGAAACGATCCGGAAGTGCCGACTAGAAAATTTTGCGTTTCAGAACCCCTAGAATCCGAAAATAACGGTGGTTCAAATTTGTATATATATATATATGTATATATTTATATATATATATATATATATATATATATATATATATATATATATATATATATATTTGTCTGTTCGCTCTCTAAATAGAAGACGAATGGTCCGATTTTGATGAAATTTGGTACAAAAATCTGTCGTCCAATTTGAAAGGTCAAGTTCGTTAACCAGCAAAATCTGCCCACTGGAAGATGGCGTTTGGGGCGAAATTCGCGCAGAAAAAATCGTAACGCTTACGTTTTTGAGTTCATAAGCTTGTAAGTACTCGTTTTATAGGCTTCTTGGGCTAGGAAAACGAATGAAACCATTTTCAAGGCGATAGCTTTAACCGTTGTTGAGAAAATTGGAAAAATAGTTTTTGAATACCGTTTTTGGTTTGGGTACTTAGAATAACGGGATTCAGTTGAAACATTATCTGCATGTTCTACTTTCATTAAAACTAGTATGTTGAAAGTTATGTTACGTTTGGAGTTAAGGATGGGTTAGAATAAAATATTTTATGAACAGACATGAAAAGTTTTGGAAACTTCGTATACTTTCATTAATATCTCGAACACGGTTGGGAAATCGTGGTAAGTGGATTGAAACTATTTGAAAGCTTACTAAATTCTCTACAAAAATGATTCTAAAACTATTTTTGATTAGGTTATGACAATCGGAGAAATAAGTGCTTAAAACTTCAAATATGTCTGTTTTGTTCTTATGAACGGGTTTTTGTCGTTCTTTTTGTCTCTTTCCCTTGGTTTTTTATTGCTTTTTATTGTTGTAATTTCTTATGTTGTATTTGTAAGGAAAATGTATGTGTGTGTAAAACAGGATAGGTAAAATGAGACCAATTTTCTGTTGTCAGAAATAATAAAAAGTTTTGGGAACTTCTTATAATTTCTTAATATCTCGAAAACGGTTGAAAATCTTGGGAAGCGAAAGGTTACCATTCGAAAGCTTACTAAATGGTCTACAAGAATGGTTTTAAAGAAAGTTTTGAATAAGCGATGTCAATCGGAGAAATAAGTGCTTAAAACTTTTAAGTAATTGATTTCGCTTATTCGAACTTTTCTTTTTGTCTGTTTTATTCCTTGTTATTTTTAAATTGCTTATAGTCAGATAATGTATTTGACAATAAAACAGATTAAGTAAAATAAGAAGATCAATTTATTGTTAGAAATGTAGCGTTTAAAGAGAGAGATCCCAAGGCTTTCCAAATGCCTCTGAGCGGAGGCCTTTCTGCCCGACTTATGGGAGAGCTGACCCATACAGGTATGATTGTAAATCAACAAAGACCTTTCAAGACTGGTTTGTTTGAGATTTCATTTGGATAGCTGTTTCGCTATTGATCTAAACAAAGTAATAACTTTTTCTATTCTATGCCTTCATAAACACTAGAGATAAGAACGGAACCGCGCTAAGATGACGCAGTTCCTGCGAATCGGACTTTTTAATTGTTAAATTTGTTTTGGTCCTCCTTCAGTACATTTAAAAATGAATACCCATTTTTATATCTTTATTACAAGAAATTATGAACAAAAACTGAAATAGGGGAAAAAAATGAACATTTCAGAACATTAAATTTTATTGTGGTTTTCTCAAAATCATGATTTTCAAATCGGGCAATACTCTGGCGTCTTCAATTTTGGCCCGATCAACTTCAAATTTTAACTGCAGCTTCCTAATGATGTTTACTAGTAAATATTTTCGATTCATTGAATTATATCGATTTTTTATCAATTTTCTAATAGAAAATGAATAATTGTTCACCATTTTCGAAAAAAGTTATTATTTCTTAAAAATCCTACGTACTTTACTAGATTTAACCTTCTTCTTTCGAAAGAATTTCAGTTTTTCGTTCAAGATGGAAAATTGAAGCCTGCAGACTATCACCCGTGAAAAAAGAGGGTTTCCGTTCGTCATAAAACAGCGCCCTAATTTTTTTCGAAGAATTGAAAAATATTGATTTATTTATTTTGCCTTAACACTCACGGCCACCAGGCCTTCTTTGTTATATAGTTGTTTTTATTTTTATATAGTTCATATTTAAGCCTATTTATTATCACTTTTTAAGTAAAGAATTAAATAGTAGACAGATGTAAAAACAAAACTTATATGAGATTGGGATAGTGGAAGAGTGCGAAATTAAGAGATTTCAGATTTTTTTAGCTCTCCTTATTTTCTGAATTTATGAAGATTCTTATTTCACTTTTCCACGTTGAAAATGTTATTGGATTGATGGGGAAATTATATTTATTTATTTATCTATACATATTTATTTAGGGATGATCATTAATACTTAAGAATTGGTTCATAAAACTGACTAGAGAAGGATTGGAAGTAAAAACGACACAGTTAATAACCTTATTTCAAAGAGACACGAAACAGATAATGTATTGCATTAATTAAACTCAATCTAGGCTCATTATCTTTTTTGCGTGTCTCCATAATTTATAGAAGAACCTCATGCTATTTTGAGACCTTGAACCCGTCGTCACGAATGTTCTTGGTCTTTAGATGGCAGCAGAGGGAAGGATAGGAGATCGGGATTCAGTTCGTGAACAACTGGGGCTTAGCGTCTTTGGTGTTCGGAGACTTCGGGAAATGGCTTGTCTTAGAAATTATTTATGACGGAACCCCGGTTAAGAAACTGGCGTGGTTAGATGCTTGGCGCGTTAACGAAGCTTAAGAGTGTGATTATACAAAAATGAATCATTTCTTCAGAGCTTGGCTTGCCTTCAGTATTTTGAGCATAGGTGCATACGCTCAACAACCAAGAACGGTGAGATCCTCTTTCTTATATCTTTAAGGTTTATCGTCAAAGAAAGGTGAGTGCATTGTATTGAGCGACTCGACTTGGTAATAGATGCTTATAAAAATAAGTAAATAAAATCAGGGATGAGAAAACTTGGGCTTGCCAGTAGAACGCTAATCCCTTTATGTACTTTTGAGGTCTTTGGGCCCGATTAAACATTTTATTTATAAAAATTGTTTTATGGAAGATATTAATCTCAACGGCGCTAATGGCCCTTTGTCGAAGCGCCGTTAAATAATAAAAAAAAAATTAATCTTAATTATCTAAAATTGTCACTATTATTCACTTATTATATAAGCCGGCAGAGAGACATAAAATATAACACTTTTATGATTTATTAATTAAAAGGGAACGGATATTATGTTTATGTCAAATAAAATTCAAAATATGTACATATATATTTAACTATTATATTGAAATATGTAATAAACAATTGACACTATTTAGTAAACAAATACCTAAAACACTAAAAAATATTGAAAAGAATAGCATAAATAATAAGTACGAATTCTGTTATTATAAATGGAAAGAAAAAAAGTTGAATATATATATACATATATATATATATATATATATATATATACATATATATATATATATATATATATATATATATATATATATATATGTTTTCGTTTGCAAAAACATGTATTTTTAAATTGTCAAACGTGAAATTACGCCGGTCTGATCTCATAAGGGGAGTATACAGTGGTGGGACCACCGATCACGCCCAATTTGGTTTTCTGGTGATTTTGCATCGAGTTTGGAAAATGATGTAGAAATGATTCTTTTGTAAGGGACTGATTAGCAAGGACGGGATTTAGAGGTATAGACAATGGGGAAATATTTTAGAGAAGCGGAAATTCCTTTTTAAAACTATAATTTACACAGAGGATACAAACATAAATATCATAAACCATTGCTACGATGAGAGAAAAGGTTGAGTGAGAGAGACAGATAGGTAGAGTTATCAAATATGATCATTTGGGGAGATTATAGAGAATTTGGAACTGGCCTACCTCTGAACAGCATCTGGGCCGAAGTCTCAGGAACGGATGCAAACTCTGACCGGTCGGAGGTAAGCCAGCTCTTTTTAAACCCTTCGTACCCCACTCCTGCTTTTGCAGGTGATTGAACTAGAAACTCTTGTCAGGTCTTAGATCTTCCAGGAATCTTACGAATCAGCCACGTGCAGTGCCAACATCCCAGACGCAATGTTTGCGGATTCGTGGTTCTCACATCTCTAGAGATGGACAGCCAACCTTTTCTCTCATCCTTATTCACTTAACAAGGCCAAAGGGAAAACGGGGCCTTACATCACCCCCCGATTTTTCAAAGTCATGTTTCCCTTGGAACATTACTTTA
Organism: Gonocerus acuteangulatus; assembly: GCA_946811695.1. Taxonomy (NCBI): domain Eukaryota; kingdom Metazoa; phylum Arthropoda; class Insecta; order Hemiptera; family Coreidae; genus Gonocerus; species Gonocerus acuteangulatus. The sequence goes on from OX328129.1 coordinate 37,106,691, forward strand.
CCTTTAACACTACCCATCCTTATGTTACTAATAATAATAATAATAAACAATATTAGTGCTAATAACAATACAGGTGATGCGCTGTAAAAATTAAAATAAAATAAACATTATTGGCATCTTTACAAGACAAAACCTCTCCCTTAGGAGGTAAAAATCCTTATGTTACCATTATTTTATAACTATACCGTACACTGTCGTCACAATCACTGAACGGCTACTACACTTACGAGCGGTCTATATCCGCTCCGTTATTACAGATACGACACTTTCAGCTGCCGGTCGATGTATTACGAATCCTGCTGCCCCACTTCCATCTAGAACCCGCTCTAGCGATTCTACTCCAGCACTCCCTCTGCATTGAAGATGGAGGCGAGCGGGCTTAGACATGCTATACCACCATAGCTCCTTGTGCTCGTCCCAAATCCATGTGGGTGAAGATCTAGGATTCACCAAAGTCCACGGGCACCATTCCTTCGACGTATTCTCCTGGCGAAACGATGAGACAATACAAGATGGTGTTTGTCCGTGAAAGAACTTGAACTCGGCAGGACAGATCCATGGTATCCCGGGACGACATCTGGCTATATCCTGCTCCTGAAGAATTGAGTAGGCCTTCTCGTTGTGGCTCTCCAAGAAGAACGCCCCCTCCGGCTGAGCTGCAACCATTCTTCCTGTTTTATTCTCCTTAAGAGGCAAGGAGAGAACCTGATAAAGCACCATCTCCTGATCCGGAGTTTTTAAAGGCAATTCCACTACAGCTATTACTCCATCATCGGTTGCAATTGCATGTACTTCAGAAATTTGGTAGTAAATTTGGTCATGATATCGGCTTCCCTCCGAGAGGAGTGTCAGTCCAGTTGGCAGAGCCTCTCTTACCTTCCCCAAAATCAGAGTTAACTCTTTAGGACCTAGCATCTCTCTACTCAACTTTCCACTCATCGATGCACCTACTCCATTAAGAACTCTGCGGAATCTAAATAGGAATTCCGTTACTCCAGTTTCTAGGCTTCTGAGGGACGAGGAAAGGTACAGGGAACTTTGGATGAGGTTAGTAACACGCGATATGTTCGTTTGAAGTTGTGCCTCTTTTTGGAAACCTTCCTTCAAAATTCTACGGACCACCCCAGCGACAACCCTGAAATAAGATATTCAGGAATAATTTTCAGGCAACTTAGCTCTCCTCCTAAGCGGGTATGGGGACCTACGAGAAAAAGTTAAAGTTTTCCCCTCTGGTGTCCAAGTAGCATCTGGTTTCCCCTTTGGCTGAGCTTGGCTCTCGCTATCTGAACCACTGGAACTTTCCCCGGAAGTCCCACCTGTCTCAATCCGTCCTTCGTTTCCCTCCCCTTGACTATCCTGGGTTATTTCCCTGTTTTCTTCCTCAGGAGAGGATCTAACGCCCAGAGGGCAGGCAGGGTCATTACATTCTGGCGATCTTCCCGCAGCAACCGGACAGTGTCTGTGAATCTCATTCTGCGTTTCAATTTCATCTTGGTCCTCACAAGAGTCGTCTTCTGAGCCATAACAACACCCTGGGTTAATTTCCCATTCCGGCTCCATGACCTCATCTTCCGACCCTTCCACTTCCCGGGTTGCCCCACCTGCCTTCGTCATAACCTTAGGGTGCGAATCCCCTCCTCCCCCCGGGGCCCGTTTTAGCCTATTTATATGAACTACATTCAGAGATCCAGTGGCCAGTCGGATCTCATAGTTCACTCGCGAAAGAACCCTTTCTACTTTGTGTGGGCCTGTCCAGGGACAGTGGAATTTTGGACAATTCCCAGGCTTTACGGCTGGACAATGGAGATAGACCCAATCCCCCACCTCTAGGCGCCGCTCCTTACGCCGGGCATTACAATAATGGGTCCTCATTGCCCAGGCCCTTTCGGCACGACTCAAAGCGTCCTTATAGGCTTCTTTCAGCCGATGCCCTAACTTTTCGACATGGTCCGCTGATTCCGATCTGTCATTGGTTGGACCTACCCAGCAATCAAACGGAGTTACCAATTCTCGCCCAAGCATGAGGTAGTTTGGGGAGTATCCTGTCGACGAATGAGGTATTGCTCGATATGCCATGAGAGCATATGGGACCCACTTATCCCAGTCACGACCGTCTCTTCGCACATATTGGGATATCGAATCGGTAAGAGTTCGATGTAACCTCTCTACCATTCCGTTACATTCCGGATGGTAGGCGGTAGTTTGTAATTTCCTAATCCCCAGAGCTCTACAAACTTGAGTAAACAGTCGAGAAACGAAATTTCTTCCCTGGTCTGTTAACAACCTCCTAGGGACCCCATGTCGAGTGATAATATTCTCGACGAGTGCTACGGCCGTTTCTTCAGCCGTTTGCCCCTTTAGTGGTATTCCCTCCGCATACCGTGTAAAATTGTCAATTACGGTCAAAAGGTAACGATGGCCCCTTTTGGAAGTCGGCAAAGGCCCAAATATGTCTAGCGATACCTGCTCGAAAGGCCCTGTGGCCATATAGGGAGCTTCCAGGGGGACCTTTTGAGATACAGGACTTTTTCTGCTAGCGCACGCGTGACACCGTTCCACAAAGGACTTAACATCCGCCGCCATGCCCGGCCAATAATATGAGCTTTTGATTACCGCGAGAGTACGATCAGCCCCTGGGTGCCCAGCCCATGGTTTCGAGTGATTTTCTTCAACGATTGTTTTTCGTAGACCCTCAGGCACCATAAGCCTCCATTCCGACTCATCCGTTGCCCCATCGGCCCAATATAGCAGGCCATCGGCATCTGTTTGTACATGAACAGTGCCTCTCTTGATGGCTCTTTGACACCACATATCCTCCTTTTGAGCATCCTTCAATTTACCTCGGGTTATTTTCTGCCTATTTCCCGTGACTACAGCTATTGTACGGCTTAAAGCATCAGCGTTAGAATGTTTCTTCCCCGGGCGATGTTCGACTTCATAGTCGAACTCCTCTAACCGAAGGGCCCACCTGGTCAGCCGTGAAGACGGGTCTCGAAGGCTTAGCATCCACCTCAAGGCAGAGTGGTCAGTGATAAGTTTAAACCTTCGCCCTAGTAAATAACAACGGAACAGCTTTGTTGCCCAAACCACCGCTAGCAGTTCTCGTTCTGTTGCCGAGTAGTTGAGTTCTGGACCCTTCAACTGCCTACTAGCGTAGCAAACAGGTCTCTCGCCGCCATCCCTGTACTGGGACAGAATGGCACCCAGAGCTACTCCTGATGCGTCGGTGGACAATATAAATGGCTCGCTGAAATTCGGATAGCACAAGACTGAGTCCGAACTTAGGATTTCTCTTAGCGATTCAAAAGCCTTCCGTTGCTTGTCGCCCCACTGGAATCGTACTCGTGAGCCAGTTAATTCTGTCAGCGGTCTTGAAAGATCCGCAAAGCCTTTTATGAATTTACGGTAATAGCTTGCCAACCCTAGAAAACTTCGCAACTCCTTCACATTTCTGGGGGCTGGAAAAGACTTGATCGCCTCTAATTTTCTAGGATCTGGTTTCACTCCCTCGGCTGTAACTATGTGTCCCAGATAGGTCACTTCCGATGCCGCAAAAGCGCACTTGTTCAAGTTCACTTTTAGATTAGCGCCTCTGAATATGTCGAACAGCTCCTCTAACCGGAGCATGTGTTCCCTCAGTGATGAGCTATAAACCACCACATCATCGAGGTAAACGAAACATCCGGTGCCCTTCAGTCGGCCAAGAAGTTGGTCCATGACCCGTTGGAACGTGGCAGGTGCCCCCGCAAGGCCGAAAGCCATTTTTTTGTACTCATAGTGTCCGTTTACAGTCGTGAAGGCCGTTTTTGCCTGATCCTGGGGTGCTATCGGTATTTGGTGGTACCCACTCGAAAGATCAATTGTGGAAAAGATTTGGCTACTCCCCAATTGTTCTAAGGTTTCCTGTATCAACGGAAGCGGGTAAGTATCGACCTTAGTAACTGCATTGAGGCCCCGGAAATCTGTGCAGAATCGATACTTTAAGTCACCTGTTGGGGATGTTTTCTTGACTAGAATTACAGGTGCTTGCCAAGGACTTTTAGACGGCGTAATGACGCCTCGTTCAAGCAACGTCTGAACCTGCCGTTCCATTTCCTCCCGTTCACTGAAAGGCACACGATACGGGCGTTTCACCACAGGTCTGGCATCTCCAGTTTCAATATGGTGCTGAACAGGCAGGGAGCAACCTTCGGGACCCGGTTCACAAAAAATGTCTGAATATCTGGACAATAAGGACTCCATATCCCTCCTTTCCCCACCACTTAAATGGCCCAATTTCTCGCCAACGATCGAGGCGAAACCAACAGGAGTTTTAGAGCCATCCTCGCGTTCCCTCTCCGAACAGGATCCACCGTCTTCCGCCCAATCTCTCTCTACCAGACCTACCACTAGAAGCCGTGGCAATGTCACAGCCGAAGCGGTCAAATTGACGAACTGCATCCACGAACGGCCGTCCCGAGGAGTGTTAATGCATCTCCCTCCTACAACCCCATTGGGAAGTGCTCTTGACGGCTCAATTATGACAGCTTTCTGGTCTAGTTTCCCTGGTACGGAAATCTCTAATAGAGATTCACTGAAGGCCGGAAGCGTTTCCTCTCGCGAAAGACGCGCTGAGCTGGTTTTGTTATCCTTCTTCCCCGTGTGTCTTGATTCCTCCTTGACTATCGGCTTAGCTCCTATATTCACGCTAGTTGGAAAGGATAAAATATGACCTGAAAACTTGGCTTCTAGTTCTCTCGCCGTCCTACTCATGAAACGTACCCACTCTCGGTTCGCAGACATTTTTAACTCATCCCTCCTTGTTATCGAACCAACGGAAGGTAGAGATTCAATTTTAGGCGATGCTCCCGTGACTAACAATCCCGAACGTAGGTCTATATGGGCGTCTAATTTCCCTAGTAAGTCTAAGCCTAATAGTCCATCTCCTTCTAAGCAGACGTCAGCCACTATGACGTCGTGGGACAGTCGATGGCCCTTAACTTCGATATTCACCGTTTGAATACCGCGTACCGGGATTACCACACCAGTTACCCCCCTAATCTTACTAGTCGCGGATCTTAATTTGGATCCTGAGGCAGGAGACCTGATTAGAGTAACTTCAGCACCAGTGTCTACTATCATCCTATGAATCCGCCCATTTATCCAGGTGCTCACCTTTAACCCTTTCTCACCTCCCCCACCTATGCCTAGTAATTCGTAGCGCGATCCCCTTGTCGCCGACTTAGGGCCGGGGCCCTCCCCAAGTCGTTCGCGTTTGGGGGCCTTCTTTGGCAAAGTTCCTTTCACGAGGGGTTTAGAACGACATTGGCGAGCGATATGCCCACGACGACCACACCTATAACAATTCGTACTATTTTTGGGAGAAATATCACTAACCCTCTCTGTTTGTCGACATCCCCTGGCCCAATGATTCGTATCCCCGCAGCGATAACAGCCACTTGGATTACCCCTCTCAATGACCCTTACTTCGCTTTGTCCAACTTCCTCGGGACTGGGAATTTCGTTATCCTGGGGATTCTCCTCTACAGTAAATATTCCCTTTTCGTGTCGCCCTAACTCCGTTTCAATGGCTCTAGCCTTCTCAATCGCGGTTTGTAATTCCTTTGGGAACGCGAGTCTCGTCAGCCTCCCAATCTCTCCTCCGAGCCCATTTAAATATGATGTAAGGACGACTTTATCCAGTTGTTTGCGAGCCCCTATAACTTCTTCCTCCGATCCCTCACCTGAGAGTGATCGTTCACCCATCTCCCGACAACGATCTCCGAAAGTTCTGACATCCTCCCCACGCTCTTGTTTCATTGAACTAAGCTGAAGGAGAAACTGCTCAGGTTGCATAGTCGCTTTAAAGCGGTCTAAAAGAGCATCTCGAATTGTGGAATATTTTACATTTGGCCCCTTGAGATCCGATCTGCTGGCCAAAAATTTCGCAGCCATCCCTTTCAGTCTCATCCTTAACACAAGAGATTTATCACGATCTTCCCAGTTTCCGCTAGTTGCCACTAATTCCAAACCATTGAGATAGTCTTGGATTGGAACCCCAGAATCGTCACCGGACCATGGACCGACCATTCCCTGAAGAGAAAGATCCCTCTTTCCTTGCTTACCCTCATGCCTTGTCCTCTCGAATTCTTCCCTGAATTGCTCATTTGCAGCCAACGCCTGATCCAATGCCGTTTTCAGATCGGCAAACTGCTGTTCCGTTACCACCATCGTATAGCTCTATTTTCAACGTTTCCAATGAACCCCAACACGTTATGCTTACGAATAGGGATTGCTTTACTCTCTAACAGGGCTAACCACCAAATATCCGTATTTGGCGGTCCTTAAACCAGGAAACGTGAGGACATTGAATGAACAACTACCCAGCGCCGAGATATCAGTTCGAGGAATTGTCCTATCAGCGTCAGCAGTACAGCCGCCGGCCTATCTCGAGAGCAGGGTTCTTATCTAATGCCGGCTTGCAGCTGGACATTTAAATAATACCCGGAAACCTGACACCATTTGTAAGGGACTGATTAGCAAGGACGGGATTTAGAGGTATAGACAATGGGGAAATATTTTAGAGAAGCGGAAATTCCTTTTTAAAACTATAATTTACACAGAGGATACAAACATAAATATCATAAACCATTGCTACGATGAGAGAAAAGGTTGAGTGAGAGAGACAGATAGGTAGAGTTATCAAATATGATCATTTGGGGAGATTATAGAGAATTTGGAACTGGCCTACCTCTGAACAGCATCTGGGCCGAAGTCTCAGGAACGGATGCAAACTCTGACCGGTCGGAGGTAAGCCAGCTCTTTTTAAACCCTTCGTACCCCACTCCTGCTTTTGCAGGTGATTGAACTAGAAACTCTTGTCAGGTCTTAGATCTTCCAGGAATCTTACGAATCAGCCACGTGCAGTGCCAACATCCCAGACGCAATGTTTGCGGATTCGTGGTTCTCACATCTCTAGAGATGGACAGCCAACCTTTTCTCTCATCCTTATTCACTTAACAAGGCCAAAGGGAAAACGGGGCCTTACACTTTCATTAATTCATTTGTTTTAGAGAGTAGATTACCAATTTTTAAACAATAATTTGTATGCATTTTTTTAAAACGCATCTCCTCCTAGACCCTTAGCGCCAGGGAAGCATGGCTGCCAGCAAACATTGCTTTTTGGAATTAGAAAAGATATAGTGATCTAGGCTCAATGGGTAAAGCATTATTTTCTTTTTCCCCTTTATTTTTTCAATTACAAAATAAATAAAAAATCCAAAATATTTAAAAATATGGATTTTTGACAAAATATGTTCAATAAAAACCTGTTTAAATGCTTTAAAATGTAAATACAATAACATCCGTTCCCTATTAAGCATGGTTAACCTAATTTCAAACTTATAATATTGAAAAAAGTCATGACTGAAGAACATGGCGCCGACCAATTAGCTGATTACTATCCATAAAGCTTGGGCACCTTATTTGTTAACTAAACGGCGATATAAGAAACAAGTACAGTCAATCCTTGATTGGCTTTTTCATAACAAAGAATTCATTCCTTTCGGTACATTTATATCGGTTATCGATGTTTGGTGAATGGTGTTTATCGATTAAAATCGCTTCGCGGCACCGGTAGTTGACGGTGTACGTGACTTCTGTGGGCGTAAATACTAGAGCTTAAAGGAATGCTCTTGACGAGCCATTGATAGTGCAAAACTATAGCCCGTTCAGATAGGTGGAAAAATTAGATTCCACATTCGCGAAATTCTAAGGGAATAAGCCTGAAGGTTCCGCTACTCCGCGGGGAGAAATTCCCGTCGACGTTCGCTCATGCGCAATTAAGCTCCTGGGTTTATCTGAACAAGCTATAGTTAATTTTCACAACACATATTTCTCTTCGAACCACAATGCATACCGAGTTTTGTTGCAATATAACTGTTGGACATGAAGAGCATATTGATAATTTGGGTCCGGCGTAAACCCCTCTTCCAGACGGCCTGATTTTCCTGGTTAACGATCGCATCCAATCTTTTGATATGGGAACCCTATATTCCATGTTTTGTGAGGAATGAAGAAAAATTGTGATAGCTATCTTTTCAGTAGAGCCATATATATATATATATATATATATATATATATATATATATATATATATATATATATATAAAGGAGTTTTTTCGCTGTCTAGAACGTAGGATGTTTTGAGATTTGAAGAAAACATTCAAATATCTTTCAGGGGTGCATCAAAAGGTACTTTCAATGGTAAGTGCAAAAAAGTAGATTAAACTCTTAAATGCCTAACTAAATGAGCACCCCTTTGTTAGTTAACCTTATAGGATACACCAAAGCATGGACTTATATAGAAAATAATTTTGGGGGCTGAGAAAATTTGGGGGGTATGAAATACAAACAATCTAGAACTTGGAATAGTTAGCCAATTAAAGCGCTATACACCCAAAAAAAATATATTTTTTCTGAATTAAGTGATCTTATTTTATGTATTTTTAAGATTTTTATGACACATTTTTACCTATTTCGGCGGGGGGGGGGGGGGGGGCTGCAGCGCCTTCAGCCCCCCTTATATATGCCCTTGCACCAAAGGGTGTTATCAAGAAGATGGATCATGGTACCAACTATACTTTTTATGATGTTTTACCAGATTTCAGTTCTTATCTTAGCCCCCACTTACTTACTCCCATGTTTTACTTATCTTAGCCCCCACTTACTCCCAGATTTCAGTACTTATCTTAGCCCCCCCCCCCAATAAAAATCTTTAACGTATTTTTTTTTTTTTTTTTTTTTTTTTAACAGGATGAAATCATTAAAGATGCTGGTTATCCAGGCGAAGAGCACAAAATACAAACTGATGATGGCTACATATTAACAATATTCAGGATACCTCATGGAAGAGGTCAAGAACTGGGGCTAAGACCAGTGTTCCTACTTCAACATGGACTTACTGGTACTTCGGATCAATTTGTGCACACTGGCGAGGGAAAAGCAATGGGTAATTTTCAAAAGTTAATGAGTATTATGTTCTCACTCGGTTAATAATTAATTCCCAAGATACCTCATCTCAGTGGCCGTTATTTGGTTAATCCCATTATCAGTGCTTTATCCCATGAATTCCATTTGGGTCTCATAAAATAAAAAAATAAATAAATACAAATGAAGAAACAACTAAGAATGCATATTTTATCTGACATCACCATACCAATCTCCGCTTATAACAATATAAATGTTAGAGTCCTTTGGATATCATAATAAAAAAAAAACACTGTAATTTCTAACTCAATTAAAAATGTATTTTTTGAAGCTGAAATGTATTACATACTTTTTAACTCTGTAAAAATGTATTACCATCCCAGTCTGCAAAACATGTATTTTCACATGTTAAAATGTATTGGTTTCTTACTCAATTAAAGATGTATTTTCAGAAGTGTAAATATATTACTTCCTCACTCGAATAAAAATGTATTTTCACGGTTAAAGATCTTTTTCAGAAGCTAAAATGTGTTAATTTTCCACTTGGTGAAATTTTATTCTTGTTAAAATTACAAGTAAAAAGACTATTTCATATTTTGTCACAGAGATCTGTGGTAATAAATATCCAATGTTTAAGATCCACTATTTGAAAAAAACATACTTTAAGTGACAAGTTTACAGGAGAAGATAAAAATGTGTATGATATTGATATAGAAGATATTGTGGCAAAACTTCCATACCCTAATATTGTTACTGGATCTACTTGAGAGTTAAAAATTTGGAGTGGATTTTGAGTATTTAAAGCTGGATAACTTACTATCAATAATAGATTTTTTATTATGCTTACATCCTTGACCTGTACATCATTTACAGGTCCTTCCAGGTTTTTTCCTTACAATTTACAATTTTACTGAATACATTTTTTTTTCTGTATTGCTGTGGTGTTTTTACGTGGTCAGAGATGCAACAACCTATGGTCAAAGGTAGAACTATGTGTTGTGCCTTTGAGCACAGTACTAATATATATATATATATATATATATATATATATATATATATATATATATATATATTTTTTTTTAATTAATAAAAAATATTAAATGTAAAACTAGAACTTCGAAAAAATTAAATATTATAAACAATAGAATACTAATTGGAATAAAAAAAAAAGAAAAGAATTTAGCCTTAATATTAAAAAAAAAATGCATAGAAGCCAAAGGAACAACACACACACACACACACACACACACATATATATACACACACACATATATTATATATGTGTGTGTGTGTGTGTGGGGGGGGGGATGTAGTTTGAATGCAGAACTTCACATCTTATGTGTTAATTATATTAGTTAAGAATAGCTAACTTGCCAGACTGAACCTGCAGTAGCACAATTGGATTCAAATCAGTGTGTGAAGATAATTTTTCTAAAATACTAAAATTTAAAAAAATTATTTAACGTTATAGGACACCTGCTGCAGATGAAGTATAATGTATAGTGGTGTAAAGATATAAACTTCTTTTCTTTTTTTTAGCGTTTTTCCTAGCTGACAAAGGATTTGATGTCTGGATTGAAAATATACGTGGAAACCGATACTGTCAAAAACATATATACTACAAAGCATCAAATCCGAAATTCTGGGACTTCAGGTAAGTGAATCTTCTGGCAGCAAACGTTGTTTATTTTTATCCCATTCAAGACTAATAGCCAATAAGGAGGCATGTTTTGTTGGCTGATAGAAAAAATAATTTCAAAAAGGTTTTTATTTAAATTTTAATGTCCATTTATTATTGACAGAGAATTTTAGGGCGGGTTACCACCCGTTTCCAGCCAGGAAAGGGCTGATGCCTTTCCTTTTTTTGAAAGAAAAACCATCATCCCTAGTGGGAATCGAACCCACGACCCTTGGGACGGAGTGCTAAGTACTCACGCCTTAACGGTCACGGCCACCGGGCCTCCAAAAAAAAAAAAAAATTTTTTTAAAAAGTAAGAACAAAATTACTCTCCTCCACAGGCATCTTCAGTCATGCAGGTTGCCATCTCGTAAGATTTAAAGGCTGTAATAGAGTCAGACATTTTTTTATTTTGCTTTGCAACATACAATTTACTAGGTCTTCTGATGAAGTTACTCGAGAAAACAAATAATTGTATAGTACTTGAAAATCTGCATATTTTGTATTGGAGATCTCCAGTTTTCTTTAGTTCACAACATTCATTAGGCTGGGAAATTAGGCTGAAACCATTTCCGATGTATGGAATACTAACAATTTAGATCTTGGAAGAGTTTTAGCCAACTTAAACGCTATTACACCCAAAATAGAATATGTTTTATGAACTAAATGATCTTATTTATTTTATTTTTAAGGGTTTTATGAAATTTTTACCGATCAAATCAAAATTTTGGTGGGGGCTGAAGCCCCCTCAGCCCCACCCTTATATACGCCCATGACTTATAATCATTCAAAAACTTTTCTATTTAAATTGTCTTATTTAATTTTATGCTTTTAAATATATTTTTTAAACTATAATAAATGTTCTTTCTCTTTCTATTTATCTAACTCACTCACTTTATTAATATGATGATTTCCATTATCATGATCGACATTCCTATCTTTCTAAATATCCATTTTTTAATTTTTACAGCTGGGATGAAATGGGTAACTTTGATCTACCGGCTACCATTTCATATATCTTAAATATTACAAAGCAAGAGAAAATCTACTACGCTGGCCATTCGATGGGAACAAACATGCTGATGGTTCTTCTAACAACGAGACCTGAGTTTCAAAGCAAGATAGAACTTGCTTTCTTTCTTGCACCATCTGTCTATGTAGCTGACTGTCGAAGTGTGTTCTTTAATTTCTTCTGCAGGTATTATGCTGTAAGTAATTTATCTATATTATTATTATTAAAATTCCAAAAAGATGAAGAATTATTTGCAGTGGTCTCCCGGTGGTCTAGTGGCTAGCACCTTAGTTTCTCATGCGGGAGATGGTGGGTTTGATTCCCACCGGCGGCAGGAATTTTCTCATCTCATGGCTCATTGAGGAAATTCCGCGCTGCCCCGATGTCGGCGCTAATGGCCCAGACGTTGAAGCACTGTTAAAAAAATAAATAAATAAAATTATTTGCATTGTAAATAAAACATGATTTAGTATACTAAATTATTATTATTACAACTCAAAAGTTAAACAGCAAATTTTTGGCTAATGATGACTCGCTAATTGTGGCCTATTACGGGACTGATTTTTTTTTAATAATCTAGTAATTTGTAGTCTACTTAACAATCAATTGAGAACATAATAATTAATTTTTTTATTATATATTTTTGTTCAACATTTCAATATAAATGATACATGAATGTAAATTATATATACATATATATAAAATATTTATCCTAAAACAGATTTACTTTATTTTAAGAAATTAAGCGTTTGATTATTGCACAACGTTTAATAGTTCTACTAGATTTTAATGAACTATAAAAAACAAAAAAAAAAGGAAATCGCTCTTTAGCAAAGCTGTGTCAATGTTCTTTTTAATAAGTAATTAGATATATAGCACTAGTATTTCTAAAGTGACACAACTCAAAAATTGATTTTATTCACAATGTCATAGTTGACTGGGAAAGACATGGTAAATATCTCTTATCAACCATCAAAACTGTATGTACCTAACTTCAGAACTTGTACAGCAGAGGGCACTTGTGCCACCCTTCTTGTCTTAATCCTAAGCCCCCTATATAGGCAAGAGTGACACATTTTCAGTTGAATTTTATTTTGAGTTGTCACTTTAGAAATACTAGTGTGATATATTAACTTCTGATTTGATGAAGGAGCTATCAATGATATAAAATGGCCATACAAAAAAGAGCATAATTTTTCTTAATTTTCTTGTTGGGTACTGAAAAAACGTTTTTTAGAAGTGAATAAATATTGATGTAATGCTTTTTTAATTTTTCATTTTATTTTTTAAAAATTTAATTTATATTAGAACACATTTTTAATTATATTTCAGCCATTAATGCTGAGAATAGCTGGCCCTAACGGAATCCTGCCAACTAACTTTAACAAATTTCAATCCTGGTTCTCACCGAAATGTTCTCCAGAAAATAAGTTTATCACTTCAATTTGTAAACTTGTATACACACTAACTCATGGTCCAACTACAGACCTTCACCAAGTATGTTTTATTTATAAGAATAACTAATAGCTGAAAATAAGATAATTATTCGCAAATGTTGAGTTAGTGGAAATATTTATACTTCCAAATTTTATTGGAGTAGATATTTAAAGTTTTCCAGAACTTAAGAATAGAACTTTCCAGTGAAACGCAAGTTTGCAAAGCTGACGCTAGGAGTGCCTCTGTCTTGATCTTCTCATGTCTACCGCTAGGGGGTGCTGTATCCCGTTCCTGTCTCAGACGAAAATTTAAAGTTTTTGTGTATTTATTAAGTAGTTTAGTACCAAGCATACACAAAACTCTGCAAAGGAAATTAATTAAAAAATTAAAAATTAAAATAATTTGATTGAGTTGCTCATTGCAAACGTAAAAGAGCCAAGCTATTAATGTTAATATAAGTTATTTTAAGCAAATTATTCAGGAATGCAGTCTGAGAAAAGTGCTTAGTTATGCAGCTCCTGTGTGACTTTTATTAATAGGACACATTCCGAAAATAAGATATACCTACATAAGATCCATAAGACGGACAAATAGTTCGAAACATCCAATTGAAGTAATAAAGTTATATGAGAATTCTGAAGGATTATTCCTCACAGACCTGCATTCAAATGGTATAAAAATAATGTAGTCTAAAAATAATGATTTCATTTAATTGTTAAAAAATTGTTCTGCTTCTATGGAAATGTTTCAAGTGTGAACGTGCCTGCATGATTTAATAAATCTAAATATTAATTAAAAGTTAATTGGTTTCTTAATCCCCTGATATCTGAAAATAATTAGACTAAATAAGAATGAACTTAATTTAAACAATTTTTTTTTCAGAGCTCATTGCCTTTTTACTTGAATTCAAGTCCGAATCAAGCGTCAGCAAAGTCACTAGCCCACTTCGGTCAAGCTATATCATCAGGTAAGAATAGATTTTAACCAAATTTCCATAAAATTTATCTTACGCGTATTTTAAAATGATCATGGTTTACCGGTTAAGCAGAGAAAAAAAAAGTTAGTCACTTAGAGTGCATTTACATCTGACATTTCTCGCAGGAAATATATCTCACGTGTCGGATAGATATTCTCCTGAATGTTTACTGACAGAAATAGCTAGAAATTTATGCCAGGGATATATATATACGACAGTTCTGGATTTGTTAAAATTTGCTATATATGTAGTACATATTATGTACGACCTGTTTACACACATTCATTTGTATCCTGTGCATAATCAGTGTTTACATCTGTTGGTACAGAAGTATTGACAATATAGCTAGTAGCCAAGATATTTATCGCTGACATTAAATTCTTTCCTTTATAATCAGTGTTTACACCTGATGGTATAGAAGTGTTGGAACTTATAGCTTGTGTTAGAAATATGTATCTCAGACATAAATTGTTCGCAGTTTACATTAGTAACAATTTCTGTCTGACATAAACACCGCGTAATAACTATCAGATGTAAATGCACCCTTAGGAACTGCACATTTCTCAGAATAACCCATAAAAATACAAAATAAACATTGCAATTTTATTTTTGCAAACAGCAGATTAAATTGTTAATTTTAGCACGGTTCCTCTCTCCCTCCATAGGGAGAAACCCCACTTATAAGGCTGACCTCATATATACAAAAATCCTTGGCCGAGGATTCAATTCCCCCACTGGGGGTAGCTTTGATTTTGAAAAGAACGCAATAGAGCAGAAAACTAATCAGCATTATTCTTAAATGGAAATACTGGTAATCTATAGATAACTCATCCTAAAATTCTGTGTCAATTATAAAACTGCGTTAAAATTTAAATAAATAAATAAAATCGGCCTGGATTAAACTCATTCAGTTCTATTGGATTGATTATTATACAATAGATCTTACTCATTAAGTGGGAATGAAATTATTATCAACACATATGAATAACGACAAATATTGCTCTGTCGTATTTTTTTTTTTTTTATACTTACAATTTGCAGGTGAATTCAAAGCTTATGACTATGGAGAAAAAGGCAATATTAAAAAATATGGATCATCAGAACCAATCAAATATAATCTTGATGAGGTACAGATTCCAGTTGTGATAATGTATTCAGACAGTGACTATATAGCACCTCCTTCAGTAAGTACAGGTCAGTAGTAGAAACATTCAAGATTTAAATGTATACAGGATGTATCACAAGTTAATGGCAATACTCCAGGGGAAGAAACTAGATTATAGTAAATCTTACATAAAAGTTGAATTAAAAAAAAAAAAAAAAAAAAACATTGAAAATTATAAACGTTCATTCAACTGGCCTCCCTGCAGGACACACTGACGACACAGCTGATGTAGTCCTTTCAATCTCATCATGGTTAGCTTCCACACATGATTCGTAAATCCTTGCTATCAGGTGGTTTATGACCTAAATGAGTACTTTGTACACTTGCTACGTAAGACACGTAAGATCAGGGTTTTTGGCCCGCCAAGTCAACCAATCCACTTTCTAGATAATCCTCGTTGAGCCAGTTCGGAAATGATAGCTACCCATGAAGATATTTCAAGAACTACATCAGGGGTGTGACCAGTTGTTTGCAGTGTGTTCTGGAGGAGGCCAGTTGAATGAACGTTTATAATTTTTGATGAACTTTTTTTTTTAAATATAACACTTATTATAATCATTAAATATCAATTTCAACAAGAATAATATCACGAAAATAAACATATAATGTCACGAAATTAAACATATTACTTTAATTTATGTTTTTTCACTCTAGAATTCTAATTACATTATGAAATTGAGAGAAAATCTCAAGTCTGAGTATACCGCTCAGAAATGTTGAAGAAACTCCTGTTGATTAACTCCATTTTAGAAGTATGTAATTGCTTTTGTCAGGAAACATCTAGGAATTACAATGCAGAAAAGTTATTTTTTGGTTTTATTGCCAAAAATCGAGTAAATGTTCAAAAATTAAGTGTAATTATTACATTTTATTTTCGACGTCCAATATTTATTGCCTTTTCAGGATGCTTATAAGTTGTGTTTGAAACTGCGACGAGTCCCTGCGTTCTACAGGGTACCTTTAAAGACCTTCAACCATATGGATTTCCTCTACGGAGACAGTGCCAAAGAACTAGTTTATGAAGAAATATTTAAAATTATAAGTAGTGGCAAAAGCAGGCTGGAGAGAAAAGTCGATTGTGACAATCCTGAGTTTAATTGAATGGATAATTGCAGGGGGAAAAAAGAAGTTAATTTGGAGAATTCTCCAGACGCTCGAGTTATTTAATATCTAAATTGATGGATTGTTTCAAGATCTGTGCTCTACATTTGTTTTAGCATGTTATGTTGAGGTTGGACTCAAGTTTTGAAAATTGAGTTCTCATCTTCATCAATCCTGATTATTAGGCCCCTGGTAAAATTTATAAATATACACACACACATTTATATATTTTCAACGAGGGTCAAGTAGATAGAGTAGAGTATTAGGAGTGTGTGTGCTTGATTGTATGTTTGTGTTTTTAACAGATAGCAACCACTATTTTTTTGAGTTTTCCAAAACTTGGCATACAACATTCCCATAACCAATGATATGTTGAGTTTCTTAACTAGGTAAATCAGCCACCAGCCAAGAGCAACGTAATAATGAGCCCTTAGCAGGCTAACATTTTTCTTCTGGTAATAAAACTCAGTGAAACATATTCAGAGCTAATGATAGAGGTACACTTTGAAAATAAACATAATCATTACATTAGAACTGGGGGCTACTCCATAACAAAATTAATCACTCCCTTTACCTGCTGTAATTATTTTGCCTTCTGCCCAAATTACATGAAACATATTTGCTCTTGGGAAACGGCGGTTTAAACCATAACAAAAATTATTAATTGGACAGTACTGTTTGTAAGTTATGCTTCACTGTTTTAAAAGTTGGTTATATATCATGTCCAAAAAACGAAAAAGACGTGTTGGAAAAATAAATAAAATTGCCAAGCTAAAATGTTAATGTGCTTCTGTAGGATGTACATCAGAGGGTACGGAACCCTCCCTCACCCTGGTGTTCTAGGGTATGTCCCCACCCCTGGGGATAGGGGAACAGAAAAAAAAATACTCTAACTACATTAAGTGCATTATCAAAAAACCTTCTATACGGGTTACCGTATCGTAAGAGTAATGGACCAATTTTTTTACAATTTATTTTTTATTGGTTAGAGATTAGTAGGAAACAAAAATTACAGATTATGGAAACAGATTTTTATGTAATTAGAGGCTCAAGGCAGCCCTTGTGCATATCAACCAGCTCTAATCAGGGCAGTTTTGTGGGATTGTGTAATGCAAAAAGCATTTGAATTATGTATGTACATTTATTTCATTAAAAGAAAAATAAACATGGATTGAATGAGAGATATAACAATTATATGACAAAACGAATGTTAAAGGAAAATAAATAACCATGGTTTGAATGAGAGAGATAACAACTAAGGGACAAACATGAATGGTAAAGGAAAATAAAAATATTAAAAGTTAGTTTTATTTTTGTCCTTTTTTCCACCTTTCTTCTTCTTTCCTTTCTTCACTTCAACTTTTGATTCGCCGCTAGTCTTTCCTGACTTTCCATCAGCAATTGCTTCCATTTTGCTTGAGCTGAACACACTCGAACCTGCACCCTTTGAGAAGAGCTTTATACCCGCAAGACTCTTATCGGGCGACATCTTTACTTCTGCAGCTCCTTTGCTTTCACCATTGTCCGGGGCACCAAACACGGCAAGAAAAATAGGCAAAATGAGGAACAGCGAGATTAAACCTTAAAAAAGAAAAGAAAGAAATTTGAAATCTTTCTTCATCAATCTCACAATATCAGAGTAACACAAGTGGGCACCTCGGCTCAAAACGGGTAAAATAAAAGCAATCAATAGCACTGCCAAATATAAACTGGAGTAAAGGAGGGGAGGAAGTAGATGGTGAGCATAAGGCTAAAGCGTGTACTTGCAGGATTTGACATTAATCTACTGGAAAGAAGCGAGTGTCGGGTCACAATGACTTACAGTATTACCCCTGAATCAAGTCAGTACACATGGCGAGAGGACTTCCTGATAAAGAAAGCCACTGAAGAGGTGCGACACAAAGGCACAAAAAGTGTCGGGCAAAATATTGCAAATAAAGTAGTTGAACAAGAATGAAAGGTGTACTGTTTTATCAACCCCCTGCCATAAAAAGAAACAAGAAAAAATGAAAATATATATATTGTAGTGATATCCCAACTATCATAAAAAAATATCTTACTACTTCGTAGTAATATGGAATCCTGACATAACAAAAATTTCCTTCCTCCTAAAATCAAGAAGGCACCTCCATGTCAGTTGTTTTTCAGAAAGTAGAGCTTGCTCATTTGTTGGCTAAGAGTCTCAGACTAGATTATTGGAATGTTCATTAAGAAGTTCTTTGAAGAATAATATTTGGATCTATTGTGACCTGTGCTGTGCCAGTGGATGTAAGTAAATTTGTGTTAAATTGTATACATTTGATATTATTTCGTTTGTAGTAAGGTTCGTATAGCTACCCATGTTTGATATTTGGAGATAACTCTAATTTGTATTAAAAGAACCCAACACGACCCATTTTAAATAAACAAATTAAATTTCATTTCATTTCACGTTATCATGTTTCAACAATTAATTAAAATTAAAATATCATAACAATATATATATATATATATATGTATATATATATATATATATATATATATATATATATATATATATATATATATATATATATATTTAATTTAAGAGAAATTTGATCAAGAAATAAAGAGTGTAAAAAAGAAAGAAAAAAAACATAAGCACAATTCATAAAAAATACATTAAGAAAGTTAACCTAGCATAGGCAAAAATATATATATATATATATATATATATATATATATATATATCAGGCAATTATACCCTAGAGGTTGTTTGCCCCAAAACCCCAAACAAACAAAACTAAGTTATGACAACTTATTATGTGCTTTAATTAAAAAGATATTCATGTAATACCAATGACTATTATAAAGATTAAAAAAAAAAAAAAATTAAAAAAATTAATATTGCCACATTGTCGAATCAGAATGCAATCTAATAAATAAATCTACCATATTTATATGCAGAACTTACAGAGCATCAATCAGAACACCAAAAACAATACTAACCTTTCATGGTCTGGAAACAATCTACGTTTTTCTTTATATGACTGTATTTATATCGAAATGTGTTCCTCGTTAAAAGTTCTTTAGAAATTATTACTGATGAACTCAATTAGTCTAAGCTTGAAATAGTAGTAAAAAGGATATCCTTACTTAGGAAAAGTAGTAAAAATTAATCACTGACCTACTTTATAATCACATTGTTTCTTGAGTTTATTTCAGATGGTTTACTCAGCAAATAAGTTTATTTAACCTCTGAGTAAGGATGTGGGGTATACAGTGTCCCAACTGAGTTTTATATGTCTCCCACGTTCTGAATTTATGACTTAAATTTTTGACATTTCCTATAATTCATCAAAGTTCCATTTCAACATAAATTGGAAATTTTCACATAAATAGAAAGAGTGAAAATTGATTTTTGTGGGAACTGAATACCTCACATCCCAATGAACGTAACTTTCTTCACTTCTTTTGAAGACAGGGACGTGGGGTGTACAATACCACCAATACCACCTCCTACCAATACCTCCTACCTCCTCAGGTAGGTGATTTTCTAGGATTATTCCGGCATCTAGGCTATCCCTCCTTAATCTTTTCTTTCTCTTCGTTTGTTAGTACCCTTCTTGCTTTCATCAGAAACGATTCTTGTGCTAGGTATAATCATTCAGAAAGTGGTAAACAATAGATTTTAAAAGTAGGAGTTACCTTAATTTTTTTTTTATTTTTTATTTATAATGAATACAAAGGCTATTTTTGCTTAACCCCTCATGGTATAACCTGGATTAAAGGTATGGAAATAAAAATAGCCTTTGTATTCATAATAAATAATAATAATAAGAAAAAATTAAGATAAAATCATATTATCAACATTCGAAAAAACTTCCTGGAAAAAATAATATATCAATAATATTACATCGTTATCAAGATGGTTGCTACATCTTCCTGATGTAATGTAAGAATTTCATTATATTAGGGAGACCTGGTGGCCTTGAGCGTTAATGCGTGAGCACTTAACACTCCGTGCCTAAGGGTCGTAGGTGCGATTCCCACTAGAGGTGGTGGCTTTTCATTAGAAAAAAGAAAAGGCATAAGCCATATCCTGGCTAGAAAAGGGTGATAACCTATAGATAACCCATCCTAAAATTTGTAGTTCATAATAAATGGACGTTAAAATTTAATTCATTATATTAGTACATTCCGAACTAATGATATGTGTGATAACACGATTGCAGTCACAATTTTGGTTCTTTCACCTCTATAAGTGTAAAAAAAAAAAAAAAAAAAAAAAAAAAAAAAAAAATATATATATATATATATATATATATATATATATAAAATGGTTAGATCATCAAGACACTCCGGCATCATAGTTTTAATAAGAAGAATAGGGGTCTCCCGTGGTCTAGTGGCTAGCGCCTTGGATTCATAAGCGGGAGATGGTGGGTTCGATTCCCACCTCCGGCAGGAATTTTATCATCTCAGGGCTCACTGGGAAAATTCCTCGCTGCACCTTGGATGTCGGCGCTAATGACCTAGATGTGGATGCGCGGTAAAAAAAAGAAAAAAGAAGAATAATGGGTAAGAGATATAAAATTGTCGTGCTCACCAAGCACAGGTTTTGGCTACTGCCTTCAAATAGTTTTGTCAGTCATCACCAGGTCACTGGTAAAGAAAGTAGCCAAAATGTGTCTCCATCCCTTCATCATTCGTCTCTTCTTAGTAACTTTTGTATTGCTCAGTCTTTTGGTTTCCAATACAATGTAGGAGAGCTGTTATAACAATTACCGGCTCAGCCAACATATTGTAGTCATAAAAAATTAAATATTAATTAAATAGGCGATAAAACCACACAAAATCAAAGGAATAAATAAATATAATATATTTATTAATTAATTTTATTTATATTATAAATTATCAAGGCACTACTATTTACTTTTTAAATGTCTAAATTTTTTTTGGGAACATAAAACTTCACCATAGAAAAAGCCTTTAATTTAATTTTATTTCAATTTTAACGTCCATTTATTATTAACTACGAATTTTAGGACAGGTTATCTATAGGTTACCATCCTTTTCTAGCCAGGATAGGGATGTTGCCTTTTCTTTTTTCGAAAGAAAAGCCACCACCCCTAGTGGGAATCGAACCCACGACCTTTGGAACGGAGTGTTAAGTGCTCACGCCTTAACCCTCACGGCCATCGGGTCTCCGCCTTTAATTTTACTAAACCTTAAAAAACTCCTCAAAAATCAGTAAAAATGGACAGGCGGTAGAAGGAGGTGCTCACAAGAAGCTGAAGCATTTCGTCTATGGAGGAGATCACATACAAATTTTGACGAACTTCCTCATTCCAATAAAGTATTACATTTTTATTTATTAATCCTTTAAGTATAGTTTGGAAATGTAAATTGGTTAAGACACAAAATATAGTCCACAAAAATTTCAAGTACATCGTCATCTGAACGGTTTCAAATAATGCTTATATCTCTGCTGATTTGTAAAGACTATCATTGAACAAAGCACCAGATCTAAAATTATAACCACTGTTTTATGTTAATAGATTTCCAATAATCCAAACAACCAGAAATGTATATGGCTTGGTTTCGGTGAGACAAGTAAAAAAGTCTGTAACGTGCGCGCAAAAAAAAAAAAAAAAATAGTTTTTCGGAATTTTCATGAAAACTTTATGGTAAGTAGGATGACGAACAGATAACCTCTACTGTATATTTTTCCCTTATTTGACAAAAACCAACACAACAAACAAAAGTTTATATGCGAAACAAAACTTTATACGATATCGCCTTGAATGTGATTTTGTTCCATTCTCCAAACCACAAAAAAAAAAACTGCAAAAAAAGAATCTGGAAGTCTAATAACTTAAAAAATGACATATGGTATTTTTGCGGATGTCTCCCATAATGGAGGATTCTTCAAGATTAACTAACCTGACCTTGGAAAATAGCAATCTTGTCCAAATTTTATCTTTATTGAACAATTTTTGTAAAAAGGTAATTGCAAAAAGACAAATATACAGTGAAACCTCCTGTAACGGACAGAATATCTATGGTCCCGCCGAAAACCCCTTTAAATCAATGCATTAGCACCTCCCAATAGCGGACCCTCTACTTACGGGCAACGGACACCTAAAGCCGTACCCATATAGCTGATTTCAACTCTCAATAGCGAACAGCAGGGTAAAATATTTAATTGGATTCTCAGAATCTCAACAAAAAGCACACCCTGGCGGGCATTGCTAGTAAACTTCATAGAAAATGTCGAGAGTAAAACGTACCCACCTGTTCCAGGAAGCACATCTTGTTTTGTTATACCACTATTCAGCAGGTTAAGTTTGACGTTGGCAAAACGCAGACTTCAAACTTCGCGTCGTTTTTAGAATGATATGTGGTGAAAGTGCATCGGTTAATGTTGATTTAGTTCTAAATTGGAAAATCTAATAGGTTTACATTTGCCATGACTATGAGGCTAAAAATATATTTAATTTTGATGAAACGGTTTTCTTTTTTCGGGCCCTGCCAAAAAAGACAATGATTCTAAAAGGGGAAACGTGCACAGAAGACAAACAAAGCAAAGA
Organism: Gonocerus acuteangulatus; assembly: GCA_946811695.1. NCBI lineage: Eukaryota > Metazoa > Arthropoda > Insecta > Hemiptera > Coreidae > Gonocerus > Gonocerus acuteangulatus. The sequence goes on from OX328129.1 coordinate 37,129,578, forward strand.
TCGTTTAACTGTTATGTTGTGCGTAAACATGGAAGGCGATTTTGAACAGCCGTTAATAATCAGTAAATCATTAAAACCACGTTGTTTTAAGAACATTAACGTCAACTCAAGATCTATAGGTTATCGCCCATATCTAGTCAGGAAAGGGCTGATAAGTTTTCTTCTTTCCAAATAAAAGCCATCACCATTTCTCGCATGCACATCCGGATTGCGTCACAGGGTGGCGACAAAAAGGGTTTCACAGAGAAATAAGTGAACCATAAATAATATTTTGTAGGAAAAACTATATTTATTTTATATCCAACAAAAGAATATTTGTTACTAATAAATTTATTTGTAAATATAAAAATTGACAGATAACACGTATATTGTTGTGTGCGTTTTAAAAATATAGCTTAATTCATACAGACATTCAGTTAGTGCACATAGACACAGTAACAAAAAAAAAAAGGATTCAAGAAAATCCATCCTAATTGTTGTTCTTCTTCTTCTTTTTCTTCACGTCAACCTTGGATTCTCCCATGGTTTTGCCAGACTTCTTGTCAGAAATGGCAGCCATCCTGCTGGTACTGGTGACTGTCTTCCCCGTGCCGAAGGAATGGAGTCTCACGTCTGCAGAGTTCTTCTTGTTGGTTGTCTTCACTTCTGCAGAACCTTTACTTTCAGCTTTGTCGGCGCTGGCTAAAGCCGCAAACAGGCTCAGGACGAGCAAGAGTAACACTCCTAGACCTGTAAAGCATTTAGATTTTAAGCAGTATACACAGTTGGGAATGGTAATTAAGGGTAATTGGGTTTGGGGACATGTAAGGGTAATTGGGTTTGGGGACATGTTGTAAGGGTAATTTTATATCTATCTATCTATTTATCTATCTATCTATCTATATATATATATTGCCTGGGTCATTTTGGTGTCTACTAGGTAGGAACGATAAAGATTTGAAGAGATTTTTCAGAAATTCCGTCTCGAGTCCAGCCTCAATTGCCATTTTCCTTAGGAAAGTGCTAGTACTTTCTTTAGGATATATATATAACATGGCATAATATTATCCATATTAATCTTAACTATAAATTTCTTCAATCAAATAATTTCTATATACATTAATTCATTTCCAGACATTAACCATGCAATCCAAAAATGAGATTTCCTTCCAACGCAGACTAAATTACCTTAACTTAAACAAGCACATAATCAATAAAAACAATATCTGAAGATTATAACAAGAAATAATGCACATTCATACAGGTCAGTTGTTGACAGATTTGTATATTCTGAATTTTATATTGATTATTTGTTTAATATCCTAACCAGTTTGATCCATATTATTTTATAGATTGACAGATTGAAAATGGCTTATAGCCTAAACGTTTCTGTAAGAAAATTTAAATAACCTAGTGTGTGACATGCTGCACCATATGTAACTTGAAAATGAAATATATGAGGACTGAATAAAGCTGACACCAACTACCTATATACATATCCTGTTCTTTCCTGTCGGATGCGCATGGGCGTTTATAGAAAATAATTTCGGGAGGGGCTGGGGAAATTTGGGGGGGGGGGGCTGAGACCATTTCCGAGTAATGGAAAACTAATAATTTAGAACTTGGAATAGTTTTAACCAACTAAAACGTTATTTTCAAAGGGCACAAAGATTTCCGCAGAGAAATCTTGGCATCAGCTAGCAAAATGCAGTACTCTGGGAATTGTTAGCTAAATTATCAGCTTTGTCTTTTTAGCTGAACTTTCAGCTTAGATGTACATAGAAACCCTATTTTGGTTCACAGGACGTATTCTATTTTTTCTTGTCACTAAGTTAATTTAAATTCCTCCCCTTTTAGCGCGTTTTCCCTCTCTCTACAGAGAGGAAACCCTCTAGTTAGGTCAGTGTTGTTATGACACAAACCAGAGGTGCCAATGAAAAATGTGCACGTTTCACACCCCATATGTCACGAAAATGCCGAAATAATAATGGTTCAAATTTGAGTGTGACTGTTTATATTAAATTCGTACGAAATAAAATCGTTGAGCTAACGTTTTCATGGTCATATGCTTGCAGGTACAGTTTTTAAAGGTTTTTAAACGTAGGGAAACGAATGAAACCATTTTTAAAGCGATATCTACAACAGTTTACGAGAAACGTTGATGCGACCAGATTTTCAAGTTTTCGGTTTGGACATTCAGCAACAATTATGTCTGTTACAAATTGTTCGATGTTTGACATCTAAACTATGATGTTTTTGTTGCGTTTAGAGTTTTAAAAAAAATTATAAAGAGACATGTTTTGTTTTGGGATCTTCGTATATTTTCTTAAATGTCTCGCGAAATCGTGGAAGATGACCATTTAAAGCTCTCTGAATTCTCTACAAAAAAGTTTCTGAAGTAATTTTTGATGGGCGGACCACGATCAACAAGATTCTGGATATGCTACCTGGCGTGGCTTGAGTGTAAAAGCCTCGTTTTTTCAACGTTAAATCCCTTCTCAGCAACAGATTCCTTGGTACTAAAATGTGCAGAATTTAATGGCGTACAACTTTCATTTCTAGCACTTCTCAATAACACCAGTAGTTGAGAAGTTAAAAACTAAAAAAAAACGTGGTTTCAGCAGGTTGTAAAGGTCCAGCGCCTCCAAGAAACATTTCCGGGCCCATGATAGGAACTTATTTGTTCAGGATCGAATTTCCTATAATCACCTTCAAGCTTAAACACTACTTTGAGGCAACCCTCTTATTCCAGGTAACTAACAGCTATAGGTGGAAATTTTTGGAACACAATTTTGCACTTCTTAACTTTGTTTAGGCTGGATAGGAGGAGAACATATAAAAGTCCTCGCCCGTAGCCTTTGTGCCGTGGGGGAGGGGAGGTTTAGAAGGTCCCATTTTTCGGGTTTTCACTTATATCTCGGAAACCCTGCGTCCTAGTGGCATGACTATTCTATAACAAATGAAAGCTGATTAAATTTCCTACAAGTTCTATTCAATAAAGTTTTTCGAGATATCTTTAGTTATCGAAATATCCACTCTTGAATGTCTGTCATTTTGGGAAATAACACTTTGTGCTCTTTTTGACCGGATAACTCTATAACGATAAACCCAATAACGACTTCAAGATGAACAATGAAATTATTTTTTGACTTTTGATATGTTCACCTCCTATCCAGCCCAAACAAAGTTAAGAAGTCCAAAATTGTGTTCCAAAAATTTCCACCTATAGCTGTTTCGTTGCCTGGACTGTGTTGATATATATGCCAGGATTCTAGAACCATCCGTCAGTCGGCTGCATTTCATACGAAAAGTTCTGGTCCAATGTTCAATTGCACACCATTGTGATGGAATGATGTCATTTTTAGGTGATTTCAATTTAAATTTAAATTTCTAATTACATATGTCTTTGTTACACAAATTGTCAGAAATAGGGGAAGTCTTGAATGCGCGAATATTTCCCTTAAAAAGACCATATTGAAGTTTTGAACTGTCACTAAATGCGTTTTAATAAAACGATTTTAATATGAAAGAAAAGAGAAATATGGCAATTATTAAAACTTATATGGACCGACTGTCTCATTTCGTCGGAAGTATGGAACTGGCACCTAATGATAAATTCTGCAGAAAAAAGATTAGGTGTTACAAGATCACAATCAAATTACTGAAATAAATTATTTTCATTTAACACTTTTTTTTTTTCGTTTCATAGTAAAGTAAATAGGTCTAATAATTATGCTGATTATCACAATAAGTTGTTCATTAGAACAATAAAAACACCGTCACAACAGCTGTATCTACAACCCCTAGACTTCGTGAACGTCGTCTAAAACGTTCCTGCATATGATCCTCCTACTGGGAAGAGTATTTTAATCGAAATGGAGCGATTAGTGGACAACATCGAATAATAAATATTTAGACTTATTGAAAACATGTGACAACGTCGATCATCACATGTTTACAAATCTAAGTAACATTATAAACAAAGACGGGGAAGGAGACAATGTTCAAATGAAGCAAGCAGAACGATTTTTTTCGCGCGAATTTCGCCCCAAAAACCATGTTCCGGTGGGCGGATTCTGCTGGTTAACGAACTTGACCTTTCAAATTAGACGAAAGATTTTTGTACCAAATTTCATCAAAATCGGACCATTATTCGAGGTGTAGACCGCGAACAGATATATATATATATATATATACATACAAATTTGAACCACCGTTATTTTCGTTCTCTAGGGGTTCTGAAACGCAAAATTTTCTAGTCGGCACTTCCGGATTCCGTCATGAGGTCAACCATATAAGCGGGGTTCGTCCCTATGGGGGAGGAAGGAACCCCACTACAGATAAATATACAGTTACTGAACAGTCCAGTGTACATATACATGAACTCGTTGAGTTTACAATTACTAGTTTCAAGCTAATTGGTTTTATATGTTTGAACAAACATCTATTTGAGTAAACTTCACGTAAATGACATTTATTTGTTTATTATTCCCGTTTACATGTAAGTAAGTCGATGTACATCTTCGATAAGTCGAACAATCGAGAATTGACTATTTTCAGAAATAATTTAAACTTCGTTAGATATTCTACATACTCACCTTTCATGGAGAATACCTTCGAAGACAGATCTTGTCTAGTCCATAAGATAAATTGCTGACTTTAAATAGGCCTCCACAAATCGATAAGATGCAAATAAATACGCAGGTTATTAAAAAAAAGTATGAACCTAATTAATGCCCGATAGGTGCAATAAAACAAATTCATCCTTGTGCAGAAGTAATAAAATATAACTAGCCTTTACCATTTATCTGTTCAAGGTAAAGCATATAACACGGAAATACAGGAAAGCATGCAGTCGCAGTATAGGGAGGGAATCCATAGTTATTTTTACTTAAATTTTAATTCTTCCTGGGTATTTATATCAAATAAAAATAGTCCGACACGCAGGAACTGCGTCATCTTAGCACGTTTCCGTTCTAAACCCTAGTGTAATTTGGAAAGCTTAGAATACAAACAGTTAATATTTCGTCTTAATCTTTTGTGAAAAATGGAAACTCATGTAAAAATATGAAGTGAAATTTTGAAGAGAAGCAAGATCTTGGGGGCCATAACAGGAAACTGACAATATCCTCAGCGGCAGTTACTCAATTTACGCACCGATTCTTCCGAATAAGATACTCTATCAAAATTACATATTTCTAGGAAATTTAATAAGTTTTTCATTCCGACTTAATTATAAAAAAAAATTAAATAAATAAATAATAATAATTAACTCGTAGGCTTCCACGGTCCGAGTCATTACACATATTATAGTCTCCTGGTATTGACCGTGTCACAAACTTCTTTGCCGACGTTTCGCTAGTCATACTGCCAGCTTCCTCAGGGCTTAGTCTGAGAATGAGGATGTTCTTCTAGTTCTTCTGTATAAATACCTATCTTTGTATTCATCCGCGGGCGTAGTCTCCTCTTCCATGTCCCTGATTGGTTGGTCCCGGTCTTGCTTGATTCTGGTTGGTGGGTTCCATCTGGATCATTGATTGGTTGACTTTCGTTTTTTCTTTTTTCTCTAGGTTTAATTACCGGATGCCATAATTTGCTGAGCTTGTACCCATCTTCTTTGTTGAAATTTTCCGGGCATCGTACTATTTCTATGGCTTCCCTTATGATCCGTTCTTGATAATTTTCTATTTTCGCCAGAATGCTTACTTGGTCGAACTGGATAGCATGATTAGTGTTATAAAAATGTTCTGCTACCGCCGATTTTTCAATGTTGCCATTCTTAACTGTCTTCATATGTTCTGTTATTCTAGTGCACACCAATCTTCCTGTCTGTCCAATGTATTCTTTTCCGCAGGAGCATGGGATACTGTAGACACCTGGTGATTTTAACTGTAAATTATCTTTGGGGTTATTTATTATTTGACTTATCTTGCAATCAGTGGTGTACACAGTTTTTATGTTATGTTTCTTTAGAAACTTTGTAATCTTCTCTGTAGTACCTTTTACATAGGGAATGATTACTTTTTTCTCGTTTGGGTCTTTTTGCATTCCCTTTTCTGTCGACTTTGCATTTCTTTTTGCTTTGGAGGTTTGCCTTTTTATAGTTTCGTCCGTGTACCCGTTTTTTCTTAGAGCTGACTTCAGGTGTCTCTCTTATTTTCTGAGATGGTTTGGTTGGGAAATCCTGATAGCTCTGGTCATGAGGGTAGTGATCAGAGTGTTCTTCTGGGCTGGGTGGTGATGAGAAGCTGCGTTTAGGTATCTGTCTGTGTGAGACGGTTTTCTGTAAACCGAATGTTCTAGACGGTCTCCAATCTTCTCTACTTTCACATCTAGGAACGGCAATACCCCATCTTCCTCAACATTCCTACATACACCTTACTATTATCCTTTGAATTATTTCCTTACAAAGAATTATTTTGATTAAATTCATAGAGGTTTTCTGTGGTTTTATTTCCTAAACTAATCAGTTAGATTCAAAGCCAAGTGAAAACAACAGCTCAAAATGGAAATTTCTCGTAAGATTATGCAATTAATGGTTGATCACAACCCCGCGGGGAAATCATTACACGAAATTGCAAAAATTGTTAATAAAAGTGTTTTGACGGTTCAGACTGTTATTAGAAATTATAATACAACAGGTTGCATTGCAAGTAGGCCTAGATCAGGTCGGCCAAAAAACCTTGAGCGTCATCATGAACGTGATATTTTAAGAAGTGTTCATGAAAACCCTAAAATAAGTGCTCCTACATTTATTGCGGGATTACAACATTGGAGTAACACCTCAAACGGTACGTAATTTATTGAAAAAAAAATAATCTCAAATCGCGAAGGGCTCGCAAGAAGCCGCATATTAGCAAAGTTAACCAAGCAAAGCAGTTGGCATTTGCGAAAAGTTACCTTGATAAGCCTACCAGTTTTTGGGACAAAGGGATTTTCACGGATGAATCTAAATTTAATATTTTCGGTGCTGATGGCAATGTTAAAGTGTGGAGGAGAAAAAACGAGGACATGAAATTGAAAAACTTAGGCCCAACGTAAGCACGGAGGAGGAGGGATCATGGTTTGGGGCTTTATGGCTTCAGCTGGAGTAGGAAACTTGAAGATCATCGAGGGAATAATGGACCAATATGTATACCTAGATGTCCTAAAAGAAAATCTGTTACCCAGTGCCACCAAGTTAGGTCTAGTATCAAATTTTATTTTTCAACAAGGTAACGATCCTAAACATCGTGCAAGAAGGGTCGAAGAATGGTTGCTGTACAATGCTCCACACCACCGCAATCCCCTGATCTTAACTCCATAGCATACTTCTGGCAGGATCTTAAAATGAGGCTGAGGCATCACAAAATGAAAAATAACATCAACTCTCAGAGGCCCTTAAGGAGGAATGGCTGAAAACAGATCCAAATGTTACAAGAAAACTAGTTAGCACAATGAACAGTCGTCTGAGGGAGTTAATAAAAAATAAGGGAGGTCCCACTGATCATTAGATAGTTTTTGCTAAATATTTGTATTAATAATTATTATCTTATTTGCCGCGTATGGAGACTTTTTTGCGAAATTTATTGTTACTTTTCCTATATTATTTTTTATTGGATTTATAATTTTTTTTAAAATGTACCAAATTCATCAAAAGAGCTTATATTTAAAAGGAAAAAATAAATAAATTGTTTCATGGTTTTTTTCTTTCGCTATTAAACCTCTTTTTTGATTAAAACAAAATAATCGTAAGTGTATGCAGACTTTTTTTACTAACAGTATATAAATTTATTTTAGTATAAAAAATGGATCCCATTAACGGTCAGATGGGATACTGGGACCTTCCATTTCTTGATTTTCTCCTGTAAGGTAAGAGTTTTATTATAAACATAAAAATAAATTCCTATCTCAGTTTCCTGGATTGTTATACTAATAAATCGTTTTTACTGCTAAAATAATTTTAAAAGTAAATACCAACACAATGGGACAAAACCATTAACTTAACCCGCGGTATCCAGTAGTCTCAAGGAAATCCCCTATGATAGGATAGAATACGGCAGCTTCAGTATCTTCTAGCAACTTTTTTTATTGCTCCTGACACCTCAAGTTTATAATTGTTGCTCTTCGGATGAAGTTAAGTCTGTTTTTGCCCAATTCCGCTTCGTGGATACATCGCGCGTCCACAAGTAATTATTCTTTATATATATATATATATATATATATATATATATATATATATATATATATATACCGATTGTGATCTATTTGGTTGTTAATACGTTATTTAAGGCATTACTATTTCTGAAATGTCCTTTTGAGTATTAAAAATACAATATTATTACTCATATATCTTGCATCCCCGTATTACTTGGGGTTCATGCGAACAATGTTAAATTTGTTACGTCAACAACATCTTAACGATGCGGTATAAAGAAAATCATTTGTCGGCTAAACATTATACAATAGCCCAACATAGTGAGATGTAAATAAAAACATTTTTGGGAAGGAACGTAGAGAGAAGGATGGCATTCCAACTCTATCTAGGAAGAAACGTAAACGTTGTGAACCATGTATAACCTAAAAAAATATAATTTACCTAATATGCTTGTAAGAATTGCTAGAAAATTGTTACCTTTTACACGCCACTTTTTATGTGATGATTGTTATCTTATCCAAAGAAATTCAACAATAAAAAAATAAGAGAACAATTTTTGCGTAATTCATTGAACACAGAATTTCCTATTTTTAGTTAATGTGTTATTCTTTAGAAGATATAATATTATTAATTGATGAGAGTTATTTTATTATTAAGATTTTTTTTACATGTGTCGATACAAATGCAAAGTATAGAATGTAAAAATCACCATTTTCCAGAGTGAAAACACTTTTATTCATTACTTTGCTTTTCCCGTGTTTGAAAAGGAGCGCGCGGTGCCAAGAGTTAATGATGTTGACTGCCAAAAACTACCGATTGTTAACTTTCTGAGTATTGATTGCCAGATCCTAGAGATAGACACCAATTATGAATTTATTCGTATTAAGATGATATTACGAAAGTTGGTACAGATGACAAACTGTGCCCCTGCAGCATGGCTGGTGGTCCCGCGGCGGACTCGGGGTAAACAAGAAATCTAGGCGCTAATAACTTTGAGGTTAAACGCCTTTAAAAAAAAAAAAAAAAAAAAAAAAAACACCTAATAAGAATAAATTCATAATTTATTTGCGAATTTTCTTGTGAATAAATTTTTATTCGTATATTTTAATGTGATTTTTTTTTGTAATCACTTGATTTTGTGTAAATATTCACATTTTTTGTGATTATTTACAATTTTTTCTGCGAATTTATTTTTTTTCGCAGAAAAATTTGCGAATAAAATTTTATTTGTATTTTTGTATTTAATATATGTGAATAAAAATAAATTCGTATTCACACTTATACGAATTTATTTATATTCGTATTCACAAATATATGAAGTACGAATTTATTTATATTCGTATTCACAAATATATGAAGTACGAATAAATTCGTATTTATATTTATAAATAAAATTATGCCCATCTCTGCCTATCAAGCGATTCCCCGTTCACACCGCAGGCTGTTTAACGCTTTGTGAAACTCGTCACGGAAAACACAGGTCACGTTTGTTGGTCTGAATCTAGAACGAGTCTACTGTCCGGATCATCCATGCCTAACTTCTCAGCAAATCAGTCACCAAAAAACCTTCGGCTTCAAAATAGAGAGCAGTATTAATGGAGGGGGTCTGCCATGGTCTATTGGCTAGTGTCTTAGGTTCATAAGCGGGAGATGGTGGGTTGGATCCCCACCGGTGGAAGAAATTTTCTCATCCCACGGCTTGGGAAAATTCCTCGCAGCACCCTGGTCGGCGCTAATGGCCTAGTTGCAGAAGCGCCGTAAAAAAAAAAGTTTTAATGGACAGGTTCAACTAACACACTAATTATAAACAACTATGATTTTTGATAAAAGTACGTTTACTGTTAAAATGTATACTATAACTTAGATATTTAAGCATTTTAAATATAGTGCAAATAGAAATTTACCATGCCAATAATTACTGTTTTCATATCTTTTTTGATACTCAGTTTCTTTGAAACATTGGAATCCGATCAGAAATTGTTAATTCGTTCACACCACAATAAAACACAATGTTCTTATGTTCAGAAATAAAAACACTAACAATTACGTTTAAAAAAAAATTATATTAAAGATACATAACATTCCAGGCAATGAACTTGACCTTTCAAATTAGACGAAAGATTTTTGTACCAAATTTCATCAAAATCGGACACTTGTGAGCCGTAGAGAGAGCGAAGAGACCAATATATATATATATATATACACGCACAAATTTGAACCACCGTTATTTTCGTTCTCTAGGGGTTCTGAAACGTAAGATTTTCTAGTCTGCACTTCCGGATTGCGTCATGAGGTCAACCTTATAAGCGGGGTTCCTCCCTATGGAAGGAGGAAAGAACCGCGCTAAATTAAGGCGAAGAAGGCCCAACCTGCAATGCACCGAAGCAATGTGGGTTAATCTGCACGAGAATGAAGTGAAGAGAAATGTTCCTTCTTAAACATTATCATTTCGTTATATGTATTGACTTGGAGACCCGATGGCCGTGAGGGTTAAGGCGTGAGCACTTAACAGTCCGTGCCAAAGGTCGTGGGTTCGATTCCCACTAGGGGTGGTGGCTTTTCTTTCGAAAAAAAGAAAAGACATCAGCCCTATCCTGGCTAGAAAAGGCTGGTAACCTATAGATAACCCGTCCTAAAATTCGTAGTTAATAATAAATGGACGTTAAAATTTATATAAATAAATATGTATTGACTTTGATCCTGACTTCGATTAAGCTGATCAGATTTCAAATTTGAGATATACTTTCTATTCTTCTTAGACAGGATAATTCCTCTAAGACCTATATTTCAGCAGGAAGTTAGATGTATCTTCAATGGCTTTAGCGAATTCAGTAAGATGAAGCAGGAATGTTATGGGATTTTAGTGGTAACATAGTTGCCATAGGCTAGAGATGGGCGATCTGAATCGATCTTTCAAACACGATATATCTATCTTTAAGGCCCAATCTTTTTAAAGAATCGATCTCAATGGGCCAATCTTTTCCAAGAATCAATTTCTAAGGACTGATCTTTTATTGAATCTATCTTTTAAAGAATCATTCATTCTAGAATACCCTAAAATAAAATGTTTTTTAGCACTTTCCTTGGCAGGAAAGTAGCTATTGAGGTTGCACTCATGACGAAATTTTTGAAAAATTTCTTCAAATCTTTATCGATCCTACCTAGTAGAAACCGAAAATGACCTCCGTTAAAATTTATATATATATATATATATATATATATATATATATATATATATATATATATATATATACATATTAACACGATAGCGACCTGAGTTTTTCTTTTTTCGTCAAGAAACGTGGTTCAATTTATAGACGATTGAACGAGTTCGTAAACCACCAAAATCGGTCCAACGGAAGGGGGGTTTACCCCGGACCGAAAACACTAATTTGACCATACCAGCCGTAGTTTTTGATATATTTTAGCGAAACTCGGTATTCTTAGTGGTAATCATCAGAGGAAAATGGGTTGTAAAAATAAACTAAATCGCTTTATTAGAAGGGGGGGTTTACTCCGGTCCTAAATTACTAATACACTCATACCGGTCGTAATTTCTGCTGTATTGTAACGAAACGCGGTATATGTCATGGGTATCTCATGAGAAAGAAGTGTTGTAAAAATGAACTAGATCGGTCTATCGGAAAGGAGGTTTTACTATGTACTATACTTCAATAGAATTAGCCCGCCAAACGTAGGTTCCCAAAGCCGCCGCGAATAGCGCTTACTATCACCAGGGGGACTGTATCCTGTTCCTGCGTCAGATCTAAAGACGGAATATTAAGTTTTTGTGATTTATTTAGTAGTGTAGTACTATGTATAAACATAACTTTGGAAGCAAATTAATTACAAAAATTATAATTGAACAGTTCTCATTACAAATGTAAATGAGCAGAACTATTATAGTTTACATTTTTTTTATATAGGTTATTTACCGCAAATTATTCAGTAATGCAATCTACACTGACCAAATTCTGAGGAAAGAGCTTAGTTATGCAGTTCCTGCGTAACGGACTTTTTTTTATTTCAAATAATAAAATACTTAATCTTAACCTCGCGTTCTCAAAATCATTTCTTTTTTATCGGAAGAAAAAATTTACATTACACTGCCTTATGTCCAGTAACAGACTTTTAAAACAACAATAACATTATACAACGACTCAATACCTTCAGTTTCTCTAACTAGAGAGAAGAAGGTAATGTAATAAAAATAAGGTTTCAAACTGTGCTCTTAATTTGTATAGCTTTTTTTGTGTTTAACGGCGTGTCAACTATTGTGCTATTAACGCCGGGCTATCTACAGGTTGCCACCCTTTTATAATACCAAGAGCGCGTGGTCGGTCACCCATTCAGGTACTGACCACGCCCGACGTTGCTTAAACTTCGGTGATCCACGGGAACCGGTGCCAACAAGGTCGTTGGCTTGTGTAATTATTTTTCTAATTTTATGAACATACATAAGAAATAATACCCTTGTATTTTAATATAATTTAGTAGTTCATGTATTATTTTTGATGAAAAATAGTTTTAAATGTTTCTAATTTTAGGTTACAGATATGTTTTTCATATTATTTTTTATTTATTTTTTTCGTTTTTAACGGCGCATCAACTGCTTGGCTATTAGCGCCGGGCTATTACAGGTTAAACCACCCATATCTAATGCCAACAGCACGTGGTCGGTCACCCATTCAGGTACTGACCACGCCCGACGTTGCTTAACTTTGGTGATCTACGGGAACCGGTGCTTTCAACGTGGCTATGGCCGTTGGCTTGTTTTTCATATTATCAAGAATTTAAATCGACTTATTTAGGTCGATTCGTAGTTGTGTTGGGCGAATGAGAATCGAAATGAAATACGAATTTCGTAGGTAATTGTAAGTGATCGTGGAATCGACCCATATCGTATATCGATCTTCTGAATCGATCTGAACTCGCCGATCTTTTTTTGTGGATAGATCTTTTCATTTCGATTCGAATCGATTCAAAAGATCGATTCTTATTTGATAGATCCACATGAATTTAAGCCAACGTTATTTTCGCAATCTATGAGTTCTGACACGTGAAATTTTGTAGTAGGTAAATCCGGATTGCGTAATAAGGTCAACCATCTATGGAAGGAGGGAAGAAACATTGCTAAAAGCTAGCCGGCTGTTACTGACGTCTGCACGACGCAAAACGAAGAAAATAATACAAACAAGATGATTTATTTCCTCCAAGTAATGAAAAAAAAATAATAGAATAAATAAAATAAAGAGAAAACCCTATCCGCATTGAGATCCAGAGGAAGCAGTCACAGACAATGCTGTTCGATTCCACTAACCGTGAAATTGGCCCATCACCTCCGAACATTGGAACGCTAAAGGAAGAACCAGTTATTCTCTAACATTTAGGAAAAAAAAACAAAACAACCCAATTATAGAAAAGGACATACTAAATACCATAAAACAGCGAAGAAAAATTTAAAAAAAGTCTGAATCGCAAAAATTGCGTCATTTCAGCGCGTTTGCATTGTTATTCCTAGTGGCATAGAAAGTCAATATTTTCTCTCAAGAACAATGGACCTATTCTAATGATTTCTAAAAGAAAAGGAAGATTTTAGGACCCAAAATGCACAGGAAATCACTATCGCAAATTTATTTATACCTTTTTTTAACTTATATTCATTATACTGTTGACAAAATATAATTAAAAGCTCTCGATTTGAGAGCACCGTTTTCTCTGAATGAGATTGTTCTTTCAAAAATTGCCTAGGAAATTCTAAGATATTTTTTATGATTTCGAATAAATGCCTTTCGTTTACGATTTTGAAACCGATAGGTATCGGGATATTGAAGAAAATACATGGAAATCCTATGCGAAGTCTCGTGTTTCCTAAGTTTCACACAAACGGTTAGACATGACCTTTAAAATAGTTTTATTTGATTCCTTTCTTCACAGGTTTAAAAAGTGGGCCAAGGAGCCTTTAAGCACTAAAACGTAGTATATGATTTTTTTTCGCACGAATTTAACCGAAAAAGAATGTTTTGGTACGCAGATTCCTGGTTAATGAACTTGCATGTTTGTTTAATAAAACCTATTTCTGCCGTCAAAATGCGACCACTTTTTGTTTTCATGTGTGTGTGAATATATATACAGGCTTTAGGAGAACAAACAAATTAATATATTTATTCCTTACCTGTATTTAAATCCCGCCTCTTTGCTTTTCTCCTATCCTCCCAGGAAGAAGCTTCTTAAGATTTAACCATCAGGACGACCAGATTAGGTATGTATATTATGTTGTTTTCTCCGTTTAATCAAGACCACAATTGTTTTTCTTGTTTGTGGTAACATTATAAATTTTTCCTTTTTTAAGTGTTTTTTCTTCTCTTGTTTATGCATTTATTTTTTATTCATTTCCTTTTATAGTCCCCATTTTTTCAATATTTATTTAATTATATTGAACTATTTAATTATATTCTCATCCCCCTCTGAATATTGTTTCATCATTGCTCCAATCTCTCATCCTCTTCTTGCTCCAGTATTCTACAATCCCTCCGTAATCACTATGTTATTTTTATTATAGTTTATGTACATATGTTTCATGTTATTATTTAAGGCTTTGTTTATAATATTTGTATTCGTTCTTTCTGTTTTTGTTTGTTCTTTATGTATAGTTACATTTGTAGGATAAATTTCTTAATTCAACCATATGTATTTATTAGCACTTTCCTCCGAAGGAAAGTAGTAGCTATTGAGGTTGCACTCATGATGGAATTTTTGAAAAATTTCTTCGAATCTTCATCGATCCTACCCAGTAGACACCGAAAATGACCCCCGTTAAAATTTATATATATATACATATATATATATATATATATATATATATATATATATATATATATATGCATATATATATATATATATATATATATATATATATATATGTCTGTTAACACGATAGCGTTCAATTAGCAAACGATTGAACGAGTTCGTTAACCACCAAAATCGGTCCGCGGGGAGGGGGGGTTTACCCCGGACCCAAAACACTAATTTGACCATGCTAGCCGTAGTTTTTGATATATTTTAACGAAACTCGGTATTCGTTATTTTGATCTAAAGAGAGAAATACGTTGTAAAAATAAACTAAATCGGTTCATTAGGAGGGGGGGGGGGTTTACTCCGGACCCACATTACCAATTTGCCTCTACCAGGTGTAATTTTGGTTATATTTCAACGAAACTCGGTATTCGTGGTGGTAATCAACAGAGAAAAATAGATTGTAAAAATAAACTAAATCGGGTTATCTGGAGGGGGGGGGGTACCCCGGACCCAAAACGTTAATTTTACCATACCAGCCGTAGTTTTTGTTATATTTCAACGAAACTCGGTATTTGTTATTTTGATCTACAGAGAGAAATACCTTGTAAAAATAAACTCAATCAGTTCATTAGGAGGGGGGGTTTACTTCAGACCCACATTACCAATTTGCCACTACCAGCCGTAATTTTTGTTACATTTCAACGAAACTCGGTATTCGTGGTGGTAATCAACAGAGAAAAATGGGTTGTAAAAATAAACTAAATCGGGTTATTTGGAGGGGGGGTTTACTCCGGACCTACAATACTAATATACTCATACCGGTCGTAATTTCTGCTGTATTGTAACGAAACAAGGTATACGTCGAGGGTATCTCATGAGAAAGAAGTATTGTAAAAATGAAGTAAATCGGTCTTTTTGAAATTAGGGTTTACATTAAACTCAGTTTCAATAGAAATGTGAACCGCCAGACGTAGGTTCCCAAAGCCGCCGCGAGGAGCGCATCTCCCACTAGGAGGACTGTATCCTGTTCTTGCGTCAGATCAAAAAACGGAAAATGATGTTTTTGTGTATTTATTAAGTAGTACAGTATCATGTATTAGCATAACTCTGGAAGCAAATTATTTACAAAATTAATAATTGAAAAGTTCTCATAAGAAATATAAATGAGCAGAACTATTCACTTTTATAGGACTTTCCTCCGAAAGACAGTAGCTATTGAGGTTGCACTCATGATGGAATTTTTGAAAAACTTCTTCAAATCTTTATCGATCCTATGTAGTAGAGACAGAAAATCGTGGCTATCTTCAGGGAAGCTAAACATACGATAAACATGGAGCCATAATATTAATTAAGAGTTTTTCGTCTATGTCATGGAACTCTATAAATGAAATATAAATAAATAAATAATATTAATTTGACCACATCGGCCTTAGATTTTGTTGTATTGCATCGAAACTCGGTACTTGTCGTGTTCATCTAAAGAGAAAAATACCTTGTAAAAATAAACTAAATCGGATCATTAGGAGGGAGGGGGTTTACTCCAGGCCCACACAACTTCACTTTTTCATAATGACCGTTCATTCTCGTGTATTGGTACGAAATTCGGTTTTACCTCGTGGCTATTTACAGAGAAAGCTGTGTTGTAAAAATAAACTAAATCGGATCATTAGGAGGGAGGGGGTTTACTCCAGGCCCACATAACTCTACTTTTTCATAATGACCGTTCATTCTCGTGTATTGGTACGAAATTCGGTTTTACCTCGTGGCTATTTACAGAGAAAGCTGTGTTGTAAAAATAAACTAAATCGGTTCATTAGGAGGGGGGGGGGGTTTACTCCAGGCCCACATAACTTCACTTTTTCATAATGACCGTTCATTCTCGTGTATTGGTACGAAATTCGGTTTTACCTCGTGGCTATTTACAGAGAAAGCTGTGTTGTAAAAATAAACTAAATCGGTTCATTAGGAGGGGGGGGGGTTTACTCCAGGCCCACATAACTTCACTTTTTCATAATGACCGTTCATTCTCGTGTATTGGTACGAAATTCGGTTTTACCTCGTGGCTATTTACAGAGAAAGCTGTGTTGTAAAAATAAACTAAATCGGTTCATTAGGAGGGAGGGGGTTTACTCCAGGCCCACATAACTCTACTTTTTCATAATGACCGTTCATTCTCGTGTATTGGTACGAAATTCGGTTTTACCTCGTGGCTATTCACAGAGAAAGCTGTGTTGTAAAAATAAACTAAATCGGTTCATTAGGAGGGAGGGGGTTTACTCCAGGCCCACATAACTTCACTTTTTCATAATGACCGTTCATTCTCGTGTATTGGTACGAAATTCGGTTTTACCTCGTGGCTATTTACAGAGAAAGCTGTGTTGTAAAAATAAACTAAATCGGATCATTAGGAGGGGGGGGGGTTTACTCCAGGCCCACACAACTTCACTTTTTCATAATGACCGTTCATTCTTGTGTATTGGTACGAAATTCGGTTTTACCTCGTGGCTATTTACAGAGAAAGCTGTGTTGTAAAAATAAACTAAATCGGTTCATTAGAAGTTTGGGGTTAATCAGTATTACGTTAATATTTAATGAAGCGGCCAAACTGGCTCCGTTATTAGTTCATGTGTCTGCCACCGGTAGCGCTGTATGCTGACATTGTTGTATATTCAGACATTTGTTCAATACAGATATAAAAGAGCATTTATTTGTCTGATTTATTTATAATTATTTATTTATTATTTTTTTGTGCATTGTATGTTGCTCTTTAAATATTATTTGGATATTAAATAAAAAAGCTGTCTCCGTTGGGAGTCAATGCCTTCTTAAATCAAAGTCAATGCATTCTTATATAAATACTATTACTACTCTTTACTCTTTAGTTATTATGATATAGCTTTTTAGAATTTATGAATTATAGTTGAAGCTTTTTATTATTAAATTATTAATGAATGGTTTTGCCGATTACTTTCAAATGAAACTTATGACTTGCAATAATGCATGCACATGTAAGTAGATAGAGACGCTCTTTTTCTTCTCAGCTCTCTTTGAAGAAGGATATATTACTGTTCTTGCAAAACGATATTTGCTATTCTTATCGATTGAATAAGGTTTTATGACCTATTTCACTTGAAAAAGTATTGTCTGTCTCTAATTGAAAGTTGATAAGGCTAATCATATTATAATTTTACTATTTCGGCCATTTAGGCTAAACATAACGTCTGAGTAGAGGATAAATTAGTTGATGCCTGACTAAATTTAAAACGATCATATTGTTTTGATTTGAAATATTTTAATACAGAGTGCCTTGTATGTTTTTATGAATATCGTATATTATTTTGCCATTATATTAGACAATTTAAGAACCCTAAAATAAGTAATATCACTTTGTTAATTTACAAGTATCTTAAAGGCGTTTTATAAAAACTTACTATATTTTATATATTATCTCGATATTTTATTTACATTGGAATAAAAAAAGATCTTTGTTTTTGTTGTCTTAAAGTTATATTCTGCTTTTTACATTTTATTTATTTAGTTCTTTTTCATACAAATATTAGTAAACATGCCTAAATTAAAGAAGAATAGTCAGAATATGAGAAAACAAAAATCAAAAGAATGTATGACGAAGTATAGGAGCTGTGAGGGTGTACTAGACAAATTAAGAGAATTGGATAAAGCATCAAAAGCCATTAAACGGAAGGGCACAGAAAGAAGCAGACAATTTTAAAAACTCGCAATCACAAAAAAAAAAGACTTTTAGATCCAAAGAAAGCAGCTACACATCGCGAACAATTAAAAATTAATCAAATTTGTAGATTACAGGATCCGAAAAAAGCAGCTGCACATCGCGAACAACTAAAAGTAAATCAACTTAATCGATTACAAGATCCAATTCAAAAGGTTGTTCATCTTAATAGAGAGAAAATGTGTCAGGCTGCACGTCTATCTTTGCCTGAAAACAGGCTAGTGCAAAGAATAAGAGAGAAAATCTGTCGTGACAGACGACTCTCTGACCCAATTAAGAGGCAAACATTCCGAGAGAAAGAAAAGGTTTGGCAGGCAGCTAGACTAGCAGACCCTATGAAGAGGCAAGAACAACGAGAAAGGTTGAAAACCTCTCAGTCTGCTAGACTAGCTGATCCTGGCAAAAGGCAAGAACACCTTGATCGACTGAAGGTTTGTCAGCTGAGGAGATCGAGTTGCTCTCAGAAAAGGCTAATACACCTTCAGTTGCAAAAGGTTTGCCAAAAATCAAGGCTTTCGAACCCATTAAAGAGGCTTGAGCATAGAGAATTAGATAAAAAATGTCACCGTAGGACTCTTCTAAACATACGTAATAGGTTTATACATCGTGAAAGAGTTAGAATTGCTCAGCAGAAAAGACTTAAAACAACATCTAATAGGTCGAAACAAAATCAACTAACTCTAACAAATTATTATAAAAGGGTAAAAGAAAATGATGACCAAAGAAAAGCTAACTTAAAAAAATCATTTTTAAAAGATATAAAAGATGGACCTTTCTGGCCCAGCTCTTGCTGTAGCCGTTTATGGTTTAGATACTCGGTTAAGTACTATAGAGTAGATGAAATTTTGTCCAAGACAAAATTGTCATTTAACTTTATAGCTGACTGTTGTACTAACATGATAAATGAAAGTGAGGTAGGATTTTTGTGCGTGTCTTGTAAGCGCGATATATTTGCGGGGAAAATACCTAAGCTTTCTCTTTATTATAAGGATCTTATTTTCCCTGCAATACCTCCAGAACTTCTGGCTCTGTCGCCCTTAGAAGAACGATTTTTAGCCCCACGCATACCATTCATGCAGATATATTCTATCGGTGGTAACCAACAGTTTTCTGTGGTCGGTTGAGTAGTAAATGTACCTACTGATGTTCAAGAGAGCATCAAAGTTTTACCTCGGCTACCACAAAAAACTGATGTAGTTGCTGTTGCTCTCAAAAAGAAAAAAAACCTTCAAAGGTAATTATCTTTTTGAGACTGTACGGCCGAGCGTAGTTTTTAAAGCGTTAGAATATCTCAAAGGTTGTCCCGTTTATCAGGAAGCTGGGGTGTCAATAAATTATACTAGATTTATTGACAGCTCATGCATTGGTACGGGAGCAGAACAGGAGGCTCACGAGCAAGCTACTGATTCTGATAAGGAAGATGAAGACCCTCAGCCGTGGAATGTCCCCGATAATGAAACTTTTTTATTTTCGGAGGCAATAGTTTTCGCTCCCGGAGAGAATCGCAGCCCTCTCCCATTATTTCTTGATTCTTATGCAGAGTTTCATTAAAATATATGCTGGGCAGTTGAGAGTTATTCCTAAGCACCTCAGCTATCAGAATTGGGTAAAGTCTGAAATTATGCGCTCTGATAGAAGATGTGCTTATATATCAAAATTATTTTATTCGTCACTAAAATTACGAGCACAAAAAATAGCATCTAGTATAGGGTTTTGTTTAAGAAAGTCAAAGGGAGTCCCTAACGTTAATGCTCAACAAGCTCTCTGTGAGGATTTTACTAACCAACTAGCCCTACATAATAGTGGTTATAAAATGTTTTCGCCAGGCAGGGGGTCTCCTGCTTTCTGGGAGGGGAAGAAAAAAGAAGTTTTCGCCATGATTAGACAATTAGGCCCACCGACATTTTTCATTACACTGTCGCCCCGCTGAAACTAGATGGCCTGAACTTCTTGTCATTCTCAAGAAAGTAGTAGATAAAGAAGATATAAGTGAAAACACGGCTGCAGACATGACTTATGAAGAAAAGGCTCGTTTAATAAAAGAAGACCCAGTAACTTGTGCTAGATACTTTGATTTTAGAATAAGGAGGCTTTTTTCGTTAATTAAAAATAAAAATATGTTTTTTATTGGACACCCTGTTGTAGATTCTTACCTCCGGGTAGAATTCCAACAGAGAGGCTCCCCACATGTTCATGGGCTGCTTTGGTTAGCCAACGCACCTCATTACAAACGGGGGGATTTGCAAGCTACTCAGCTTTGTGTGGAATTTATTGACAAATTTATCAGTTGCTCCTCAAAAAGCCTGCCTCCTGAACTAGTAGAATTCCAAAGACACAAGCATAGGTTTACCTGTAGAAAAACTACTCGCAAAGGGAAGAAATGTAGATTCGGAATACCTTACTACCCTGTGCGAAAAACTGTCATCCTTGAGCCTTTGGAAAACATTTCTACTGAAAGTGGTGAACGTTTTAAAGGGCAAATAGAATCCATTAAACACTGCTTAGAAGGGTTTTACAAAGATGGAACTGATATTAATTTCGATGAATTCTTAAGTAAAACTTCAATGTCAGAATCTGATTATCATAAAGTAATTCAATCCTCTTTGCAACACCCTTCTATTTTTCTAAAACGTTTGCCCTGTGACATTTGCACTAATGCTTTCAATAAGGAAATCTTGGAACTCCATCGGGCCAACATGGACTTGCAATTCATTACTGATACATGGTCTTGTGCCATGTATGTTCTGAACTACATAAATAAATCTAAGAGAGGAATTTCTCGTTTACTTCATGATGCTATTCAGGAAGTAAAACGAGGAAATCTCTCTATACGTGAACAATTGAGCTTTATGGCCAATAAATTTCTTAGCGCCAGTGAATTTTCTGCCCAGGAGGCAGTTTATTATATATTGTCCATGCCACTGTCCATGAGTAGCCGGCCCTGCATATTCATAAATACTAGTCTTCCGGAAAATAGAGTGCTAATATTGAAAAGTAAGGAAGCACTAAAACGTCTCCCAAAGGACGCTACCGATGTTTTCCAAAAAAATATTTTAGATCATTATGTTCAGCGTCCAGACTCACTTGATAACTTGTGCTTGGCGGAATTTTCGTCGTTGTACAATTATTCTACATTTAAAAGAACAAGAATGTCTGAATCTGATGGAGAATTCAGTGACACAGGAGTGGACACTGTTGGCGCTTGTATATCACTGAAAAATAACAGCGGTTATATAACCAGACGAAGAAGACCAAAAGTTATTCGTTATAGGCGGTTTAATATTGAAAGTGACGAGACTAATTATTTTAGGGAACAGCTAATGCTTTTCACACCTTGGAGGGACGAAAAGACAGAATTATTAGATATTGACCCTCGTAAAAAATATGGTGATTTAAAGGAATGCCTTCTTTCAAACCAAAAAAGATTCATATATGATGATGGAGAAGGCAATATTGATGATGTTATTGAAAAGGCCATCGAAAGCTACGAACAACTTGAGCAAGATTCAGAAGATGATGATGTCAGACAAACAAAAGAATTTGAAGTTTTAAGAGATCGTACCGATGAGGGAGATATAATGGTGGATATCGGAGCTGATCTCGGCAACAAATCAGCTGGTGATATCACAATCCCTATCCCGCATTTAGTAAGCGAGGACAGGTACAGAGATCTCGTGTCTTCATTAAACGAAAAGCAAAGAAGTTATTTAATGCACCTTCTTCATTTGATGAAATGTTCTAATAAACCAGTTTATGAATGTGTTCTTGGTGGCGCAGGAGTAGGAAAATCTAGACTCATTGAAACAATTCATCAAACTGTCCTTAGGCATTTCAACAAATTAGAAGGAACTGATTTAAGTGTGATTAAAGTACTTCTTTGTGCACCCACCGGTAAGGCTGCATTTACAATTAAAGGTATAACCCTTCATTCTGCCTTCGCTCTACCTTTGAATCTGTTTAAGCATGAAATGCCTCCACTGAACAGCAGTGTAAGTAACACTTTATTGTCTCAGCTTCACCGCCTAAAATTGATAATTATGGACGAAGTCAGCATGATAGGGTCTAAAACCCTTGGTCAAATAGATATGCGCCTCAGACAAATATTTAGGTCATCTTTGCCCTTTGCTGGCAAATCCATTATTTTTTTTGGGGACTTTAACCAATTGGCACCAGTTGGCGATAAGTACATTTTCCAACCAGACGCTTCAAACGTCTATAGTGAGCTAATTGGTAATCCACTGTGGGATTTGTTTCGATTCTACAGGCTTACAGAAATCATGAGGCAAAAAGACGATTCTGTGTTCGCAAATGCCTTAAATAATTTAGCTGTTGGGAAATTATCCCCGGACGAAATCAATTTATTTAAATCAAGAATAGTATCTGACAAATCCAGCATTCCGACAAACGCTTTGAGGCTGTTCAGAACCAATGCTGAGGTTAATGCATACAATGACTCAGTTTTTGAAGTTCATCCTAAAGTTATTGCCGTTAATGCTGTAGATCGGGTAATTGGCAAGGTGTCAGATTCGGTTAAACAGGGTCTTTTGAAGTCAGTTTAATCAGCTGACATTCACAAGACATACAGTCTACCCACTACACTAAAGTTAGCAGAAACAATACATTTAATGGTCACTAATAATATAAATGTTGTCGATGGCCTTGTTAATGGAGCAGTTGGTATATTGAAGCATATCGAATACGGAACTACTGGGGAAGTTATCCGTCTTTGGTTATTCTTCAATGAACCACATGTTGGAAAAGAGTGCAGAGCAACCTTTTCCAACATTAGTAAACAATTAAAGCTTGATCCAACTTGGACTCCAATTAGCAAAGTCTGCCGTAATATCAAACCATGGGAAAAATCGCCTGCTCTTGTCACAAGGAGACAGTTTCCAGTAATTCCAGCAGAGGGAATCACTATACACAAGAGCCAAGGAGGAACCTATGAAGCAGTGGTTGTTCATCTAAAGAAAGGTATGCGAAGGAATGAACTTTACGTTGCATTTAGTAGAGCAACCAAGCTTCAAGGTCTCTTCTTGGTTGGTACATTTACTGCTCCATCTCCTCCTAAACCTGATGACCTAGTACAGTCCACCATCAAAGAGGCTTTAGATAATAGACAAATCCGCTTCAGCACCCCGATTATTGAAGAGTCCTTAGAATTTTCAATTATTTGTCATAATGTACAATCTTTACAGATGCATTATCGTGATGTTCTTGCGGATAAGTCCTATATTCGAGCTTCGCTTATTATACTCTTAGAGACATGGACAAAGGTAAATGATGTCTACCCTATGCCCGAACATGTTGAAGTTCATCGTGTAGATACGATGAACTATCGACATGGCTATGGGATCATTGTTTACTGCGCAAATAAAGTAGTAAATCATGTACAAGTTGTAGCTCAGTTCAACAATGAGGAACGGTTCAAGAGCTTCAATTTGGTACTTATTAAATTTCGTGATATTTTTGTTTGCGCCGGATACAAACCACCTTCAACTAATATTAATAAGATCATGCCTTACCTGGAAATTTGTCTGCAAATTGTCGCAGAAAGTACATTTAGACAACTTTTAATTGTTGGTGACTTTAATATAGACCTATTAAAATCACCACCACAAACGATTTTAAATTTTTTTTCTAGGCACGATTTAGAGAACAAAATTGTTGGCAAACCATCTACAGACGGGTTGACACAATTAGACATCTGTTTTTCCAATATTAAGAATTTACAGGCATCATATTATGAGTCGTATTTCAGCTATCACAAACCTATTATGTGTTGGATATCTGAAATACCTGCAGGAAATGAGACTAGAGTTGAGGGCAATTTGATTGAAAACACTCTCGAATCTCAGTTGACTCATTTCCTGGAGCCTGTCTTTACTACCGAAGGAGCAGTGAGCCAGACGCTATCAGATTCCTCGAACAGAACATCGCATCTTCCTCCTGGCTTCACAAATTCTGATGGCGTCTCCTGCTACGCTAATTCTGCCTGCCAAGCATTTCTTTCGTTTAGCCATATTCGGAATAATCTTGCGTCTATTGGCATTCCGAACGAATTGGCTAATCTGTCAAATTGTTATGGAAAGAAGCAACTTCTAAATGCCAAAGCGTTGCGTTTAGAAGTTGCTACTAAGACAAATGAAAGGCAATTTGGCGAAAATCTACAACAAGATGTTGCAGAGTTCATTTTACATTTAATACTTCTAAACCCAATCTTGAAAACGTCTGCCACACACATTTTAAAATATGAATACCAATGTACAGCTTGCAATTACTATAATTTCAATCCCCAAGACAACTTCATTATTCCTGTAACTGGTAAAACCGCTGGGGATAAATTGTCTAGCATGGTTGCATCCGAGTATGGATGTTGGAAGCCCGTTGAAGCAGCATGTAGTTCTTGCCATTCCACGGGAACTTTGCAAAGCAGAACATCGCTTTCACTGAGTTCTACCAACATACCCGTTCTTATAATGCAACTCTGCCGGTTTCATGTCACTGAGACTGGTCATGTAGTAAAAAACCAAATGCTTCTAAGAAGCTTGTCATCTGACGAAGTAGTAATATCCAATATGAAATTCCAGGTGTCTGCTATCATATCACACCATGGAGATAGTACTGCTTCTGGCCACTACACCTGTAAAGTACGGCTTCGTCAGAATAATTGGTTTAATACAGATGACACTCAAGTGACTCCCTGCGGTTTACCCGAACTGGAAAATTATGCATATGTTTTATTTTTAACCAAAGCTTGATAGCTGAATTGTGACTGACTTTATTGCGTGCCTATATCCGTCTAATATTATTCAAATATATTGCTACAGCTGTCTTAACCGTATTCAAACCTTCTTACACGTATTTCAGTACTCAGGAAGGTGATTAGTAACGTCCCATTGCTAAATGAGCTTAAACAAACCGATATAAATTAAAAATAATCATAAATAATAAAACAGCTAACCGTATCTATTCATTCGCTGTATCTTTTGATGAAGTTCGATCATTTCTATGATAGATACGCGGAAAATATGTTGTAAGGCGCTTGGACTCCATACCAAGATCTTTAGCAATTTGGCGTAAACTAAACATATTCCTGAGGAAAGTGCTTAGTTATGCAGCTCCTGCGTGACGGACTTTTTTTTCATTCTTATGGGACGAAGTCCCAGAATAATGTTTTTTTTTTCATTCATTCATTCAAAATACCAGTGGTTCATCGAATCGATACTTATGTTGTCTATAACGTGGATTTATTTTCGCCACATCCGCATTGCGTCATAAGGTTCCTTCCTTATAAAGGGATATAATATAATGGATACCAGATTATTGGGTATTAGAAATTCCATATCCAAACGATAAATGGTAGATCTGTGAGGATTTCTGTGGGTTCCAGAATTCAACTTGAATTTTAAGCATGAATGATCTCACCGACAAAGCGTAAGTCTGTATGAGGTTATTGAAGGGAGCTTGAGATTATATCGGGACTTTCTCTCAGGAGGCGCTATCAAACGAGGTCAACACCTCAGATAGATATTGCTTTCAAACTTAATAAGCACACCGCGAGGGGACCCAATGGGATTAGATGCGGTTATCGGAAAATTCTCAAGGTATTCAACTCCCAAGTCCCTTAGAGATGGATATGACTCCCAATCTATAGGATATTAATTGGTTGATGATAATCGGTAGATTGAATTAGTTGAAGATCTCATCGCGATCTAGGGGCCCGTTTGTGGGAGGCTTACTTCTTCAGAGATGGCCTCGCTGAAAAAAAAAAAAAAATCCCTGCAACATTGTGGTGGAAAGCACTAGATAGCCCAACGCTAATGGACTAGAAGAAAATGCGCCGCACAGTAGTACGAAATAGCCGGTTTGGCGAAAAGATTAAATTTAAAAAAAGAAAAGAAAAAAAGAAGGTCCTATTCGCGGGAACAGCAAAATTTGGAAAGCCAGGAATAAGTATTGTTAATATTTTGTGAAAAATGAATCCTGAAGAATAGTAAGATTTTAGGCGCCGCTATCTTACAGTAGCGGAAATTGCTTTACCATTTTCTAGATACTTAAAAAAAATAACGAAGATCCCAAAACTTTTCATGTCTGTTAAAAAATGTTATTTTTTTCTAATACTTACTTAACTCCAAAAGCAAGCCTAAATGGTTAAATTTAGATAAATTTCTGCGTATCCAAACATAAAATTAGTAGTATCAACATATATATGGGGGCGAGGTTAGCTCAGTGGAAGAGCACTCGACTGCTTAACCACTGAGCAGCTTTGCTTGGGTTCAAAACCCGAGCGTGCACTAAAGATTTTTTCTTCTAGTGTCATCGCTCGAGGGTTGGATTGGGGGTCCCAGGTAGTTCCTAGGCTCATCCAGCCTTTAATTAATTAATTAATGGGTACCTGTAAAGAGAAAAATCAGGCGGCCGGACTAAATAGTACTGACCACACAATGTCCCTAGCGTGCCCTATGGTCATGAATCAGATACCTCCACAGTATCTGCCCCTCTGGGCCCTTAGTGGCCTGTTACGGGACTGATTTTAATATATTATATATATACACACACACAAATTTAAACGATCGTTGTTATCGTGATCTATGGGTTCTGAAACGTGAAATTTTCAAGTCAGTACTTTCAGACTGTGTCATGATGTCCATCTCATAAGCGGGTTTCCTCTTTAAGGAGGAAGGGAGGAAACGCGGTGAAGTCACAAGTAAGATACGAAAACAATTGTCAAATTAATTGTACTTTTATCAAATATTTTGAACGTAAGATAAAACATTTTTAATAATTTGTTAGTTTCTTTTGATTTGTGCGGGTCATCTCAGTTTAGTAAAGTTTTACTTGGCACAAAACCCGATTTGGTTTGGCCACCCCTGCTCTAAACCCCGAGTTAAAAAAACGAAAAAGAGTTCCTAATCGAAGGGAGATGCTCTCATGAACAGAACTGGGAAACATTTTTTCACACACATTATTTAAAATAAACTAAAATATATCAGTGGCTTGGTGCTAAAAGGGCCAATGTCAATTTTTCCATATTTTGTTTTGTTGATCTACTTCCCCTTGTAATACTTGCATAAAACCAAATATATATCAATACTATATATATTTTTATAGTATACATATAGATGTATAAATATATGTACATATATACATGAATATTTGTGTTTTTGAAAATATTTTAAGGGAAGTAAATAAAAAACACAAAATATGAAAAAATCGACATTGGCCCTTTTAGCACCAAGCCAAAGATATTAAATGTACTGTACTCGGCTAGTAATCATACTTAAGAAACCAAAAAGTCCGTCACGCAGGAGCTGCATAACTAAGCACTTTCCTCAGAATTTGGGTAGTGTAGACTGCTTTCCAGAACAATTTGCTTAAAATATCCTACATAAATAAACTAAAAACGTGAATAGTTCTCATTTTGTAATGAGTAACTGATCAATTATTAATTTGCATCCAGAGTTATGTTTACACATGGTACCTACTACACTACGTAATAAATACAAAAATCCTCATATTATCGTATTTTGATCTAACGCAGGAACAGGATACAGTCACTCTAGTGGTAGAAAGCGCTCCTTGCGGCGGCTTTGTGAACCTACGTCTGCCGGCTTTTCTATTCAAATATATTACAAATTAAACCCCCGCTTTCCGATTGACCGATTCAGCTCATTTTTACAACACTTCTTTCTCATGAGTTACCCACGACGTATACAGCGTTTCGTTACAATACAGCAGAAATTACGACCGGTATGAGTATATTAGGAATTTGGGTCCGGAGTAAACCCCCCCTTCTAATGAACCGATTTAGTTTCTTTTTACAACACATATTTACCTGTAGATTACCACTACGAATACCGAGTTTCGTCGAAATATACCAAAAATCACGGCTGGTAGTGGCGAATTGGTATTGTGGGTCCGGAGTAAACCCCCCCTCCTAATGAACCGATTTCGTTTATTTTTACAACACATATTTACCTGTGGATTAGCACTACGAATACCGAGTTTCGTCGAAATATACCAAAAATCACGGCTGGTAGTGGCGAATTGGTAATGTGGGTCCAGAG
This sequence comes from Gonocerus acuteangulatus, assembly GCA_946811695.1. Classification (NCBI taxonomy): domain Eukaryota; kingdom Metazoa; phylum Arthropoda; class Insecta; order Hemiptera; family Coreidae; genus Gonocerus; species Gonocerus acuteangulatus. Next base: position 37,158,310 of record OX328129.1, read on the forward strand.
TAAACCCCCCCTTCTAATAACCCGATTTAGTTCATTTTTATATCTCACTTTTCTCTCTATATTAACACTACGAATATCAAGTTTCGTTGAAATATAACAAATATTACGGCTGACATAGTCAAATAAGTGTTTTGGGTTCGGGGTAAACCCCCCCTTCCGGTGGACCGACTTTGGTGGTTAACGAACTCGTTCAATCGTTTGCTAATTGAATGCTATATACCAAGTTTCGTGACGAAAAAACAAAAACTCTGGCCGCTATCGTGTTAACAGACACATATATATATATATATATATATATATATATATGCATATATATATATATATATATATATATATATATATATATATATATATATATAGATATATATAAATTTTAACGGGGGTCATTTTCGGTGTCTACTAGGTAGGATCGATAAAGATTTGAAGAAATATTTCAAAAATTCCGTCATGAGTCCAACCTCAATAGCTACTTTCCTTCGGAGGAAAGTGCTAAAAGTAAGAAGTCGTTATTGGACTACTTCGGATTAAACACTCAAGGCTAACACACGGATGTTTGATCTCAAAAAAGGACCCTTCAAAATGTGTGTCTTAATGTAACACTATCGTGCCTAGTGGTCACCACTTCAAGGGATGTCGGGCCTACCAACATTTAATCCAAATAAAGTGGACATTCTTGGGCTGCTCGTTGATTTACTTCAAGTATCATGAATTGTGCCAGAAAGCATTGAGGTACCTTAGAGCTACAGATCTATTTGCACAAATATAAGTGATTTTATTAAAATTAAAAGGGGAAATTTAGGATATAAAATTAATGGATACGTACGTTCGGACGGGCGCGTATGTATACTTACACACACACACACACACATATATATATATATATATATATATATATATATATATATATATATATATTATATATGCTATTTTTCAAGCTACTTCGCTGGGAATTAAATGTGTTGTTTATTCGGCATCTGTCTCCAGCGGTCTTGCTCCTCCTGTCATCGCAATATTTCGCCGGATTCCCGGTAAGGGAACATTCCCTTACCAACCAGCAAGGATGAATGATTGCCTGATGAAGCCGGAGAGGAATCCGGCGAAATATTGCGACGACAGGAGGAGCAAGACCGCTGGAGACAGATGCCGAATAAACAACATATATATATGTGTATATATATATATATATATATATATATATATATATATGTGTGTGTGTGTGTGTGTGTGTGTATGTGCGTCTGTATACAAAAATTTTGATTTGGTAAATTATTTTGATCAAAACATTACATTCTCAAACATTGATTTTAATTGTTTGAGAATGTAATTAAACATTACATTCTCAAACATTGATTACATTCTCAAACATTGATTTTAATTGTTTGAGAATGTAATTAAACATTACATTCTCAAACATTGATTACATTCTCAAACATTGATTTTAATTGTTTGAGAATTTAATTAAACATTACATTCTCAAACATTGATTACATTCTCAAACATTGATTTTAATTGTTTGAGAATGTAATTAAACATTACATTCTCAAACATTGATTACATTCTCAAACATTGATTTTAATTGTTTGAGAATTTAATTAAACATTACATTCTCAAACATTGATTTTAATTGTTTGAGAATGTAATTAAACATTACATTCTCAAACATTGATTACATTCTCAAACATTGATTTTAATTGTTTGAGAATGTAATTAAACATTACATTCTCAAACATTGATTACATTCTGAAACATTGATTTTAATTTAATTAAATTAATTTATATAAATAGGCAAAAATGACTCAAGTAGTTGACTGGCTAATAAAAAAAGAACTCGATATACCGCCTGACAGCTAAACCCTTAAAAGGCGAATCTAAGGATCTTTCTTTTCCACTAACGAACTCTGAATAGGTTACACACGCATTAGTCAAAAATACAAAATGAAAAAGGTTAAATAAAAAAAAAAAAAAAAGTTGAATGACAAACGGAACTAACATATACTTACCGAAACACTGATGAGAATGAGCTAAAACGCGCCATCATGTTTACGTGATAATTATAATTATGATGTCAACATGATGATGCGTTTTATTTATATTTTCAAAATGTTTAATTGCACACTTAGAAAATATAAATCAACATCCCAAACAAATTTTATTTCAAAATAAAATATTTACACAATAAATTAGTTTACGTTTTTATTTTGTTTGTAGTTTCTCATTTGTTTTTGTTCTTCTTTGCTATAATTTCCGCTTGATTTACCCCTTTGCAAATACCCATTAAAAATTAGTTAAATGCTGGGTTGGCCTAGGGACGGTCTGGGCCCCTGATTCAACCCATGAACGAAGACACTAGAAGACAAAATCATTAGTACGAGCCCTAATTTTGAACTCAGGTTCTCCTCCGCACTAGTCGAGAACTCTACTACTATGCTAATCTTGCACTATTTGTAAGCATATTGTATTTTTTTATTACATTATATTGTGCATTTTAGATATTTTTAAGAAAGGGATCTTAGGAGCACTCATACCTGTAAACAACAAAAGAGTGCATTTCACCCCTGAAGTAGAGAATCATTATTAATTAAATAATAGTATTTTATAGTTTATTGCGAAGAGATCGTTGACCGTATAGATTGCGAACGTACAAGTGGATATTCTCGGAGCTCGGTCGTGAGGCCAGTAATACTTTATGTTTTACATATAAAATCTGTTATATTTTTGCCAAGGTTTCGGTTTGAGATTCAAGCCTTCATCAGGGCTGCAGACAAGCATAGAATGAGGTAATACTAATAATAATGTTCTACTTAAAAATACTACAAAGATAAACGTACTTATTCAATGGTGACGATTACACACTGACAGATTATAAATGTGTGATGCAATTAGTTTTTAAACAACTATTGATGTATACAGATTTAAGCATTTTTTGAGTTACCAAGAAATAGGTACTGTGTGTATAAATTCAAAATTATAAATAAGTAACCTACCGATGAGAAGAGAAAGAACGGATTGCTACGAAAGATAATCTGGAATGCGCAAAATCGGGGTTACGTTGTGAATCTAAAAATAAATATTTTTCATAGTTACATATAATAGCACACATGCCCATAGTAAAACATAACAAAAAACCTAATCCATATAAGAATTATACAACCAAGATTAATAAATTAATTATATTGCATCCTGTAAAAAAATAAATTAAAACCTAAGACGCTTTATTTGCTAAGCAATCACGTAAAAGGCAGGACTTAGTGGCCACTTTTCCCCAAGCTATTATCCTTGCATAACAAAAAATCTACTAAGATACTTCACATAAATCCCCTAATTAAAAAGATAATGGAGTTTTCTCGTTCAGTATTACATAGACATGAGAGAAAAAATTTATTATTTCCAAAATTAGAGTCAAAATAACGTAATCCCAGCAGATGCGGGTGTCTCTTAAAACAGAGTGAAAAATAATGTCACCGTTAAAACTATATACATATACAAACATTGTATTAAATTTCCTCGCTGTGGTAGAAATGTTAGTTTGGTGGTTCCTTGGTGGTTGAAAAGGGAATGTGGGATTGCCTTACCAAACACCAAGAATGATAGCTTGAAGATGCCGGAGAGGAATCCGGCGAAATATATCACTATCGAGAGAAGCAGCATCGCTGGAGGAAGACGCCGACTCGCTAGCCTTATATGTATATATATATATATATATATATATATATATATATATATATATATATATATATGTTCGCGAAATTTCGTACAAAAATCATTCGTCTAATTTGAAAGGTCAAGTTCGTTAACCAGCAGAATCTGTCCATCGGAACATGGTTTTTCGAGCGAAATTCACATGAAAAAAATCGTTATGCTTACATAATATGTTTGCAAGTAACTAGGTACGGCCCAGGAATTTCTCACAATTAATCTACCATTTTCCATATATAAAACAATTTTCCAATTAAGAACCTGCAGTAACTACGCAATAAAATTCAACATAAACAATTTAACATATACAATAGACCCGCAGAAGAAATGTTCTGTTTGTAGTTTAAATGTTCTAGAGAACATTAATCATTTAATTCTTCATTGCCCTGCTTATGAGCCGATAAGAGCTAAACATATTACCTTTCTTACTCATGATGATCCAGAAATTAATTTCCTCAACGCACTCAATAGCAATAATAAATATAAACTCTTAGGAATATCTAGATATATTAAGGAAATTCTAAAGTGCCGATCATTTATTTTAAATGAATAAAAGTTAATTATTTTTTATCTTATTTTTTATTCTTTACTTTTTTATTTATTTATTTTTTTTTGTTCTTTTAATAATTCACTTTTCAGTTAATTTAAATTTGATTTATGTTATAATATTATAACTATATTTATTTTAATCATAAGCGGAGGGATTTTATTTATGTTATATTAGTTATATTATTTATTTCTCATATACAGATATTGTTATTTTGCAACTCATTTGCTCATTATAGTTTGTTCATATTAGTAAAATAGTGCAAATATATACTATAACAGCTAAGCAGTTATAAAATTTAAAATGACTAACAATAGGACTAACTAAATAAATATGTAAGCCAACTCCTTTGCTAAGGAAAACTCCTGTATAGCAAATAAAAAAAAAATAAAAAAAAAAAAAAATAATATGTTTGCAAGTGCTCATTTTATGGGTTTCTTGGCCTAGGAAATCTAGTGAAACTATTTTTAAGGCGATAACAGTTTTCGAGAAAAGTGGAAAAATAGTTGTTGAAGCAAGTTTTTGGATTGGGCACTTAAAATCATGGGATTCAGTTAAAGTATTTTCTGCATGTTTGAAATTCATATGAACAAAGATGTTTAAATGTTTGTTAAGTTTCGAGTTAAGAAAGGATTAGAATAAAATGTTTTATTAATAGTCATGAAACGTTTTGGTAACTTCGTATATTTTCCTTAATATCTCGAAAACGGTTGGGAAATCGTGGTTAGTGGAATGTTTACTTATTTACTGCTTGATCGCAACGGAGGCGCTAGCAAATTATTAAGTCTATACGGAAACGATAGATTTGAACAAAAAGATAATTTAGTGGAATGTAATTATTCGAAATCCTAATAAATTTTCTAGATAAAAGGGTACCAAGAACTTTTCGATTAGGCTATGTCAATCGGAGAAATAAGTGCTTAAGACTTCAAATGTGTTTGGTTTGTTCTTCTGAACGGGTTTTTAGTAGTTCTGTAGCTCATTTTCTGATTGGTTATTTTTTGCTTTAAATTGCATTTATTTGTAGAATTAGAATTATAGTAGAAGAACACAAGAAAATGAGAAACGTTTTGATATTTTTCAATGAGTTGAGCTGTGAAATAAGTATCTCTAGGAATGGATGGTGGGGGCTGACCGAACCTGCCAGGTAAGGGTACGGTGCCCTTTGTTACTTATCTGAGGCCACAAAAATCCTGCCAAGAAAGGTCGAACTAAAATAATAACTGTTTCTAATTAACTCTTAAGACATTTGAAGAATAATTTTCAGATCTCACTAAAAAGCTCAGTGTTCTCACATAATAAGATAAGAGTCCGTGCACGGCAGCGCTAACGAAATATGCTAAATTATCAGGAGTATCCAAGATAACAATCAAATAAAGAAATAACAAGGCGAATACATACTGTATGAGATAAGATGACACCTTAGAGGTGGAGAGATGACAATGTGGTGGCCTCGCTCCAGTTGTCGCATGATCTATAGTCTCGGGAGGAGAAGGGCTGGAATTTATGTCTAGAGGCCCACATTCCACCACCTTCGATATGCTCTTTACTTCCAGAGGTATTTTTTATATTATCATAACACCTGGATATATTATAAGAATCAAAAAGTATAATTGATTTATTTAGCATTGTGCATAATCAAAAAGTCAGCTTACAAGTAGATGGATGGGATAAAAAGATTATTTATAAGAAAACATTTATAACATCTATTTTGAATGTTTTCTTACCTTCCACTATCGGAAGGAAGTGGAAGTATCCTTCATAGGGAGGAAATCTGTTTATTAGGCTGACGCAATCCGGAAGTTCCAAGTAGAAAATTTCAAGTTTCAGAACCCAGAATCACGAACATAACGAAATGGTTCAAAGTTAAATTACATAAAATATTCATCATAATCTATATACGTGTAAGAATAAGAATAATTGTTTTATTTAGTCAATAAACTTGCCTTTCGTAGATCCTACTTACTGCACGACAAAAATGATCTAGGTATATATATATGTGTATATATATATATATATATATACATAGAGAGAGAGAGGTGTATATAATATATATATATATATATATATATAAATATTATTTGGTCCATTCCATTAAACATATTAAACCACATTTTTTACAAGTAAAATTTATAGGTTTAAAATGTCTTCATCTAGTCTGTTTTATTCGAGCCATTTCGATTTGTCCTAATTATAAAACACGGAATTGCTGGAGGCTGGAAGTGTTTGATGATATTTTCGCACTAGCTTTTCTATGTGAGTGAAAAATGGATCAACCTCCAATTCTCTGTGGATTTGACTGTTCCGTACGAACCAAGAAGCATTTGACACTAGCATTTTTTCGGCGTATCTACAACGCGGCCATTAGCGCCGGGCTATCTACAGGTTGCTACCCTTTTAAAATTCCAACAGCACATGGTCGGTCATCCTTTCAATTACAAGCCACGCCCGACGTTGCTTCACTTCGGTGATCTACGGGTACCAGCCCTATTACGCTGGAACAGCAACATTGCAACCCCAACTTCTAACATACTCAGTAATTTGTTGCTAATTTGTTGCTAATTTGTTACACTATTTTCAAATTTGTTGCTCCGGCCGTTTCTGAGAAAACGTGGCTGTGCTAGCGTAATATTACGCCAGCACAGCCACCCTTGTAACTTTTGATCTAATTGTCTGACGAAATTCAGATTGGTACGAGAATTTGTTGCTAATTTGTTGCTCTAGAATGACACCAATCACGAATTTGTCGCTCCAGCCGTTTCTGAGAAAACGTGGCTGTGCTAGCGTAATATTACGCCAGCACAGCCACCCCCGTAACTTTTGATCTAATTGTCTGACGAAATTCAGATTGGTACGAGAATTTGTTGCTAATTTGTTGCTCTAGAATGACACCAATCACGAATTTGTCGCTCCAGCCGTTTCTGAGAAAACGTGGCTGTGCTAGCGTAATATTACGCCAGCACAGCCACCCCCGTAACTTTTGATCTAATTGTCTGACGTAATTCAGATTGGTACGAGAATTTGTTGCTAATTTGTTGCTCTAGAATGACACCAACCACGAATTTGTCGCTCCAGCCGTTTCCGAGAAAACGTGGCTGTGCTAGCGTAATATTACGCCAGCACAGCCACCCTTGTAACTTTTGATCTAATTGTCTGACGAAATTCAGATTGGTACGAGAATTTGTTGCTAATTTGTTGCTCTAGAATGACACCAATCACGAATTTGTCGCTCCAGCCGTTTCCGAGAAAACGTGGCTGTGCTAGCGTAATATTACGCCAGCACAGCCACCCGCGTAACTTTTGATCTAATTGTCTGACGAAATTCAGATTGGTACCAGAATTTGTTGCTAATTTGTTGCTCTAGAATGACACCAATCACGAATTTGTCGCTCCAGCCGTTTCCGAGAAAACGTGGCTGTGCTAGCGTAATATTACGCCAGCACAGCCACCCCCGTAACTTTTGATCTAATTGTCTGACGAAATTCAGATTGGTACCAGAATTTGTTGCTAATTTGTTGCTCTAGAATGACACCAGTCACGAATTTGTCGCTCCAGCCGTTTCCGAGAAAACGTGGCTGTGCTAGCGTAATATTACGCCAGCACAAATTGGTGGTTAATGAACATAAACTTTTAAATAAGAAGATAGATTTTTGTACCAAATTTTTTTTTTTTTTTTTTTTTTTTTTTTTTTTTTTTTTTTTTTTTTTTTTTTTACGGCGCATCGACAAATCTTGGCCATTAGCGCCGGGCCTCCAGGGTGTAACCAGGAATTTTCTCAGCGAGCCCTGAGATGAGACTTTGTACCAAATGTTATCAAAATCGAACCATTTTCTTCTTAATAATTCAAACCCCCCTAATAGTACTTAAACGTTTGAATATAAAAATAAAAAACCTTTCTTAGCGAGTGTTTACACTCTAAACGGATGGCCCGTGCAAAATTTCAAATTTTTGTGTCAAGGGCGGAGACTCTTTGAGGGAAAAATTCACATTTTATTTCTCAGTTTTAGTAATTCAAGGTCTGCCATGATAGTTGAAATTAACCTCAATTAAAAATAATACTATGAAATAGATACAGTATAGTAACAGCTGTTCTGTTATCGTCCTAGCAACGCTTGCTGCCTAGGCTTGCATGTTCTAAACATCTAAGACTTTAAACCCCTCTAAAAATACATAAAAATTCAAATATCAAAAAATCCTTTCTTAGCGAGCGCCTACGTTCTATAGGGAGTGTCCATGCAAAATTTCAAAATTTTCTGTCGTGTGGTTTGGGCTAGGGGATGATAGGTCAGTAAGTGAGTGAGTGAGTGAGTGGTATTTGACAAATATATAGTAGATTTTTCAAAAATACCTATCTCTTTCCTCATCGTCCGAATCAATAGACTCATCTTCTCCATCATTTTCACACATTTACTTAAAACGGCTCTTCATTATTTCTTGATTCTCTTCATATAAAATGTCAAACGGCGGCCGAAAGAAGACATTATATTTTAAATTTTTGTTACGTAAGTAGGGTGTTGTGAACACCCTAAGCCAGTAAAAGGCCCAGAAAATAAACAAATAATGTTTTTTTTTATGCGAATGCAACCTCAATGTGAACAGAACTACTATTTATGAAGGTACCAAAGCGATGAAATGGATTGTAAATTTTTAAATTCAAAATATATTGCTAATTAAGTCATGGGGTGCTGAAAACTCCCCATATCTCTACTTAAAGGTTAATATTATGTTTTGGTATTTTGAGAAAAATTAAAACACCGACGCAATGGCATACCGGAGAACGGGAGATTATAAGAATCAGCCTTCACAGGAATCTGACAGTACCTAGTAGCTACAGGAAATTCACCGCTTCCTCCCTCATTCTTAACTCTCTTAACTTGTCCACGTGATGTTATGTTTACATACCTGGTAACAACAACTCTAGCAGGCTCCCTTTATAAAATACTCTTTTAAGCGCGGTTACTCCCTATCTCCATAGGGAGAACCCGTTTATGAGGTTAACCTCATGACGCAATCCGGAAGTGCCGACTAGAAACTTTCACGTTTCAGACCCTATAGATCACGAAAATATAGGTGGCTAAAATTTGTATATATATATATATATATATATATATATATATATATATATATTTATATATTTATATATATGCTTGTCTGTTCGCGCTCCTGACGGCTCAAAAATGGTCCGATTTTGATGAAATTTGGCACAAAAATCTGTCTTCTAATTTGAAAGGTCAAGTTCGTTAACCAGCAGAATCCGCCCACTTGAAGATAGTGTTTGGGGCAAAATTCGCGCAAAAAAAATCGTAACGCTTACGTTTTTGAGTTTATATGCTTGCAGGTACTTGTTTTATAGGTTTGTTAACATAAGAGAACGAATGAACCCATTTTTAAGGCGATATCTGTAACCGTTTCTGAGAAAAGTGGAATCAATGTTTTTGTAGGTCATTATTTTTTTGTGAGTACTTAGAATCGCGGGATTCAATTGAAATATTTTCTACATCTTGGAAATTAATCCCAACTAAGATGATTAAATTTTGGTTATATTTGAAGTTAAGGAAGTATGCGAAAAAAAATATTTTATTAATAGGCGTGAAAAATTTTCGGATCTCCATACATTTTTCGTAAATATCTCGATACCGGTTGGGAAATCGTGGTAAGTGGAACGTGACCATTCGAATGCTTACTAAATTCTCTACAAAAAATGTTCTGAAGCAATATTCGATGGGACAACGTCAATGAGAGATATAAGCGCTTAAAACTTAAAAAGTGTTTGTTTTGTTGTTTTGAAATGGTTTTTCTCTTTCTTTATCTCACTTTTTAATTGGTTGTTTCTAGTTTTAAATTGCATTTATCAGTGAAATTAGTATTGTAGTAAAATAAGCTAACAAACGGTGAAAGGTATTGGTAATAAGTTTGGAGTGGCTGTGGTAATCATGATGGCAGTGGCTGTCAGTTTCCTGTGGTTTGTGATGCTAATCTATTCCATTTCTTCAAGATGTACGTAACCGCGCTAAGATGACGCAGTTCCTGCGAGTCGGACTGGGAGTTGTCCCGCCGGGACGAAGTCATCCTATCCAGGCTTCGTATTGGACACACCTTACTTACCCATTCCTACCTACTAGACAGAAAGGACAGACCAACTTGTAGATATTGTAACGAGACTCTGACCATTAAACATATACTTACCAACTGCAGACAACGCAATAACCTGACCATACCTTACCACTTACACGACATACTGACAGAAGGTAGCCCACACATCAATGCATTACTCAAACATTTAAAAAACTCTTTATTATACACAAAAATTTAATTTACTAAATTTTGTCTGTTTTGATTATTTTTTTTTTTTTTGTTTGTTTGTTTTTTTCTTCTTTCTTTTTCAAGTTTATTTCTTCATATGTTCTTATATATATATATATATATATATATATATATCACATTTGAAGTTGACGACTGACATTTAAAGAGTTTTTCGCCTCTGTTGCAGAACTCTATAAATTAAACAAATAAAAAAAAGAAATAAAGACCCATAAATGTTCTTACAGGCTAATGTACATTAAATGCCCACAATTATCTCATTCAAACCGTAGTACCAATTCAAACAATAATAATATAAACTTCTGGTTAGAGACAACGTTTCGAAAATCACTACTCTTCGAAAATAAATCCTCCAGACTGCCGAATCACACAAATTTCCAAAGGAATACTCAAAACGGAGATTATCTCTCAATTTCATAATGTAATTGAAATTCTAGAATAAAAAAAACAGCAAATAAATAAGAGTAATTTGTGTTTTTTTTGTGATATCATCAAAATTAAATGAAAATTATTCTTGATATTAATTCTTGCATAAAAGTCATATTGTGAGGGGTGATAGAGGACCCTTGGGGGAACAAAAAATGTTCTATCTAGGCGCACGGTAGTGCGCCAGGCCAAGTTTCGGCCTAAGCATACTGTGTGTATATTACAGGCGGTCTTAGAGCCGATTTTTACCCTCTCATAACTTTCAACCAGGTGAAGATAAAGTTATGACATTTTACACAGGTATTAAACTACTAGATGTGAGTAAAACTGGAAATTTTCATAATTCTACATCGAATAGTTTCTGAGATATAAGCGATCGAAAATCGGGATTTATAGGACTCACTCACTCACTCACTCACTGACTCATCAAAATTATTAGGCACTTCCCATGATGCTAGAGACTTGATATTTTGCATGAAGATAGATATGAAGGTCTTATTAAAGGAAAAAATCGAAAAATCCCTAAAAGTTGTGTTTGACTCCGCTTCCGGGGCGGGGGCGTGCCAGTTTTGTACTTCCTTCGGAAACCCGTCATTCCGTCCGAAACCCATGATGTGGGGTATCAAATGAATTGTCTCGGAATGAAGAACCTATATTTGATGTTTTTAGAAACAATTAGACGCATATAGGCTCGGTAAAAATCTTATACCAGCTGTCTGTCTGTATGTTTGTCCCTTATATAAATCCGAACCGTTTGATCGATTTTGACCAAACTTGGGACACAGATGGGTCTTGATACGGGGAGTATCATAGGCTAGTTCAATATCGTCTATTAGCTCTTTGCCTAACTGTTTATTCCTTATACAAATCCACACGATTTGACCGATTTTGACCAAACATGGTACAAAGGTAGGTCTTTATCCGGGTAGTGTCAAAGGCTAGGCCAGAATCGTCTATCAGCTGTCTGTCTCCATGTTTGTTCCTTACACAAATTCACACCGTTTGACCGATTTTGACCAAACTTGGCACACAGGTAGGCCTTGGTCCGGGGAATGCACTAGGCTAGGTAAAAAAGGTCTTTCAGCTGTCTGTCTGTATGTTTGTTCCTTATACAAATTCACACCGTTTGGCCTATTTTGACCAAACTTGGCACGCAGGTAGGTCTTGATACCTATGACGTTTTCTACTTCTTGTTCCATCGAAATGCCATCATTCCTTCTGAAACCCATCATGTGGGGTATCAAATGAATCGTCTTGGTAAGGAGAACATATATTTGATGTTTTAAAAAACATTTCGACGCATCTTAAAAACAGTTGTGACTTCTTTCTTAAATGTAGTAAATAAAGTCGTAGGGGTTCACTGCATAATATACTTCAAAGCAGATACTAAGTTTTTTAAAGTAGAGCCATCTAAATTACAAAGTTTAGGACCACAAACCCAAAATGTATTGTCTTTGTTCTTATATTTTTCTTGAAGGCCTTCTACACTTTCGCTATTGTGATCTTTATCCTCGGGATAAGGTTCCTGTGTTTTACAGTGTAATAGTTTAGTTAAGAGAGCAATCAATTTGTCCTCTAAAGTAATGTCATTTGGAAGAGCTTCTAACTTTTCTAGTCTAGTGATTAGATGTATGTTGGTTGATTATTGGTATCAAATATGAAGCAGTATGGAGAACCTTATGCAGAATCCAAAGACCCTGGTTTTATATGAAGTACAAAAGCCAGTAGGTATGCGGCAACTAAATTCTATTTAATACTTAGAAAAAAGTAATGAGATCCCCAAAAAAACATAAATGTGAAATAGAGGCCAAGTTCCTGCCCCCACAAAGAAACACCCCCTTCCTCAAAAATATCCCCGCCTAAAACCCCCCAAAAACGCCTTACCATTCTACACTCCAAAAAAGTAGTATGGGTTGGTGTATTAATTCAACCAAAAATATTTGCCAATACAAGAGATGATACAAGAAAGAAATGGCCAAGTTCATTACTTGGAAGACCTCATAGTTACTTACTAAGAACAGTAAAGACACTTCAACTGACCTTTAAAAACAACAATAAAAATACTTATATCCAGTTACTAAAATATCACTTTCCTCAACCAGGTATATTCTTAAACTTGGCAATGTTTTTTTTCTGCCGAAATTATCTTTAGAGAAAAACTAAACATTGCCAAGTTTAAGAATATACCTGGTTGAGGAAAGTGATATTTTAGTAACTGGATATAAGTATTTTTATTGTTGTTTTTAAAGGTCAGTTGAAGTGTCTCTACTGTTCTTAGTAAGTAACTATGAGGTCTCCCAAGTAATGAACTTGGCCATTTCTTTCTTGTATCATCTCTTGTATTGGCAAATATTTTTGGTTGAATTAATACACCAACCCATACTACTTTTTTGGAGTGTAGAATGGTAAGGCGTTTTTGGGGGGTTTTAGGCGGGGATATTTTTGAGGAAGGGGGTGTTTCTTTGTGGGGGCAGGAACTTGGCCTCTATTTCACATTTATGTTTTTTTGGGGATAACGATTTCCCGAATTCTCACCTATAAGGGAGAAATCGTCCTTTTATTGTTTTTTCGAGAAAAACGTGGTTTTTGGAAAAATAATCCTTGTAGCTCCGTCCCAGGTGATTCTACTAGAAAGGGAGTGAAACCAATCGAAAGCTGAGTAAATTTACTATATGACTAGTTGGGAGTAAACGTAAAAATGATTGAATGTAAGTATGTATATCTTACCAAAAGAAAGATATTGTAAATTCTAAAACAGTAAATAAATAAAATACACATTTATTTTGAATTTATTAATCCAGGTATCTAAAACTGGGTCCAGGAGGCGGCCATTAAGGAACCCAAACTATACATTAACCTCAAAATTATTATTTTTACCTAGCATTTGAAAACATTTTTACAGGACTATGTACATCTTCTTTATGAGGGATAGAATTTTTAATTACCAAAACAAAAACGTATGGGCTCACGAGAAGCCCAGTGAGTTTCATAAGCGTAGCAATCAGTATCAATTCAAGGTAAAGCATTTGTTTTCCAAATATAAATACCTGTAAAAGTGTGTTCAAATGCGTGCGTGATCTAGGTAAAAATAATAATTTTTGAGGTTAATGTATAGTTGGGGTTCCTTAATGGCCGCCTCCTGGACCCAGTATTAGGTACCTGAATTAATAAAATCAAAATAAATTTGTATTTTATTTACTGTTTCAGGCATTTTTTTTCTGTTCGTGGAAGTAATTTTCTTTTCACAGATCCATGTTTTTTTTTAAACTTTTGTTTTAAAACCGTTCAAATACTTCAATACAGGGTTGTGATACATGAATGGAAAGATAATTAAATGGGGAAGTTTTTCTGAAACCCGGAAATCTCTAATTCTGCCCATTGAGGAGTAACGCTGGAAAGAAATATCAAGAAAATGTCAGGAAATTTAGAATATCTTTCTTTTGGTAAGATATACATACTTACATTCAATCATTTATACGTTTACTTCCAACTAGTCTTATAGTAAATTTACTCAGCTTTCGATTGGTTTCACTCCCTTTCTAGTCGAATCACCTGGGACGGAGCTACAACGATTATTTTTCTAAAAACCACGTTTGTCTTGAAAAAACAATAAAACGAGGTTTTCTCCATTATGGTTGAGAATTCGGGAAATCGTTATAGAACATTTTTTGTTCCCCCAAGGGTCCTCTATCACCCCTCACAATAATGACTAGACGTTTACGGGACACCCTATATATATATATATATATATATATATATATATATATATATATATATATATATATATATATATACAGGGTGTCCCGTAAATGTCTAGTCATATTGTGAGAGGTGATAGAGGACCCTTAGGGGAACAAAAAATTTTCTATGACAATTTTCCGAATTCTCGCCCACAAGGGAGAAAACTTCGTTTTATTGTTTTTTCGAGACAAACGTGGTTTTTAGAAGAATAGTCGTAGCTCCGTCCCAGGTGGTTCTACTAGAAAGGAAGTGAAACCAATCGAAAGCTGAGTAAATTTACTATATGACTAGTTGGGAGTAAACGTAAAAATGA
Source organism: Gonocerus acuteangulatus (assembly GCA_946811695.1). Classification (NCBI taxonomy): domain Eukaryota; kingdom Metazoa; phylum Arthropoda; class Insecta; order Hemiptera; family Coreidae; genus Gonocerus; species Gonocerus acuteangulatus. Next base: position 37,173,354 of record OX328129.1, read on the forward strand.
TTGAATGTAAGTATGTATATCTTACCAAAAGAAAGATATTGTAAATTCTAAAACAGTAAATAAATAAAATACACATTTATTTTGAATTTATTAATCCAGGTATCTAAAACTGGGTCCAGGAGGCGGCCATTAAGGAACCCAAACTATACATTAACCTCAAAATTATTATTTTTACCTAGCATTTGAAAACATTTTTACAGGACTATGTACATCTTCTTTATGAGGGATAGAATTTTTAATTACCAAAACAAAAACGTATGGGCTCACGAGAAGCCCAGTGAGTTTCATAAGCGTAGCAATCAGTATCAATTCAAGGTAAAGCATTTGTTTTCCAAATATAAATACCTGTAAAAGTGTGTTCAAATGCGTGCGTGATCTAGGTAAAAATAATAATTTTTGAGGTTAATGTATAGTTGGGGTTCCTTAATGGCCGCCTCCTGGACCCAGTATTAGGTACCTGAATTAATAAAATCAAAATAAATTTGTATTTTATTTACTGTTTCAGGCATTTTTTTTCTGTTCGTGGAAGTAATTTTCTTTTCACAGATCCATGTTTTTTTTTTAACTTTTGTTTTAAAACCGTTCAAATACTTCAATACAGGGTTGTGATACATGAATGGAAAGATAATTAAATGGGGAAGTTTTTCTGAAACCCGGAAATCTCTAATTCTGCCCATTGAGGAGTAACGCTGGAAAGAAATATCAAGAAAATGTCAGGAAATTTAGAATATCTTTCTTTTGGTAAGATATACATACTTACATTCAATCATTTATACGTTTACTTCCAACTAGTCTTATAGTAAATTTACTCAGCTTTCGATTGGTTTCACTCCCTTTCTAGTCGAATCACCTGGAACGGAGCTACAACGATTATTTTTCTAAAAACCACGTTTGTCTTGAAAAAACAATAAAACGAGGTTTTCTCCATTATGGTTGAGAATTCGGGAAATCGTTATAGAACATTTTTTGTTCCCCCAAGGGTCCTCTATCACCCCTCACAATAATGACTAGACGTTTACGGGACACCCTATATATATATATATATATATATATATATATATATATATATATATACAGGGTGTCCCGTAAATGTCTAGTCATATTGTGAGAGGTGATAGAGGACCCTTAGGGGAACAAAAAATTTTCTATGACAATTTTCCGAATTCTCGCCCACAAGGGAGAAAACTTCGTTTTATTGTTTTTTCGAGACAAACGTGGTTTTTAGAAGAATAGTCGTAGCTCCGTCCCAGGTGGTTCTACTAGAAAGGAAGTGAAACCAATCGAAAGCTGAGTACATTTACTATAAGACTAGTTGGAAGTAAACATAAAAATGAATGAATGTAAGTATGCATATCTTACCAAAAGAAAGCTATTCTAAATTTCCTGACATTTTCTTGATATTTCTTTCCAGCGTTACTTCTCAATGGCCAGGATCTGAGATTTCCGGGTTTCAGAAAAACTTCCTCATTTAACCAGCTTTCCATTCATGTATCACAACCCTGTGTTATTGAATTATGTGAACGATTTAAGAACAAAGGTTAAAAAAAAAACATGGATCAACATTTTTGTTTTTACGATTTGGCGAATATCTTAATCGAGTTAATGGAAAGTCATATTGAGCTGCAGTTAAAATTCTCTTTGCTGTATGTTTTCTTCTTTACTCAATTTTGTTTGGCCACATTTTTTTGGTGTGCATTCCTCTAACTTTATCATTTAAAGTTGATTTAGGTATTTTGTTAAAATACTGCATGTATTGTGTAATTTTAGAATAAAGATATATATTAAAATAAAAAAAAAATGTATTTTGTTGTACAACAAAATACCTAAATCGATCTACTGCCTCTCTCAGAGTCTTCTTCTTGGTCTTGACATCGTCAATCATATTCTTCAAAGCCTCTTTGGAATAAATACTGTTTTCCTTTAAGCCAAGGGGACGCGGGTAGAATTGATGCATGTCCGAACTCACCCCACGGGGCAGGAAAAATCTCGGGGGGGGGGCTGAGACCATTTCCGGGGTATGGAATACTAAAAATTTAGAGATTGGAATAGTTTTAGGCAACTAAAACGCTATTTTTATTTATTTATTTTTTTTTTTGGTGCATCTACGGTGAGTGGTCATTTGCACCTTAAAACGTTATTACACGTAAAATAAAATATGTTTTATGAACTAAGTGATCTTATTTAATATATTTTTAAGGGTTTAATGACAAGTTTTTATCAAGGACCGAAATAAAAATTAAATGTTTCCTAAAAATGATTTAATTAAAAAAATGAAAATTACTTCATAATTTATATTTTTAAAATTAATAATTAACTGTTATGAAATAATTTTTATTTTTAAGTTCTTAAAATAAAAATTATTGGAAAATTGTTTTATAAAAATAATGAAATATATCAATTACGATGGAATTTTTATTGTTAATTCACAATAATAAAAATTAAAGGTAAAGTGAAACTCATTTATTAAATATCCCTTATCCTCGGAATAAATAAATAAATACTTGATTTAGAACCTTTTGATTATTATAAGTTATTTGTTTATGTGAGTGAATCAAAGTTCCTCTAAATCCAATTGATTTCTATGAGTATATATTGTATATTATAGACTTCGTTTTTGTGGATTACTTTCTATTTATTATAGCACTAATTTTTTTTTTATTATTTAAAATAATGTTTAAAGTTAAAGTAAAAAAATTGTTATTAAAAATTGTTATAAAAAAATGTCGAACTAACATTATTTAAATAATTTTTATTTTTAAGGTTTTGAAATAAAAATTATTAAAATTTTTTTTTAAATAGTAAAATATAATATATTTTATATTTTATATCTAATTGATATTATCAATTACGATGGAATTTCTATTTTTATTTCCTAATAATAAAAATTAAAGGTTAAGTGAAACTCATTTGAAATAAAAATAGTTATTTTCGGTCTCTGGTTATTACCATGAAATCAAAATTCCGGGAGGGGCTGCAGCCCCTCAGCCCCCCCCCCCTTATATATGCCCATGTAAACAATATGAAAAATTATGGTTTAATTACATACACAGACGTTTCATCATCTTCGAAAATCATGGGAATTACAACTCACCTTAAAATATTCGTTACTCACTTCAAAGTGTTCTCAGGGCGATTTCGGCTTAAATATATAGGAAAACTAGAATATCGGTCGTATTTGTCGAACCAATTATGACCTTAAGGAAAAAACTTGCTCAAGGTCACGTGATTTCCTGCGCTATGCGTCCGAACTCGTGGCGTAATATTATGCTTGCACAGCCACGTTTTCTCGGAAACGGCTGGAGCGACAAATTCGTGATTGGTGTCATTCTAGAGCAACAAATTAGCAACAAATTCTCGTACCAATCTGAATTTCGTCAGACAATTAGATCAAAAGTTACAAGGGTGGCTGTGCTGGCGTAATATTACGGTAGCACAGCCACGTTTTCTCGGAAACGGCAGGAGCGACAAATTCGTGATTGGTGTCATTCTAGAGCAACAAATTAGCAACAAATTCTCGTACCAATCTGAATTTCGTGAGACAATTAGATCAAAAGTTACGGGGGTGGCTGTGCTGGCGTAATATTACGCTAGCACAGCCACGTTTTCTCAGAAACGGCTGGAGCGACAAATTCGTGATTGGTGTCATTCTAGAGCAACAAATTAGCAACAAATTCTCGTACCAATCTGAATTTCGTCAGACAATTAGATCAAAAGTTACGGGGGTGGCTGTGCTGGCGTAATATTACGCTAGCACAGCCACGTTTTCTCAGAAACGGCTGGAGCGACAAATTCGTGATTGGTGTCATTCTAGAGCAACAAATTAGCAACAAATTCTCGTACCAATCTGAATTTCGTGAGACAATTAGATCAAAAGTTACGGGGGTGGCTGTGCTGGCGTAATATTACGCTAGCACAGCCACGTTTTCTCGGAAACGGCTGGAGCGACAAATTCGTGATTGGTGTCATTCTAGAGCAACAAATTAGCAACAAATTCTCGTACCAATCTGAATTTCGTGAGACAATTAGATCAAAAGTTACGGGGGTGGCTGTGCTGGCGTAATATTACGCTAGCACAGCCACGTTTTCTCGGAAACGGCTGGAGCGACAAATTCGTGATTGGTGTCATTCTAGAGCAACAAATTAGCAACAAATTCTCGTACCAATCTGAATTTCGTGAGACAATTAGATCAAAAGTTACGGGGGTGGCTGTGCTGGCGTAATATTACGCTAGCACAGCCACGTTTTCTCGGAAACGGCTGGAGCGACAAATTCGTGATTGGTGTCATTCTAGAGCAACAAATTAGCAACAAATTCTCGTACCAATCTGAATTTCGTGAGACAATTAGATCAAAAGTTACGGGGGTGGCTGTGCTGGCGTAATATTACGCTAGCACAGCCACGTTTTCTCGGAAACGGCTGGAGCGACAAATTCGTGATTGGTGTCATTCTAGAGCAACAAATTAGCAACAAATTCTCGTACCAATCTGAATTTCGTGAGACAATTAGATCAAAAGTTACGGGGGTGGCTGTGCTGGCGTAATATTACGCTAGCACAGCCACGTTTTCTCGGAAACGGCTGGAGCGACAAATTTGAAAATAGTGTAACAAATTAGCAACAAATTAGCAACAAATTACTGAGTATGTTAGAAGTTGGGGTTGCAATGTTGCTGTTCCAGCGTAATAGAGCTCCGGGTACCGGTGTATTCAACGTGGCTATGGACGTTGGCTATATGTTTATGTATAGTTACATTTGCAAACATACGTGTGTCTCTTTTCCTGTTTGCGTTTTGCCTAACCTGGTGGAATCTTAGTACTTGTGAAAATGTAACTTTAGCTACTGCATTCTCGAGCCTTCGGAGCTTGTCATTTCTCGCAACCAAAAGCTAAGCATCCCATCAGAAAGGACAAAGACACTACCAATTTTTAAGAATAGAAAGTTAACGATTATTGAAGTATCGATCTTGGCAAATTGATGTGCCTAAAAGCATGTTGGTTTAGGTAGGTAGACCGATTATCTACCAGCTGGTATAAAAAGCTCCGAAACCCAATACCAAATAAACAACCGCCCTTTCCTTCACTTATCTCCGTCCTTATGAACATGAATAGATTCTACCTAACTACATTAAAAATTATTAATCCAAGCCTAGTTTATTCAGTAACAAAAAAAAAAGTAAAAAATTGATAACAACTTTTTATTAATTTTTAATAACAACCAGGTTTTTATAATTTATTTTTAAAATCTTATCTACAAGATGGAATTACCTTACCTACAAGGCAGGGCCTATAAATTACCAATTCTGATATGCAATGGTGAGTACCTACAAGGCAGGGCTTATAAATTACCAATTCGGATATGTAATGTTGAGTACCTACAAGGCAGGGCCTTTAAATCACCAATTCGGATATGTTATGGTGAGTACCTACTTGAAACAGAGTTCACCACAATTTTCGGGGACTATTTTAGCTTTTTAATTAGATATTTTAGCCAAACAGACGAGATTCGTGCCATGGGAGCTAAAGTAAAGCCCATCTCTCTCTTCGGCCCAAAAGATTAAACGCCCCTTTCCAGATACAAACAAAGAAAAAACTTGGCCCACTTCGCCAGCATGCAAAACTGTGTCATATTAAATGCTTCAGAATCTGAATGAAAAATAAACTTCCCTGAGTTTTATAATCAGTTCTGATTATTAAACTGAATTAAAACGACAAAATTAAAAATAAGTTCAAACCACGCATATATAATAAGCCAGTTAGTCAGAATTCTTATTTTTTTCCAGCTAAATTGCCATTTTTCCAAGCCCATGACAATTCATCGCGCATTAGTTCGATTATAGGATAAGCCGTTCTAAACTCAAGGAATTATTTGCTCCAATGGGAAAAGTTGTTTTCACAAACTAAGATATTTGTCTACATTTAATGTTATATTGCATTCAGAGTGGTTAATATTCAAGATGTTACAAGCCAGCAACAGTGAAGTAAATACATTTCTGTCCCGCATAGAGTGCGTAAATAGTAACGCATGAAGTCTCATTAATTGGAAGGTTCTTTCTTGGCTTAGGCGACTCGTGGTTCTCCGCAAGATCATTGGATCACTGCCGTAAGATCGCGTCCTGTGTGCCCGAGCCTTAAAGGAAAATGTACACTATCGGGACCAGCTGGCAAAGCAGTCAGCATGGCAATGATTTCAACTCAGGTGGCAGAGCAACCTTTTAGCCTCCATAGGGAGGAACCCCGCTTATGAGGTTGACCTCATGACGCAATCCGGAAGTGCTGACTAGAAAATTTTACTTTTCAGAACACCAATAGAACGAAAATGGTGGTTCAAATTTGTATGTATGTATGTATGTATGTGTATATATATATATATATATATATATATATATATAAATAGTATATATATATATATATATATATATATATATATATATATATATATAAATATACACACACACACACATATTTGTTTGTTCACTCTGTAGCTCAGTGAAAAATGGTCCGATTTTAATTTAATTTTGTACAAAAATCTTCCTGCGAGTCAGACTTTTTTGAAAGAGAAGCAAGACAGCCCCTAGTGGGAATCAAACCCACGACCTTAGGAACGGAGTTAGTAGTTTAAACCTTTATCTTGACATCATCGATGGCTCAAGGTAAATATTTAAATCTTCTGCAGATGACCAATACAACATTTTTTGAAAAGTCCGAAGAGTTTCTTCTGCGCAATTTTTTTGTGGCCGACTACAATATTTTCTTCGTGTTGTACAGTGTAGAGCCTTGTCATAACAGCCAAATGTTGTATTCATTCTTTAGACAAGTATTTATAAAAATATCTATCGAACGAGAATTAGAAAGATAACAAGACATCTTATTTAAATTTGTAAGGGGCTCTTTAGACATTGACTTTATATCACTGTTAACATTCTTTAGGAATATAAAAAGGAGCACTTGGATTTCCTTTGACACAACGTTTGTTCCTTTGTAATTTAAATTATTCCAAATTAGACACACCTCTTCCTTATTTCTTGTCACCTCACTCATAGTTAGCCCCATTTTGGCATTTACATTCATTTATGTAAAAGGGAGTTTTACATTATTTAACCATTTGGTAAACATTTACAATAAGGCTTTCTTATTTCTGGAAAATTGTATCCATTTTAAAAAATGATTTTACTGAAGAATATACATAAACAAATAGAAAAACGAAAAATATTATCTATCTCAAAGGCAGAATGGAAATTGAAAAGTCCGACTCGCAGGAACTGCATCATCATAGCGCGGTTCCGTTCTTATCCCTAGTCTAATTTAGAAAGATTAAAATAAAATCAGTTATTATTTTGGTTCCTCCAGTCTTGAAAGGTCTTGATTTAGGATCTTACCTGAATGGGTCGGCTAACCCTTAAGTCGGGCAGAAAGGCCTCCGCTCAGAGGCATTTGGAAAGCCTTGGGATCTCTCTCTTTGAACGCTACATTTTTAACAATAAATTGATCTTCTTATTTTACTTAATCTGTTTTATTGTCAAATACATTATCCGACTATAACCAATTAAAAAATAACAAGGAATGAAACAAAAAGAACCGTTCGAATAAACGAAATCAATTACTTTAAAGTTTTAAGCACTTATTTCTCCGATTGACTTCGCCCAATTAAAAATATCTTTCAAACCTTTTTTTTTAGAGCATTTAGTAAGCTTTCGAATGGTAACCTTCCGCTTCCCACGATTGTCAACAGTTTTTGAGATACTAACGAAAGTATAGTACTAGTACTAGTTTTTTTTTTTTTTTTTTTTTTTTTTTTTTTTTTTTTTTTTTTTTTTTTTTTTTTTTTTTTTTTTACGGCGCATCTACTTCTAGGTCATTAGCGCCGACATCCAAGGTGCAGCGAGGAATTTTCCCAGCGAGCCTTGAGATGAGAAAATTCCTGCCGGAGGTGGGAATCGAACCCAACATCTCCCGCTTATGAATCCAGCACGCTAGCCACTAGACTACGGGAGACCCCCAACTAGTACTAGTATAGTTACTTTTCTTGTCTGTAATTAAATTATTTTATTCTAATCCTACCTTTACTCCAAACGTAACCAAAATTTCAACATATTAGTGTTGATGAAATTCGAACATGCAAAAAATGTTTCAACTGAATCCCATAATTTTAAGTACCAAAATCAAAGACAAAAAGAACATTTCGAATAATCGAAATCAAATACTTTAAAGTTTTAAGCACTTATTTCTCCGTTTGACATCGCCTAATCAAAACTTTCATCAGAACCATTTTTTTGCGCGAATTTCGCCTCAAACGCCATCTTCCAGTGGACGGATTCTGCTGGTTAACGAACTTGACTTTTCAAATTAGACGAAAGATTTTTTACCAAATTTCATCATAATCGGACTATTCGTCTTCGACCTAGATAGCGAACAGACAAATACATATATATAGCCAAATCCCGATTCCTAACATTCCACACCAAACTCTCTGCTCATCCGAAACCTCTTGGAAATCTCCTCTCCTCTGATACAATCCCTGATGTTCCCTCCACGTCGTCTCCAAAGGCGCTGGCCTCGAGACAACATAATAACATAACTTCCATATACACTGAATTTTTTTTTTTTTCTTCTTATTTATTTACTTTTCTTATTTTTTTTTTTATTATTGTATTTTTTTTTTATCTTGTAAATAGGATTTATGTATACATATGTATGTATATGTTGTAAATATTGTAAATAAATTGTTTCTTTAACTAGTGAACAATTGTAAACACAGAAAAAGAGCCAAACATTATTACATCTTTTTCGTTTATATATATATATATATATATATATATATATATATATATATATATATATATATGTGTGTGTATATATATATATATATGTATATATATATATATATATGTATATATATATATATATATGTATATATATATATATATGTATATATATATATATATATATATATATATATATATATATATATCTAATAGGGAATTCCTCCCCTCCTATGTATCTATGAGTTATTACATTACTATTTACATGTTGTTCTCTGTACAGGTTGTAAATTTCAATAAAGATAAATGAAAATGATATATATATATATATATATATACAAACTTGAACCATCATTTTCGGTTTCTAGGGGTTCTGAAACGCAAACTTTTCTAGTCGGCACTTCTGGATTGCGTCATGTGATCAACCTTATAAGCGGGGTTCCTCGCTATGGGGGAAGGAGGAACCCCGCTGAAACACAGTAGCCAATAAACTAAAAGGTAGAAATGAGGAAAATGTTGACAGATCCAAGAAAATCTGATCTCCAGGCGAATAACGGCACATAACAAAACGTTTGTACAAAAACTGCAACATTATATATTGTGAAATGTATATTTCGTTAGTAAATAAAACTTATTGGAGTAGTTTAACCGGTTGTGTTTACTGAGCACAAACAAGCATAAAGTAATATATAACTTTGAATGGATTTCGGGACTCAAAATTAAAGCAAAGAAAAAACACTTTTGTTTAATTGATTGCCTTATTTAATTGAAATTAAATTGGTAAAATGAAAATGTGATTAAACAATTTTTGAATCAATGGCCAATAAAGGTTAATGATTTTTCTGCAGCTTTCATAATAATTAAACATACAAGTTGGAACAATTTCTTTCCCGGAAAACCTACGGAATAAAATGTCAACAAGAGGGAATATTTAAAGAAAGATGACAGGACTTTAATAGAAGTCTGTTGAAATTAGTGAACTGGTGTGGAAGAGTTGGCCACTAGATAAGGCGGCATTGTGCTGACAGGATATCGTTCAAAATTAGTGGGAAACCACTCGAAAAATGAAAAGGTTCTTTTCCCAAACTCCATTACGCCGAGATCTAATCAACAACAGTAATGATTGGATGGGGCTTAGCGCTCTACGCCCTTTCGCCTCGTATTTTCCTCAAATACTTGTCAAAAAAAAAAATGTAATCAAGGAGAGTACATTTATTTATTAGATAGCTCGTATCAGCTATCGTGATTTCATTCCTCGATGATAGCATCAGATAAATATGATGGGGCTTCCACACTGTAGATAAAACCAGGATAAAAAGTTTCCAGCGAAATATTCGACACTAAAAAATAAAATAAAAGTCAAACTAGCAATTACTCAGATGAAATCGATGACCCAAGAGATTATCAAGATGAGAGTAGTCTGGGTTTTGCCATAATAATTTAATTAAATTTTACGTGTTATTAAAAATGAGTTGTTTTTCCCCCCGGCGTTTCGGCTTTATATTTAACCTACAGCCGGACGCCTCCAGTATTATTTTGGATATTTGATGTTTATGGAGCTGATTTTTAGCGGATTGTCTTTGTGCCATTGGTAACCCTTGTTCGTACTATTATCGTATCTTCTGAGAGTACTTACAGTTGGAATCTGTTAGGAGGACTGGGGCAACCTTGAGGCCAGAGTTGTACTGTACAGTCGATCGAAGTAGAATGATAAAATAATAGATTGCCAGGTCTGATGTGTGACAAGGAGATACTTGCTTCACATACAGTTGGTCAACTATAACTGGACTGCACAATCCTGTTAAAAGCCTTGAGGTTTATTAACTTATCGTGTGTGTGCTTGATCCGTACAGTCCAAACCTTGATGCCAAACTGCGCACTCTCTGCCTTGAGATTTGAACTGAACTAGTATGATCATCTTAACAGCCACTGTCTTGTTTGGAAAGTGGCACGGAATGTCGCAAGAACCTTCCGTCCCGTTTGTCCTTTTTTTCTTCTCGTGCCTTCGTTCATGGGTTGAATTCGGCCTCCCTGACAGTTTAGCTATCGTTATTGATACCTTAGACTGCAAGTTACAAGTTTAACTATCAACATTGATTATCTTCTTAATTGGTTATATCCTTAATAATAATAATAAAAATACATAAACGGTGGCTTGTTTGAAATTCCTCTGAAAGTAAAGGTTTCAAAATAGTCACCTAAATAAGGTCAGATTATAGCAAAAAGATCCTAATTTTTGAAGAACAACAGCATCTCTGATAAGTGTATATTGAAGAACAAAACGTTTAAATCTTTCAGATCCTTGCGGGATCTGGTTGTCTTCAACGACATAACTCGGCCTAAAATAAATCAAGCTCTCGCAGAAAAATTAGGGTTCTTGGATAATAAAGTATTTCATTACCACTATGTACCTAAGGCATATAGAGACAAGTAAAACTACAGTCTATTGTGGCAAAAAAAAAAAAAAAATGTTAAAGGACCTAATATCCATCTCAAGAAACAGGATGCCGAAAATTAGGCTACATACCTGAATGAGTTGTATAATTAAGATTGCAAGAGGTACAGTTACTATCATTTTGAATAACGAGCTCATTCTAAAGACAACAAATTAAAAGGTATTAGCATGATAATTCAAGGCACCCAAAAAGCGGTAGTGCTCAAACTGCAAGAATAAAAACCAACGGCCAAAATAACAAAAATAACCAAAAAAGAACAATTTTGTCGGCTAGCAATATCTCCTGAGGGTCATTTCAATGTAAAATCATACAGTGTTATATGCCATGATATCTCAGATATTTTTCAAATTATTTTCTTCAGATCGGTTAATCTAAAATTCAACTTAGGGAACTTTTTGAAAATGTTTTTTGCCTGATTTTAAAAATAAATTTGCACTATGAGTGATATAACACTATTGCCCATAATATCGCTTGTATAAGTTATATTGATAGAGAAAGGCATTCGGTTTAATTTGATTTCAAGAAAAAATTTACAAGGATGTATTTAAAACGTTTATCAGAAGTGAAATAGCCAAAAAACATGCAAAACAAAAAATTTCCCCAAGTTCAATTTTTATCTGAATCAATTTAAAAAAAAAAAGTTTTGAAAAATAGGTATCTGAGGCCTGATAAAATGGGAAAATATTAAAATTGGTCGATTTCACGTAAATCGACACTTAATTTATCATAGGAAACGGAGGACAAACTTCCATAATAATAACAATAAAACAGTGGAGCAACTGGCAATTGTGCCATTAACATGCGTTACACGTTTCGCCAAGGTTATAACGAAACTCGTTGATAATATGAATAAATGGTCTTTCCGTCGCCATATTGGATGCGATGATGATCCAGATCACTGAAGGAGATTCACTTCTCTAACCTGTTGAAACTAATACGTAAGTACCAACAATTTTGTTAGTTTTTTTTTTTCATTTTAACGTCCATTATTATTAACTGAGAATTTTGGGACGGGTTCTTTATAGGTTGCCCTTTTCTAGCCAGGATAGGGCTGATGCCGTTTTTATCAACAAAAATCCACCACCCGATAGTGGGAATCGAACCCACAACCTTTGGCACGCAGTGATAAGTGCTCACGCTTATCATTCACGGCCACCGGGCCTCCGTACCAAGCAATTGAGGACATTTGGTAATATATATTCTTAAAATTACATAAATAATTGAAGTCGTTTGTTTATGTTTCTTTCTTATTATTTTTTAATTGATATTCATAATACTAATTTTCATCACTTATTATTCTTCGTTATAATTATTATTTTCATATTGTATGATATTGTTTCAATAAGAAGACACCTGAGACCGATGTAATAACTTACATGGAATGAAATCCATTGTCTTTATGAACAATCCGCTTATTAAGAAGGGGTGGAGTTTTCCGTTCCACTTCAGGCCTTTTTTCTGGTTAGGAAGGATATAAACTTCTAGACATGTCCTGTTTCCCCACAAAACTTGTAATAAAACCATACCCTCCCTGCGGGAATAAGAAACAAGAACACTAATTAATTATTTACCTAAAGAAAACATGATTAAAATATGTTCGACGTGTGCTTTGGCGATCCAATTACACCACAAAACCCAATTCGACAATGAAAAATACATAAAAACACAACACATTGGTGACGCGTCATTTCATCCAGAAAAGAAAAAATTGTTTTTAATAGTAATTATGGAAGCTGTGTAGCTTACCGATGGTTTAAGTAATCTGATAGTCTCAATTAATTATTTAACTAAGCACATTTATGAAAATTAACTAAGCACAATCCTAAAGGCTAGTACACACTTAGACTCAAAGTTGCGGCACATTGTTGCGGAGCACAAGGAGCTGTCCCGCAACAATGTTACGCGTCTGTTTCAAGGCTGCCCAGCAACAAAGAATCGCGTCCACACTAGATAGCCAGTTCCCTCGAACATTTCTCAGGAGCTGGTTTCTCTTTAGTATTAATTAAAAATCGAAATGTGAAAAAAAAACAAGGTGGTGGTGTCGAAAATTGTTCAAAACCAACAAAAAAGCGTTTAAACACATTGCCACTTGAAGATGGTACTGGATTTGTCAACTTTATAAGAATTACGCAATGGGTTTGAGAACCTTTTGCAAATGGTTGGACCAAGGGTGTTTAAAAAAGACACGAACTTTAGAAATTCAATTTCTCCAACCGTAAAACTTACTACTACTCTAAGGTTCCTTGCAAGTGAAGAATTGTTTACAAGTCATATGTATATTTTTAGAATTTAATATCTCCAAAGTCTAATTATACTTTTAGAAGCAAAGTATATCTGCATTTGTTCCAGAATTGTGTGAAGCAATAATCATCGTTTTGAAAACATATTGTTTATTAAGATAATAGGCACGGGCATATATAAGTAATAATTTCGAGGGGGGGGGGGGGGGGTGCTGGGAGCATTTAGGGGGCATGGAAGAATAACAATCTAAAAAACAATCTATCTAGAGAGTAGTTAACCAACTAAAACGCTATTACACCCAATAAACATTTTTTTTTTTTAACTAAGTGGTCTTATTTAATTTAATATTATGGATATTATGACAGCCCCCCTTATATACACTCATGATAATAGGTACAAATAAAAATATATTATTAGCGTCGTCTTTCCTTTCTTTTCATATATAAGTAAAATAGCCAACGGCAATAGCCAAGTTGAATGCACCGAATCCCGTAGATCGCCGAAGTTAAGCAACGTCGGGCGTGGCCAGTACCTGAATGGGTGTCCGACCAGGTGCTGTTGGCATTATAGAAAAGGGTAACAACCTGCAGACAGCCCGGCGTTAATAGCACTAATGTTGATGCGCCGTTAAACACAGGCAAAAAAAAAACAAAGAAAAAAAGTAAAGTATACACTATGTTGATTTAAAGTTCGATAGATATTATATTAAATTGTAATCAGAGCAACATGAGCGCATTTGTAAGTCCTTTATTAACTTCATTGTCAATTCAGTCGTCTACATATTGGGTGAAATTGTACTACAAGTCCGTACGGTGCACCGCCGAGGGCTGACTATAGACTGGGGGCTGCTCCGGAAAATGTCCACACTCGTAATGTTGCGCAACAATGTATCAGTGAGTCCCGAACCAGCGGGATTCAGATTCTTGTATAGCATAGACCCGCAATACACTCCTGATACACGGGGACATGTTGCGCGGTAGAATCTCAACAATCCAGATACAAACGAGATTCAGCTCTGCAATAATTTTGCGCAACTTCGTATCCCGGTGTGTACTAGCTTTAAGAAAGAACATAAATTTACGCTGCATTCCTAAAGAATTTATCAAAATAACCTACAAATAGTTTCTGTCTTACTCAAGCGTTTTTTTTATAAGTAGTCTTTTAGCGCGGTTCCTCCCTCCCCCATAGGGAGGAACCCCGCTTATAAGGTTGATACAATGAAACAATCCGGAAGTGCCGACTAGAAAATTTTGCGTTTCAGAACCCCTAGAAACCGAAAATAACGGTGGTTCAAATTTGTATATATATATATATATATGTATATATTTATATATATATATATATATATATATATATATATATATATATATATTTGTCTGTTCGCTCTCTAAATAGAAGACGAATGGTCCTATTTTGATGAAATTTGGTACAAAAATCTGTCGTCCAATTTGAAAGGTCAAGTTCGTTAACCAGCAAAATCCGCCCACTGGAAGATGGCGTTTGGGGCGAAATTCGCGCAGAAAAAATCGTAACGCTTACGTTTTTGAGTTCATAAGCTTGTAAGTACTCGTTTTATACGCTTCTTGGACTAGAAAAACGAATGAAACCATTTTCAAGGCGATAGCTTTAACCGTTGTCAAGAAAATTGGAAAAATAGTTTTTGAATACCGTTTTTGGTTTGGGTACTTAGAATAACGGGATTCAGTTGAAACATTATCTGCATGTTCTACTTTCATTAAAACTAATATGTTGAAAGTTATGTTACGTTTGGAGTTAAGGAAGGGTTAGAATAAAATATTTTATGAACAGACATGAAAAGTTTTGGAAACTTCGTATACTTTCATTAATATCTCGAACACGGTTGGGAAATCGTGGTAAGTGGATTGAAACTATTTGAAAGCTTACTAAATTCTCTACAAAAATGATTCTAAAACTATTTTTGATTAGGTTATGTCAATCGGAGAAATAAGTGCTTAAAACTTCAAATACGTCTGTTTTGTTCTTATGAACGGGTTTTTGTCGTTCTTTTTGTAATTTTTGTCTCTTTCCCTTGGTTTTTTATTGCTTTTTATTTTTGTAATTTCTTATGTTGTATTTGTAAGGAAAATGTATGTGTGTGTAAAACAGGATAGGTAAAATGAGACCAATTTTCTGTTGTCAGAAATAATAAAAAGTTTTGGGAACTTCGTATAATTTCTTAATATCTCGAAAACGGTTGAAAATCTTGGGAAGCGAAAGGTTACCATTCGAAAGCTTACTAAATGGTCTACAAGAAAGGTTCTAAAGAAAGTTTTGAATAAGCGATGTCAATCGGAGAAATACGTGCTTAAAACTTTTAAGTAATTGATTTCGCTCATTCGAACTGTTCTTTTTGTCTTTGATTTTGGTACTTAGAATAACGGGATTCAGTTGAAACATTATCTGCATGTTCTACTTTCATTAAAACTAATATGTTGAAAGTTATGTTACGTTTGGAGTTAAGGAAGGGTTAGAATAAAATATTTTATGAAGACATGAAAAGTTTTGGAAATGTCGTATACTTTCATTAATATCTCGAACACGGTTGGGAAATCGTGGTAAGTGGATTGAAACTATTTGAAAGCTTACTAAATTCTCTACAAAAATGATTCTAAAACTATTTTTGATTAGGTTATGTCAATCGGAGAAATAAGTGCTTAAAACTTCAAATACGTCTGTTTTGTTCTTATGAACGGGTTTTTGTCGTTCTTTTTGTAATTTTTGTCTCTTTCCCTTGGTTTTTTATTGCTTTTTATTTTTGTAATTTCTTATGTTGTATTTGTAAGGAAAATGTATATGTGTGTAAAACAGGATAGGTAAAATGAGACCAATTTTCTTTTGTCAGAAATAATAAAAAGTTTTGGGAACTTCGTATAATTTCTTAATATTTCGAAAACGGTTGAGAATCTTGGTAAACGGATGGTTACCATTCGAAAGCTTACTAAATGCTCTAGAAAACAGGTTCTGAAGAAAGTTTTGATTAGGCGATGTCAAACGGAGAAATAAGTACATATAACTTAGAAGTTTGATAAACGATAATTGATTTCGTTTATTTATACGGTTCTTTTTGTCTGTTTTTATTTCTTGTTATTTCGTTATTGCTTCTAGGAGGAGGATGTATTTCTCAATAAAACAGGGGAATAAATACAAATTCTTTGAACCTGTAACAGAACTGAAAACGTAAATATTCGCCGTGTAGGGTCAGTCCGGGTCGAGGTAGTCTGCCGGTTCAGGTAGGCTTTTATTGCACTTCATAAATCAAGATTCATTGTTCTCATCAAGCATTCTAGGACAGCTGACAGTTACCTTTACCTGTAGGAAGTCATGCAGCCAAATGCTATACTAGAAATATAATTATATTTTGTGGTTGAATGTGGCCTTAGTTCAATAAAAAATAACACTATTTTCTCATTTTCATGTACAATTTTATTTTGTTTAATTGCATTTAAAAGTAAAATGGATATGTTAGCACTGCAAGTTAAGTAAATTAGAAATATATCCGTAGAAGAGTCTTCGTAGACCGAAACTTGGGACGGCAGAAAGAGTAATTTCTGCTTAGGATAGTTTCATCCCTAGCCGAAAATCTTGTTGTTTTTTTTTTCATATTTGTTTACATTAGGAATGATCCAAACAAAGTAATAACTTTTTCTATTCTAAGTCTACAAAATGACACTAGGGATATGAATGGAACCGCGCTAAGATGACGCAGTTCCTGCGAGTCGGACTTTTTTAGGTTCGTTCGAATTCTTTCGTTGGGCTACGTAATGCCGCGCAGACCTTCCAGCTATTTTTAGACGACGTACTCCGAGGTCTGGACTGTCTTTCCCTTCATCGGCGACATATACATCGGATCTAAGGACGAAGAATAACAAATCCACCTTGAAGAAGTATTCCGCCGCCTACAAGAACATGGCCTTACCATCAACCTGGCCAAATGTGTATTCGCCAAGGAAAAAGTTGAATTCCTCGGGCATAAGGTTAACTAGGATGGAATCACTGCTCTGCCAGAGAAGGTCGAGGCCATCGCAACCTATCCTTGCCCGGCAACTGTAAGTGACCTCCGAAGATTTCTAGGCATGGTGAATTTTTACAGGCGCTGTATACCCCATGCATCATCCCTTCAAGCAGCACTCATCGTCTATCTTTCTGGAAAGATAATACTCTGGTTGCATGGAATGAGGACAGCGTCAAGGCCTTCGAAGCATGCAAGGAAGCTATCAGGAAAGCTACCATCCTTGCCCACCCTAACCCTAATACGGAGCTACTACTCGCCTGCGACGCTTCGAACACCGCGATGGGAGCAGTGCTTCACCAGAAGGATGCAGATTCTTGGAAGCTTTTGGGATTTTTTCTCGCTATCTCCATAAAGCGCAACGTGCCTACGCCACGTTGGATCGAGAGCTCCTCGCCATCCACCGAGCAATAAAGTATTTTCGTCCCTACATCGAAAGTCGGAATTTCTGCATTTGGACAGACCAAAAACCCCGCACTTTCGCTTTCCAGCAGAAGCCCGAATCCTCCACACCCATGCGAATTCGTTTGGTAAACTACATCAGCCAGTTCACTACCAACATTCGTCATGTAGCTGGTTGGAGGAACGAAGTTGCCGACGCGTTTTCGAGAGTAGAGGAAATCACCGGTCCCAATGACATGCGAGCAATAGCAGAAGCTGAGACCATCAATACAAAGATTCCCGAACTTTGTAATTAAAGTGGATCCCCTCGGCTGCAATTAAAGTGGATTAAACTTCCTCGCATCACTAAGCCGATATTAAGTGTGACATCAACTCCAAAAGACCGACCGTATGTATAAGTACGTGCGCATCGCAAAGTTTTCGCGAGCCTCCATGGACGGAATCACCCAGGCGTTCGCGAATCACGACGGCTCATCGGACAAAGATTTTTCTGGCCAAACAAGAACGTTGGCAATGGAAAGTGGGCACTTGCCTTGCGTGCCAGCGTTCCAAAGTCCAGCGGTACACAGTCCCACTTCCCGGGCCTTTTCCATTTGCATCCCGATTTGAGCATGTCCACATCGATATTATTGGCCCTCTTCCTTCTTCGTATAGTAATCGGTACTGCCTGACCATGGTTGACAGGTTTACTAGACGACCAGAAGCTCAGCCGATTGAGGACATCTCTGCATCTACCTGTGCTTCAGCCCTGATGTCAACATGGATCCCGCGCTTTGGAGTTCCTGTTAGAATAACGACCGATCAAGTAAGGCAATTCGAATCAGACCTCTTCTTGCATATTTCATGAGTCTTTGGGTTCCAGCAGAGTTTCACGCTTTATCTTTATTTTGGTCTGAGATTCAAGCAAATGAGTATATTGTTATTAAGTGAAATTATCGTCGGCCAAGTAAGTGTAGTAAAGTCTTTACCGTTGGTTGAGTTTATACAAAAATTTAAAATAAAATAAACACTTAATATATAATTAATGCTTCATCATAATCTGCAATTTAGTAATTGAAATCACTTTAGTAAAGGTGAAGTGATCTACAACATGAGTAAATAACCAATGTGAATAGAATGTGTTTATTATTCTGTTTAAATCTCTGAGGTTTGTTTCTCCTTTCAACCGTTGTGTACATCTCTAGCTATTTTATAGTCAAAACCAAATTAAATTTAGATTCTTTTTGTTTAGTATTAACAAAGGGTCGGTAAGGTGTTAAAATGTATCATACTTTTTAGCACGAATCCTCCGTCCACCTTAGGCAGAAACCCGATATTGACTTAGACCCGATGTCACAATCTGGAGGTGCCGATGAGAAATATCAACGTTACACGTATCATATTTCACGAAAATACTTTTCCTTCACAATTGTGTTTATATAAATCGCTCACTTTTTCCAACATCGAATATCAAAAAACGCTACTTTCAGGAAAATAAGTTTAAAATTAGAATAAAATGCATAAAAAATATATTTTAATCCGCCAATTGAATTTTTAAAAATATACCAAATAGGTTTAGACAAAACTTAACTAAATACTCAATTTTTAATATTTTATTTATTTATTTGCTTTCTGAAAGATTCATGCGCGTTGCCTGGATTAAGTCAAAAACCGTCGTTATTTTTACAATAATAATACTTTTCCCCTACAATACTGGTATAAAACCAATTCATATTTACTTGATGTAAAACGAAGAAAGAAAAATATATTTAACTCTGTCTTAAAATATATTTTTAATTAAATAATCTAAAGGGTTAGGTCCGGCAGTAAATGTATTATTGTCATACCTGTAGGTAGAGTCCGTCGTCACTGGCATCGGTGTGAGTAAAGTGGGCGAGCGCTTTCGACGTAAACACATCATCCTCAAGCCGGTGCTAAGTTAGTACTAAACTTGAGAATGATCTGTTTCCGTCGAAAGCGCTCGCCCATAGTACTCTCACCGATGCCAGTGACGACGGACTCTACCTACAGGTATGACAATATTTTTAATTCTTTAATATATATATATATATATATATATATATATATATGTCATTAATTGAAAAAATATATGCAATTCTTCCTTTAAACGAAAATGGTATTTCTTGCTTATCGGCTCGACGGTAACTGTGAAACCAATAGGTCAAAAATATTTTCTAATTTGGAACTATCTGCCGTAAGTGATAGAAGTTAAAAATATGAAGGTCTCGTGACTGCACCTTCAGGGATATCCCGAAATAGTAAAAACAAGTTTTGAGATATGAGTGTACAATGTTTGCGATGTACGGTTCCCAAAACATATTTTCCCATTCGCGCTCAAGGAAAATGGACTGATTTTGATTAAATTAATAATCAAAATGCTTTGCCTAAATCATAAGGTAAAGTTCGTTATCAGCGGAATCCGCAATGCGATACATTGCTGCTTAAGCTTAATTATTTCCGAGTAGTCATGTTTGAAGACAATCAGTATGTGTTTGATTTATTTTTGTACGTGTTGTGGTGTTTTATCTAAAAAATGATCAAAGACTAAATGGCTTATTCTAAGCATAGAAATCATCACTTCAACTCTTCTCGAACATAGATTACACGATGGCCAGGCACTTATGTTTATTTCACCTAATTTGTAGATAGTAATGTGTGTCCATGTATTTTGCAACCATACCCAAGAATTCCTTAAAGAGGAGGTTAGTTTATAACATTATAGCATTCCTGAATAATTTGGTTAAAATAACCTATATTGAGAGTTTGATTCTCACTACTGGTAAAGAAGGCTTGTCGTTTAAAATCTGTCCAGGAAATGGGTAGTAACCTAAAGATTACATGTCCTTAAAACATATTTTATTTATAATCGGACGTTAAAATTGAAATTAAAAAAAGAAAGAAAGAAAATAACAAACAGCTAACTCAACTATTGATTTTTTACTTAATTTTGTTTTGGTGTAACCCAAAATTCGAATTGATCAAATTTGTTTTTTCAACACTTTTTCCTTAGTTAGTTAGGTATGACAGTTTCGTTACATACAAGAAAATATCCATCACGCAAGGGCTGCATATATATACAAGACCCTAAGATGCTGTAGGAAGTTCCTAAAAGCTTTATTCAGTCCTCATATATTTTATTTTTATACATGGGCGTACATAGAAGATAATTTCGGGAGGGGCTGAGAAAATTTCGGAGGGGGCTGAGACCATTTCCGGGGTATGAAATACCAGAAATTTAGAGCATGGAGTAGTTTTAGACAACTAAAACGCTATTACACGTAAAATAAAATATATTTTATGAACTAAGTGATTTTATTTAATTTATTTTTAAGGGTTTTACGACAAGTCTTTACCATCAAATCAAAATTTCGGGGGGGGGGGGGCTGCAGCCCCCTCAGCCCCCCCTTATATACGCCCATGTTTTTATATACATATGGTGGAGCATAATAAAAATTGAACCAGGTACCCATGCTGTGTGACATGCTACACAATATGTAACTTGGAAATAAAATATATGAGGACTGATTAAAGCTGTTACCAACTACCTATATGTAGGTGTATATACTTACATAATAACAGTCTCGTAACAGGCCACGAGGGTCCTGAGGGGCAGATACTACAGAGGTATCTGATTCATGACCATACGGCACACTAGAGAGATACTGTGGTCAGTAATACGCTCCGGCCGCCCTAATTCACTCCTTTGCTCCTTTGACTGCTAGGGTCTTAACACCAAGGTACTCATTAATAAATTAATTAAAGGCTGGATTGGCCTAGGGACGGTCAGGCCGCATTCAACCCATGAACGAAGACACTAGAAGATATACATAGGAGTGTGTTTTACACTGGATCTAAATTATTAATTTATCCGTACCGGCCGTATATTGTAACAAAACGAAGTGTAAATCTATGGCAGTAGGCACATTAGAAGTTGGGGTTCACTCTGTATAATGTTCAAATTAAATTATGTAAACCTCATAGGAGCTTGGTTGTTACGGACACCGTCAGGAGCGTTGCTTTACGATTTATAACATCTGTATAAAGTATTCTGCGCCGTAATGATTTTATCCGTAAATTTTTATTATTAATTATGATAAATAAACCAGAACGTAAAGTTTTCGTGTGTTCGCTAAATAGTGTACTACCACGCACAGATAATATTCCTGAGGAAAATGGATTAATAAAATTATTGTTCCCGCTATTATGTTTTTGAATTTTAAAAAAAAAAAGAGTCAAGAATGCTAGACAATAGGGCGGTCGCGAAAAGTCAATGGCGGCATTTCATAAAAGGCCTGATAGGAAGCCGTTAAGAGCGCATAACGTTTTCAAAATGTTGGTTTTTTCGCTTTTTGGCGACTTCCAAAGCCAAGGTATCAGGAACGGCTCATCATATACACCCAAACTATATCTTGAATTAAAGATAATTTGATCTCTATAATTCATATCCCAAAGAGAATTGCCGTAACTTTAATTCTAACGCATCTAAAAAAGCCTTTGTCATCAAAAACTTGACCTAATACCTCTAAAAACGCACTTCGCATTTTGTGAGAGAAATTAGTATTATTTTGCTCAAATGAAACAATTTCTTATCTAAATGATATCTTATGTCTCTTAATGACCCTTAAGAGATATGCTTCACCGGAGCCCCACAGAAATTTATGTGTCAGGTTAAAATATAGTCAATAAAATTGAAATCAATATTTGACAAAACTAGTGCTCGTGGAATAACAGAACGCAAACTAAAACTAACTTACGCAATAGATAAGTTGCTAAGGCAACCGAAGAACAAAGTATATTACGCTCAAGTGAAAATATGAGGCCAACATCTGACAAGGGGGCCTTCAGCCGTGTGCCCCATTTCTCCCCCTGGGACCTCACGGAGAGAGACCCCCATCCTCAATAAAAAGAAACTAAACTGATTTAAATAAAATAATGATGCTAAACATATTGAAGAAGGAAACAGTTCCATAGAGGCTGAGCGCATGCGTGTATCTGCGCTACCGTCTCCTATCAGTAGTTCCCCAGACTTCGGAGTGATAAGGTCGCTCGACTCGACAACGGAGCGCGTAAGTTTTTACGACTCACTCCTAATAAAAATAAAAATAAAAAATATCGACCAATTAAACTTACAAAAATTAAGAAAATAATAAAAGAAGCGTAATTTTTTAAACCCCGAAATAGAGAAATCCTCCGTTGAATGTTAGCAATAATCTGCTATCCTTATCAGAATCACGTAATTCAAATAGACAAACAATAGAAATTGTTTAGTCAACATTTTTTTCAAGAGAATACGTGAGGGCAATGTGTAATCTAGTTTGACGCATAGGATTTAAGTACTAAAAAACAACCACTAGCATTTTCAGTATAATTATACATTTCCTAATAATTTCTAATTTAAATTAAAGATACTTTTCAATAGCAAAAAAATAGTGGGAAGTTCCGTAAGTAGTATTTTAAATATTCTGTGTTTTACTTGAGGTCAAAGAAATTATTATTATATTTTGGCTTCAAACTTATGGGAAATCACAAAATTACAATTGCTCTAATAAAGATAATATCCCTTCTTAGCAATTATAAGTTCTAAAGAATTTATTTTTAGTTTTAAATATTTTAAGATGACACCAATTTATGTTCATGTTTATCAGCAAGTCGAGTGTATAAATTGGTAAGTCGACGTTTTGTCTTTTCCTGGAATCTTTTTAAATATGTCATTAATTGTTAGTGGTAAGCTGCAGAGAGTAGATTTTCATTTTTTCTGCTTTGAAAACAAGAGTATAAAATTGTCCGTGATTAAGTGGTTAGTTACAATTGTAGGACAAATACTCTATACAAACCCCATAAAAGCGTAAAAGGAAAGGACATATTGATACAATATGGTTGGTAAATAGAAAAGCAATAAAATTATTTAAAAAAAAGAGATTACATAAATATGTGTGTATATATATATATATATATATATATATATATATATATAGAGAGAGAGAGAGAGAGAGAGAGAGAGTAATAGAGAATTCACAGCGAGATGATTCACGCTCTCTGTCCACGTGCGATAAAAGCTAAATATTACATATCACAAAATAAACACATAAAATGAATAAACAAATAATAATAAAATAAGAAATCATTTTAAAATTTAAAAAATATGTTTTTAACAAAATACCATTAAATATATAAAAATGGCAATGAAGATTTTCAAAATCTTGGAACTTATTTTATTATTTAAATATTGACTAATGTTCACTAATGTGTGTACGTTACATTTAATTTGTATTAATTTCAATTTATTGTTGATTTTATGTTATTTTATTTCTTTAATTTTAATTTTCCTCCTTTCTTGTATTTTAAATAGTTTTTAATTTGTAAAATTCTTAATGTTAACTGAATTAATAATACACGTTAATAACAAATGCAAGTGATATGCTATTTATTCCATTGAGACTTGCAGACAAACTCCCTCCTTGTAAGGTTACTGTAAGGAAGAAACAAATAACAAAAAAAGAATAATATATATAGAAATCCACACACACACACACAACTTTGAAACATTTGAAGAATGTTATTTCCCCAATGAAGCATAACTACAATATTCTACACAAATACAAACTAAAATTGTGTTAAGACAGTTGTATTACCCAAGAGATTCTCCATTACCATATAGATAACTTCAAACAACGTGTGTTATTAATATTCGAATTATGCGAGGAATTTGAGGATATGATACGACCAAATATCAACCATCAAATGTCCTTGACATCGCACTTAGAATGACCCTAAGATATTAATGTATATAAATTGTACGAGTAAAAAAAAACATACTTAATGAAATAGATAACAAAAAAACATATTCTATCAATATTAGACAAAACAGCCTAACATATCACGAAAAAATGATATACTACAATGTAAACTCATTTTTAGGCATAACAGAAAAGTTGAAGAACACCGAATCTTGGAAAGAACGATCCACAAAAAAGATCGTTGAGTTGAGATCGATTAAAAAAATCGATCTTCTAGGCACATAAGATCAATCTACGATATGGATCGATTTCACGATTACTTACAATTACCTACGAAATTCGAATTTCTTTTAGATTCGATTCGCCCATCACTACTACAAATCGACCAGCGAAATGTGACAGGTTCATCCCAAAAAATCCCCTTCTTTCAGTACCCCAAGACTAATTAAGGGTCTATGAATTGGAAAAAATGTGACCTAGATTCATGATAAATCGATTCTTCAAATGTTCGGCCCTTGGAGATCTCTTCAAAAAATCGATATATTGTGAAAAATATATGAGAGATCATCCATCTCTAACCTGAGTTCAAAACTCGAGCGAACCAAAGATTTTATCTACACATACACACACGCATATATATATATATATATATATATATATATATATATATATATATATATATATATATATATAAATATGCAAAAAATGTCGCAAGACAGACGAAAGAAACTAAGGAAACTATCAAATACAAACAGGAATATAATAAGAAAATGCAACTTATTTTGAAGATAAACACAAACACTCGCCTAAGATAGATAGTGTTGACAAAAGGCCTGACACAAACTCATTAAAAATTATGAATAGGCACTGGGAAGCTAACACGCTAGTTCCCAAAATTGTTAGAAAACATAGTGAACAAAATACTTGTAGACATTGCAGTAGGAAACAGACGAATATACTGGCATACAATTCTGGAAAAAAAAAAACAAAAACAAACGAAAATTACAATTCTACGGGCATACCAAAAGAATGTATCCTGCGAGAACGAGAAAACAAATACTTGATATGTATAAAAATCAAACCAAACAATTTCCACTTTTCACGAAAACGGTTGAAGCTATCGCCTTTAAAACTGTTTCATTCGATATCCTATGCCAAGAAGCCTATACTAGCGTAACATGTAAGCGTAACGATATTTCTTTGCGCTCCAAAAACCATGTACCTGTGGACGGATTCTGCTGGTTAATGAACTTGGCCTTTCAAATTAGACAAAAGATTTTTGTGCCAAATTTAATCAAAATCGGGCCATATATATATATATATATATATATATATATATATATATATATATATATGTATATATTAACCACCGTTATTTTCGTTCTCTAGGGGCTCTGGAAAAAAAAGAAGACTTTTCGCCTTAGTATCTGCTTCAAAATTACACTGAGTGAAGTTCACACACTCTGGTGCTGACTTGATTACCTGGCAACTCACGCAATCCGTACCTGTTTCTAATCTTAGGTACTTAGGGGTAGTTCCTATCAGGTTCAGCAGCTTTTTGTAGAAAGTAATTCAAATATTTCTAAATATCTTAAGCCCCGCACGGATGCTCCATAAAGCAATACAGAGCGAGCTATGCTTTTTACCAGTTTGTCCATGATGTTCTAGTTCATACTTTTGATTTGTTATATGGTAATATATTTATAAAACTGTACATATGATTTAATTGAAAGAACTGTATATGTGTATTAATTATATTGGGGAATTAGCTTTGGCTGTAAATATCATATATATTTACATATAGCCGAGAAAAAGATTTAATGTTTTTTAGTTAGCTTGGTGATTGTGTGTGATGATTTCGTCTTTAGCGCGTTTCCTGCCTCCCTCCATACATGGTAAATCTTCTTTATAATGTTGCTATCCGGAAGTGCAAACTAGAAAATTTCATGATTCAGAATCCATAGATCACGAAAATAACGGTCGTTTAAGTTATATATATATATATAGAAACGTAGAAGTATTTGTGTATGTGACTTCATTTTAGAATACAGAACAAAAGGGTCAAAATAAAGTTCTAGGTCATCTATAGATGGACAAAAAGGTCTAATATTTAAGTACCCCTCTTATCATAAAAGTTCAGACTTTTTTTTTTTTTTTTTTTTTTTTTTTTTTTCTCAACCATAATAACTTTATGGTAGAGCCGTTTATTAGTTAAAGCGTGCCCCATATCTTTTGATACACTGCACGCATGTCTTTACATAGTTAAAGTGACTATACATTGTTAATATTTATGATATTGATATAATAAGTTATATATATATTATATATATAATATATAATAAGTTATATATATATAAAATATATAATATATAATAAGTTCAGACTTTTTTTTTTTTTTCTTCTTTTTTCTCAACCATAATAACCCTATGGTAGAGCCGTTTATAAGTTAAAGCGTGCCCCATATCTTTTGATACACTGCACGCATGTCTTTACATAGACTATACATTGTTAATATTTATATTATTGATGTAATATATCAATATATATATAATATATAATAAGTTATATATATATTATATATATAATATATAATAAGTTATATATATATATAAAATATATAATATATAATAAGTTCAGACTTATAGTTAAGTTCCGTAGAGAAGCCTAAGGGATAGATATCCTGAAATGTAATTCTGCGGACCTTAGAGAGAGTCTTTTCAAGATCCGAGAAAATTACATTTTGTCCTCCCAAAGAGTTTTTGCACAGAAGAAACGGCCTTATGAAAACGGTTTGGAGGATACCACTTCACTAAGCCACAGGAGAACTACGCTTTCTTTTAGGGCTGTCGGAAAAAGTAGAACAGACCTACAAATTTACTTTTATCAACTCTAAGTTTATTAATAAATACTTAATGTCGCTTTTATTTTTCCTTAAAAATTTCATTTAAGAAATACATCATTTTAGATATAGAAATATTCAGGAGTATAGGGTTGGGCGATAGTCCATAGTTACTATCGATAGCATCAATAGTAGCTATCGATAGTCATGAACTATCGATAGATGTTGTTTTTTTTTTTTTTACTTTTTGTCTACATTATAAGTAGTCAGCATCTGGAGGGCTTTGGTAATAAGTACGGACACGAGCGTTGGCTCGTACCAGTACTGGTAATAAATTCCTTGATTTGTCGGTAGCCAGTGTATCCTGCCGGTTATTTCCTTATGAAACTAGAACCATTCCTGCTTTGGCGACTCTTCTGGATCCTTGGTGGAAGAAGAAGGCATTTTTAAACAATTGCAATGCTCAAAATGCACACCTGTAATTTATCTTCCTTTAATAACGCTGCTGATAGTTTACAGAGACAAGTACCAGTAAACAAACTTCAGGCTGCTTCTACAAATACACCCGAAATTAAAAAAAAAAAAAAAAAAACTACGACTATTAAGAGAAGCAACTATATATGTTTCTTTTAAATTTATAAATTTAAATAAATTCGTTTTTCGTTTCTAACCTTGTTGTAATATTATAAATATATATAATGAATGAAGTAACGGATAATTTAATTCGAGAAATTCTTCATTGGACAGGTACGTACAGAATAGGGGATGACATTATCTAATAACTATCGATAGTATCGATATATTTTAACCGTTAGTGTCGGCCTATCGATAGTACTAAACTATCGATTATCACCCACCCCTACAGGAGTATATAGGTATTATATATGTAAAATATGGGTATATTTACGAGTATATAGTATAGGCAACCGCAGCAAGTATACTTCTAATTATATAACTGAAATTATACAGAATTACATCTTAAAATAATAAAAAAATCGATAGCTAGAGAACAGTTAAAAATAAAGATAAATATAAAGAAAATAAGAGGATGCTAAACGAAATGAGGATCCCAGAAGTCAAGGTGCCTAAATAAAATTTTGTGAACAAAATTATTTAGAAACAGGAATGGGTTGTGAACACCGTAATCTTGAGGGTGGTCAAAAGATCCAAGTGATTCTCTTGACATTTGCTGCCCCCTAGCTTGTGTGCTTTTGATTATTGTCACTTTCGTAATATTAAGTCCAGTAGAGGTCTATGTGCGGATTATCTAATTATTTTGCATATCTATATACCAGGTCATTCAAAAAGTCCTGTCGTTTTTTTGGGGGAAATTATAAATAAATAAATATTTTCAAATAATCACCTTTATTCATCAAAATATCCACCGTTACAGTCGGTAACCTTCTCCCAACGAGATGGTAAAGCCCAAATTCCTTCCTTAAAAAACTGTTGATTTTTACTGCAAAAATAAGTGGTCAGTTCGTGAATTAGGTTGTCACGGTCTTGAAAACATTTCTGTCTCAGATTGTTGTCGAGATCTCTGAATAGGTGATAATCAGTGGGTGACAGGTCAGGGGAATATGGTGGGTGAGGCAAAACTTCCCAGCATATTTCTGTCAATTTTTGACAGAAATTTGAAAAATTGACAGAAATTTGAAAAATTGACAGAAATAGGCTGGGAAGTTTTGCCTCACCCACCATATTCCCCTGACCTGTCACCCACTGATTATCACCTATTCAGAGATCTCGACAACAATCTGAGACAGAAATGTTTTCAAGACCGTGACAACCAAATTCACGAACTGACCACTTATTTTTGCAGTAAAAATCAACAGTTTTTTAAGGAAGGAATTTGGGCTTTACCATCTCGTTGGGAGAAGGTTACCGACTGTAACGGTGGATATTTTGATGAATAAAGGTGATTATTTGAAAATATTTATTTATTTATAATTTCCCCCCAAAAAAACGACAGGACTTTTTGAATGACCTGGTATATAAAAATCACGTGTCTGTCTGTTTGTTAGTTTGTTCCTTATACAAACCCACACCTTGTGACCGATTTTGACCAAACTTGGCACACAGGTAGGTCTTGATACGGGAAATCTCCTAGGCTAGGTCAAAAAAATCTACCAGCTTTCTGTCTGTATGTTTGTCCCTTATACAAATCTACACCGTTCGTCCGATTTTGAATAAACTCGGTACCGTCTCCACAACGTTCGTCCGATTTTGACTAAACTCGGTACACATGTAGATCTTAATCTGAGGAGTGTCGTAGGCTAAGTCAAAAACGTCTTATAACTGTCTGTCTGTATGTTTGTCCCTTATACAAATCCACAGCGTTCGTCCGATTTTGACTAAACTCGGTACACATGTAGATCTTAATCTGGGGAGAGTCGTAGGCTAAGTCAAAAACGTCTCCCAGCTGTCTGTCTGTATGTTTGTCCTTTATACAAATCCACGCCGTTCGTCCGATTTTGACTAAACTCGGTACACGTGTAGATCTTAATCTGGGGAGTGTCGTAGGCTAAGTCAAAAACGTCTACCAGCTGTCGTTCAGTAAGTTTGTCCCTGATACAAATCCAGACCGTTCGTCCGACTTTGACTAAACTCGTTACACAGATAGATCCTAATCTGGAGAGTGCCGTAAGCTAGGTCAAAAACCTCTACCAGCTGTCTGTCTGTATGTTCGTTCCCTATAAAAATCCACACCGTTTAACAGATTTTGATCAAACTGGGCAAGCAGGTTGGTCTTGATCAAGGGGATTGTCATAGGCCAGGCCAAAAACGTCTACCTGCTGCTGTCTGTATGTTTTTTTTAAATAATAATCCACACCGTTAGATCGATTTTTACCAAACTTGGCATGCATGTATGTCTTGATACGGGGGGTGTTAGAGGTTAGGTCAAAGTCGTTTAGGACTCACAGTTAGGAGGTCACGGGTTCGAAACAGTTACAGATTCGTTTTGTTGATTTTAATAATACTTATTTGGTTTCTAATTTATTTAGGCTTTTCTATATGCAGAAAGTAGGTGTAGTATAGCACGCCAGGTAGCAGCTAGTTAATCATAAACCCGACGATGTATCTATTATATATCATAGATAATGAACAACTAAAGACCTCAGGATTCGCCTAGTATGATCGGAACTGTAAAAATCTAGTTTTTGCTATTACAAACCAAAACACATATTTTCAGCTTTGAATCGATTTTCCACAAAACTTTGAGTTTGTTACATATACCCCTTGACGTACAATTATTATTATCGATGTATGATATATTTCTTAACTTACAAATTAAGTAAGTAGATTTAAAAAAAAAAAATAAATAAATAAACATTAGTCCCGTAAAAGGCCTCATAGCGGATGCAGTAGAGGTATCTTATTCATGACCACACTGCAAACTAGGAAGATAGTGTGGTCAGTACTATGCTCCGGCCACCTGAATTTACCCTTTGCAGGTAATTAGAGAATTACCAATATGTCGTCAACGAACGGAGACGTCCAGCATATTACTCGAGTGCGCCACCAATTTTTTAAAAATATTTTTCTTGTTTCTTGATTATTAAAACACTGAAGAAGGTATGTTTTATACCACTTCCCTCAGATGTAATGGCGGAGTTTGTATAGGATCTGTGCTCTTCAGCAGCATTCCAACAGACGGAAGGATTAATAAGCACCAAACGTATGACGCGTATGTTAGTAAACTCGAAAACCAATGTCGTTATTGTATTTAATACGCGACTCAGATTGTTAATATGCCCCTAGAGGTAATTTATTCGCCCTTTGAAAGATCATTTATGATTGAAAAAATTGCCAATTTGTATGTGTTTATCATAATATAGAATACAATGGTACCTAATATTTTGCTAAATTGAGGTTTATATTAAATATTTTGGATACTAGTAGTGACGATGAAATAAATTGAATGAAAATAATAGGCGTTGCGGAGAAAGGTCAGACCGATATTTTATCATCCATTAAGAAATGGAATTATTTACCAATACCGTGGTGTATAGATTCCTAACAGGAAAAATTCGGGCGAAGAAAACATATAGTCCAAGGCCTATGGATTGGAGCAAGAGGGACGATCCCAAAACAGACGCAGGACTTCCTGCAAGATTTAGGAGTGGACCCAAAGGAACTATCTACTGTCCTCGTGGAATCAATCTTGATAGATTCCCTGGGGATACTACACAATCATATTGTGGGGGCTAACCACGGCTGCTTATCAATCTTTCGAAAATCATTTCACCAAATTTGGTCAAACTTGTCATTATATTTCTTTGCATTTTAAATATTATCAAAATTCGTTTAATATTAAAATTATATATATTTAAAACACATCTTCAAAATTAATTTTTCCAAATTAGCACAATAACCTTTTTTTAAACAACTGAAATGAATTTTCGAAAGATTGATAAGTACGCTGTTATAGCATCTCAAAACATTTGGGCAGCAAACTTTATTTTTTATCTAAAGCCGCCGCGAGGAGCGCTATGTCCCACTGGGGGGACTGTATCCTGTTCCTGCGTCAGATCAAAAGACGGAAAATGAAGGTTTTGTGTATTTATTAAGTAGTGCAGTATCATTTATAAACATAACTCTGGAAGCAAATTATTTACAAAATTAATATTTGAATAGTTCTCATAAGAAATATAAATAAGCAGCACTATTCACGTTTGTATTTTATTTATATATGTAGGTTATTTACAGCAAATTATTAAGTAATGTAGTCTACAGTACAAAAATTCTGAGGAAAGTGCTTGGTTATGAAGCTCCTGCGTTAGGGACTTTTTTAGCTGGGTATAGCCACCAAAAAGCTCACAAAAGCAATGACATCATCTTTAAAGTTAGAAAGTAACTTTTTTTAAAAGAAGTTTTTCTTTTACTATCATTTTTCACAACTATAATAAATAACAATTAATTCAGCATTTAAATTCCGAGTACAACAAAAAAAAGTCCGACTCGCAGGAACTGCATCATCTTAGCGCGGTTCCATTCATATCCCTAGTATCATTTCGTATACGTAGAGTAGAAACAGTTATTACTTTGCTTAGATCATTCTTAATGTAAACACATTTCAAAGAAAAGCAAGATTGTCGGCAAGGCACAAGAAACTATTCTAAGCGAAAATTACTCTTTCCGCCGTACCAAGTTTCTCTCTACGAAGACTACTACGAATTTGTTTCTAATTGACTTAACATGATTTACTAATATATCCATTTTAGTGTTAAATGCAATTAAAAACACTAAACTACTTATTTTACTGTTAAATGCAATTAAACAAAATAAAAGTGTACAAGAAAATGGGAAAGTATTATTATGTTATTTTTTAATGTATTACTTACGCCATATACAACCACAAAATATAATTATATTTCTACTATAGCATTTGGCTTTATGACAGGTACATTATCTGTCATCTCTCCTAGGATGCATCTTGATTTATGAAGTGCAATAAAACCTACCTGAAGCCTGCCTTGTAGCTCGACCCGGGCAAATGTATGACCCTACACTGAGCCTAAACATTCTCTTTATGCAGGAACTGCGTCATTTTAAGACGTATCCATTCTCATCCATATTGTCATTTCGAAAGTTTAAAATAGAACTAATCTTTTTTTTTATTATTATTATTTCATGAAAACTGTTAATACCCACAGGTAAGAAGCGGAAATTCCTCAATCTAAAGCAAGACTCTCTTAAGTCAATTCAAAATACAAACACGCTTCTCAATTACTTGTCATGTTTTATTGAAAAAAAAATGCAATCAAAATAACAGCAAGATATTAAAAACTAAGACAAACCGAGAAAAAAAGCAATTAAGAACAAAGGTAAACAGAGATAAAAAAAATCTCTTTCTCTTGGCAAGCTATATTTCTAAATGAATTGTTTTTCTTATTTCACTTAATCTGTTTTATTGTCAAATACATTATCCAACTATAAGCAATTAAAAAAAAAAACAAGAAATAAAAACAGGCACAAAGAACCGTTCGAATAAACGAAATCAATTACTTCAAAGTTTAAGCACTTATTTATGCGATTGAAATCGCTTATTCAAAACTTTCTTTCGAACCTTTTTTGTAGACCATTCAGCAAGCTTTCGAATGGTAACCTTTCGCTTCCCAAGATTGTCAACGGTTTTCGAGATACTAACAAAAGTATAAAAGGTTACCAAAACTTTTCTTGTCTGTTAATAAAATATTTTATTCTAACCCTTCGTTTACTCCAAACGTAACCAAAATTTCAACATATTAGTGTTGATAAAATTCGAACGTGCAGAAAATGTTTCCACTGAATCCCATAATTCTAAGTACCAAAATCAAAGACAAAAAAGTCCGATTCGCAGGAACTGCGTCATCTTAGCGCGGTTCCGTTCTTATCTCTAGTGTTTATGAAGGCATAGAATAGAAACAGTTATTATTTTGTTTAGATCAATAGCAAAACACCTATCCAAATGAAATCTCAAACAAACCAGTCTTGAAAGGTCTTGATTTACAATCTTACCTGTATGGGTCAGCTATCCCATAAGTCGGGCAGAAAGGCCTCCGCTCATAGGCATTTGGAAAGCCTTGGGATCTCTCTCTTTGAACGCTACATTTTTAACAATAAATTGATCTTCTTATTTTACTTAATCTGTTTTATTGTCAAGTACATTATACAACTATAAGCAATTTAAAAATAACAAGGAATAAAACAGTCAAAAAGAACCGCTCGAATAAACGAAATCAATTACTTTAAAGTTTTAAGCACTTATTTCTCCGATTGACATCGCCTAATTAAAACTTTCTTTAGAACCGTTTTTGTAGAGCATTTAGTAAGCTTTCGAATGGTAACCTTCTGCTTCCCAAGATTGTCAACGGTTTTCGAGATAGTAACGAAAGTATACAAAGTTACCAAAACTTTTCTTGTCTGTTAATAAAATATTTTATTCTAACCCTTTCTTTCTCCAAACATAACCAAAATTTCAACATATTAGTGTTGATGAAATTCGAACATGCCGAAAATGTTTCAACTGAATCCCATAATTCTAAGTACCAAAATCAAAGATTACTTACAATTACTTTAAAGGTTTAAGCACTTATTTCTGCCATTGACATCGCCTAATCAAAACTTTCATCAGCACCATTTTTGTAGAGCATTTAGTAAGCTTTCTAATGGTATTCTTCCGTTTACCAAGATTCTCAACGTTTTTCGAGATATTAAAGAAAGTAAACAAAGTTACTAAAACTTTTTATGTCTGTTAATAAAATATTTTATTCTAACCCTTCCTTAACTCCAAACGTAACCAAAATTTCAACATAATAGTTTTGATGAAAGTACAACACGCAGAAAATGTTTCAACTGAATCCCATGATTCTAAGTACCCAAACCAAAAACGGTATTCAAAACATATTTTTCCAATTTTCTCGAAAACGGTTAAAGCTATCGCCTTGAAAATAGTTTCATTCGTTTTCCTAGCCCAAGAAGCCTATAAAACGAGTACTTACAAGCTTATGAACTCAAAAACGTAAGCGTTACGATTTTTTTTACGCGAATTTCGCCCCAAACGCCATCTTCCAGTAGGCGGATTTTACTGGTTAACGAACTTGACCTAAAAGGTCAAGTCCAATAAAAAAAATAAATCTAATAATTTAAAAAATTGGACGACGGATTTTTGTACCAAATTTCATCACAATCGGACCATAAGGGAAGCCAGAAATGAGTGAACAGACAAATATATATATTTATATATATATATATATATATTTACATATATATATTTATATATATATATATACATATATATATATATATACAAATTTGAAAAACCGTTATTTTCGGTCTCTAGGGGTTAAGAAACGCGAAATTTTCTAGTCGGCACTTCCGGATTGTTTCATCGTATCAACCTTATAAGCGGGGTTCCTCCCTATGGGGGAGGGAGGAACCGCGCTAAAAGGTAAAATAAATTAGCGCTGAAAGCTGTTTTCACTTCTTTTATACTACCGGTCCTATCCCTCATCACAGTACGGTACACGAAGTGAACCAGTAGACACCCGGATGTAAAATATTGCGCTCTAATTTTAAACGAATTTTAATTGAATTGAATTATTTCAAAGAATACAATGCTAAATAACGAAAATTTATAAGTCTAATTAAAATACATAATAAGACAAAATATAGGTAGAGACATTAATAAGGCATAGAGGAGACTTATAATAGCATTGATGGGGTCTCCTGTGGTCTAGTGGTAGCGCCTTGGATTCATAAGCGGGAGATGGTGGGTTCGATTCCCACCTCCGGCAGGAATTTTCTCATCTCAGGGCTCGCTGGGAAAATTCCTCGCTGCACCCTGGATATCGGCCCTAATGACCTAGACGTAGATGCGCCATAAAGGAAAAAAAAATAAAAAAAAATAGCATTGATGAAAAAAGTTCAACAGTAAGCACTGATTTAGAAAAAACGTTGAAAAAGTTTTGTATACTCTGCTGAACAGTGGGACTTTCACATTCGATACTTAGAATTCGCATCGACGATATTAAATATTTTGGATACTAGTAGTGACGATGATATGAATTCAATGATCAGAATAGGCGTTGCAGAGTAAGGTCAGACTGGTATATTATTATTTATAAAAAAAATGGAATTATTTTTGTTAAAAGGAGTTATCATCTCTGGAACAATCTATACTAAAATTTCAATACATAATCAAAAAATATGTTAACACAAAGCTGTTAACGTTTTCTTCTACAATTGAAGACGTAGAAATGGAGAAATTTGCTACCCGATTGTTGGAAAATTCTGATGTGTTGTATTTCAAAAGCCAGATTTGTTAATTTCTCTCTTTCATGAAATAATAAGTCCGACTCGCAGAAACTGCTTCATCTTCATCATAGCAAGTGTTAATAATGCTCTAAGTGTTAAGGCGTGATCACTTAACAAAGGTCGTGGGTTCGATTCCCACTATGGGGTGGTGGCTTTTCATTAGAAAGTCCGTCTCGCAGGTCAACGGTTTTCGAGATACTAACGAAATTATACAAAGTTACCAAAACTTTTTTTGTCTGTTAATAAAATATTTTATTCTAACCCTTCCTTTACTCTAAACGTAACAAAAATTTCAACATATTAGTGTTGATGAAACTCGAACATGCAGAAAATGTTTCAACTGTATCCCATAATTCTAAGTACCAAAATCAAAGACAAAGAACCCTCCCTAGGAAGGACGCTAGGCAGTTGAAAAGCTATATATCTTGGAAATCCATATCTCTAACATTAAATTGTTTTTCTTATTTTGCTTA
Source organism: Gonocerus acuteangulatus (assembly GCA_946811695.1). Classification (NCBI taxonomy): domain Eukaryota; kingdom Metazoa; phylum Arthropoda; class Insecta; order Hemiptera; family Coreidae; genus Gonocerus; species Gonocerus acuteangulatus. The sequence continues at coordinate 37,210,087 of OX328129.1, forward strand.
ACCTGTTTTATTTTCAAATACATTATCCAACAATAAGCAATTAAAAAATAACAAGGAATAAAAAACAAACAAAAAGAACAGTTCGAATAAGCGAAATCAATTACTTTAAAGTTTTAAGCTCTTATTTCTCCGATTGACATCGCCTAATCAAAACTTTCATTAGAACCTTTTTTTTAGAGCATTTAATAAGCTTTCTAATGGTATTCTTCCGTTTACCAAGATTCTCAACCTTTTTCGAGATATTAAGGAAAGTAAACAAAGTTACTAAAACTTTTTATGTCTGTTAATAAAATATTTTATTCTAACCCTTCCTTAACTCCAAACGTAACCAAAATTTCAACATATTAGTTTTGATGAAAGTAGAACATGCAGAAAATGTTTCAACTGAATCCCATGATTCTAAGTACCCAAACCAAAAACGGTATTCAAAAAATATTTTTCCAATTTTCTCGAAAACGGTTAAAGCTATCGCCTTGAAAATGGTTTCATTCGTTTTCCTAGCCCAGGAGTCATATAAAACGAGTACTTAGAAGCTTATGAACTCAAAAACGTAAGCGTTACGATTTTTTTTGCGCGAATTTCGCCCCAAACGCCATCTTCCAGTAGGCGGATTTTGCTGGTTAACGAACTTGATCTTTCAAATTGGACGAAGGATTTTTGTACCAAATTTCATCAAAATCGGACCATTCGTCTTCTATCTAGAGAGCGAACAGACAAATATATATATATATATATATATAAATTTGAACCACCGTTATTTTCGGTCTCTAGGGGTTCTGAAACGCGAAATTTTCTAGTCGGCACTTCCGGATTGTTTCATTGTATCAACCCTATAAGCGGGGTTCCTCCCTATGGGGGAGGGAGGAACCGCGCTAAAAACATGCAAACTGCTTTAGCTTTGACCTTTTACCTGAAAACTTTACGCAAGAGTGGACCATAAATGTCATCCAAACTCGTACTAAAAAGTCAAAATATTTTAGTTAATGGCTGGTGTTCTAGCTGATCAGTTATTTCAGGTAATATAAGTTTATTCAGCTGATCGGAGATGTTTCAGCCCCTGACTTCGTTGGGTGCATTTCCTCAACATTCTTCTAATACATTTATCGACGAGCGTAAATAGAAAATATATGGGGCGGGGGGCTTTGAGCGTAACGTTTATGAGTATGTGAAGAAATCATATATAAATATATATATATATATATATATATATATATATATATATATATATATATATATATATATAATTTCTTCACATACTCAAAAACCAATGTCGTTGTTATTGTTAATACGCGACTCAGATTGTTAATATGCCCCTAGAGCTAATTTATTCGCCCTTTGAAAGATCATTTATGATTGAAAAAATTGAGGTTCATATTAAATATTTTGGATACTAGTAGTGACGATGAAATGAATTCAATGAAAATAATAGGCGTTGCGGAGAAAGGTCAGACCGATATTTTATCATCCATTAAGAAATGGAATTATTTACCAATACCAAGTGTCTAGATTCCAAGTGTATATAGTCCAAGGCCTAAGGGTTGGAGCAAGAGGGACGATCCCAAAACAGACGCAAGACTTCCTGCAAGATTTAGGATTGGACCCAAAGGAACTATCTACTGTCCTCGTGGAATCAATCTTGTATTTCATTACATAACCAGAAAATATATTGACACTACGCTGCTAACGTTCTACAATTGAACTGGAGGAATTTGCTACCAGATTGTTGGAAAATCGTAATGTGCTACATAAAAGCCATATTTGTTAATTTCTCTCTGAGAATTCTTTTCATAAAGTTAAAATATGCAATCTGCTTTAGCTTTGACCTTTTTACCTGAAAACTCTACGCAAGAGTGGAACATAAATGCCATCCAAACTCGTACTAAAAAAGTAAAAATATTTTAGTTGATGGGAGGTGTTTTAGCTGATCAGTTATTTCGGGTAATATAAGTTTATTAAGCTGATCGGAGATGTTTCAGCCCCTGACTTCTTTGGGTGCATTTCCTCATCTTTCTTCTAATACATTTATCCACGAGCGTAAATAGAAATCATTTTTGGGGAGGTGGGGCTTTGAGCGTAACGTTTATGAGTATGTCTAGACCCCATAGCAGAAATACGGACGACATTATCGCAGAAACATGACAAGGACTGCAGAAAGATCAGCCAGACCGACCGGTTGTTTTTAAATAGTGGGCAGAAAAAGTCAATAAAATTATTTTTTGCAGAAAGAGTTTCTGTAGAAAGAAGAAAAAAAATTCTTTTTTCTACAGAATAATTCTCCATTTGTCCCTTGAAATATCATATATGATTGAAAAAATTGCCAATTTGTATGTGTTTATCATAATATAGAATACAATGGTACCTAATATTTTGCTAAATTGAGGTTCATATTAAATATTTTGGATACTAGTAGTGACGATGAAATGAATTCAATGAAAATAATAGGCGTTGCGGAGAAAGGTCAGACCGATATTTTATCATCCATTAAAAAATGGAATTATTTACCAATACCAAGTGTATAGATTACAATTGTATATAGTCCAAGGCCTATGGGTTGGAGCAAGAGGGACGATCCCAAAACAGACGCAAGACTTCCTGCAAGATTTAGGATTGGACCTAAAGGAACTATCTACTGTCCTCGTGGAATCAATCTTGATAGATTCCCTGGGGATACTACACAATCATATATGATAACCACGGCTGCTTATCAATCATTCGAAAATCATTTCACCAAATTTGGTCAAACTTGTCATTATAATTCTTTACATTTCAAATATTATCAAAATTCGTTTAATATTAAAATTATTTATTCAAAACACATCTTTAAAATTTATTTTTCCAAATTGAAATGAATTTTAGAAAGATTAATAAGTACGCTTATAACATCCCAAAACATTTGGGCAGCAAACTTTAGTTTTTATAAATAAAGAATTTCTCTTAACTTAAAATTAGTGACATCTCTTGAACCATTAATACTAAAATTTCAATACATAATCAGAAAATATGACATTAACCTGTTAACGTTTTCTTCTACAATTGAAGTGGAGAAATTTACTACCAGATTGTTGGGAAATCCTGATGTGTTAACATTTCAAAAGCCATATTTGTTAATTTCTCTCTGAGAATTCTTTTCATAAAGGTAATTCTCTTCATGAAGGATTCAATAAGGATAGTAAATAACCACTTATACGGCTAACGAAAAATAAATAAATGAAGAAGCAGAAGAAAATCGAAGAAAACAAGAAATACATTGTGGGGGGAAAACATAAAGTTGTCCTTGGAATGATAAGACAGCTGTAGCCGTATATGGTCAGCCATCAGTTGGACATGACTAACAATTTATACTAAAATTTCAATACCTTATCAGAAAATATATTGACACTAAGCCGACAACGTTTTCTTCTACAATTGAAGACGTAGAAATGGAGAAATTTGCTACCCGATTGTTGAAAAATTCTGATGTGTTGCATTTCAAAAGCCAGATTTGTTAATTTCTCTCTTTCATGAAATAAAAACATGCAAACTGCTTTAGCTTTGACCTTTTACCTGAAAACTTTACGCAAGAGTGGACCATAAATGCCATCCAAACTCGTACTAAAAAGTCAAAATATTTTAGTTAATGGCTGGTGTTCTAGCTGATCAGTTATTTCAGGTAATATAAGTTTATTCAGCTGATCGGAGATGTTTCAGCCCCTGACTTCGTTGGGTGCATTTCCTCAACATTCTTCTAATACATTTATTGACGAGCGTAAATAAAAAATATATAGGGCGGGGGGCTTTGAGCGTAACGTTTATGAGTATGTGAAGAAATCATATATGAATACACACATTATATATATATATATATATATATATATATATATATATATATATATATATATATATATATATATATATATATATATATATATAATTTCTTCACATACTCAAAAACCAATGTCGTTGTTATTGTTAATACGCGAATCAGATTGTTAATATGGCCCTAGAGCTAATTTATTCGCCCTTTGAAAGATCATTTATGATTGAAAAAATTGCCAATTTGTATGTGTTTATCATAATATAGAATACAATGGTACCTAATATTTTGCTAAATTGAGGTTCATATTAAATATTTTGGATACTAGTAGTGACGATGATATGAATTCAATGATCAGAATATGGTAGGCGTTGCAGAGTAAGTTCAGACTGCTATATTATTATTTATAAAAAAAATGGAAGTATTTTTGCTAAAAGGAGTTATCTCTGGAACAATCTATACTAAAATTTCAATACATAATCAAAAAATATGTTAACACAAAGCTGTTAACGTTTTCTTCTACAATTCAAGACGTATAAATGGAGAAATTTGCTACCCGATTGTTGGAAAATTCTGATGTGTTGCATTTCAAAAGCCAGATTTGTTAATTTCTCTCTTTCATGAAATAAAAACATGCAAACTGCTTTAGCTTTGACCTTTTACCTGAAAACTTTACGCAAAAGTGGACCATAAATGCCATCCAAACTCGTACTAAAAAGTCAAAATATTTTAGTTAATGGCTGGTGTTCTAGCTGATCAGTTATTTCAGGTAATATAAGTTTATTCAGCTGATCGGAGATGATTCAGCCCCTGACTTCGTTGGGTGCATTTCCTCAACATTCTTCTAATACATTTATCGACGAGCGTAAATAGAAAATATATGGGGCGGGGGGGCTTTGAGCGTAACGTTTATGAGTATGTGAAGAAATCATATATAAATATATATATATATATATATATATATATATATATATATATATATATATATATATATTTATATATGATTTCTTCACATACTCATAAACGTTACGCTCAAAGCCCCCCCGCCCCATATATTTTCTATTTACGCTCGTCGATAAATGTATTAGAAGAATGTTGAGGAAATGCACCCAACGAAGTCAGGGGCTGAATCATATATATATATATATATATATATATATATATATATATATATATGTATATATATATAATTTCTTCACATACTCAAAAACCAATGTCGTTGTTATTGTTAATCGCGACTCAGATTGTTAATATGCCCCTAGAGCTAATTTATTCGCCCTTTGAATGATCATTTATGATTGAAAAAATTGCCAATTTGTATGTGTTTATCATAATATAGAATACAATGGTACCTAATATTTTGCTAAATTGAGGTTCATATTAAATATTTTGGATACTAGTAGTGACGATGAAATGAATTCAATGAAAATAATAGGCGTTGCGGAGAAAGGTCAGACCGATATTTTATCATCCATTAAAAAATGGAATTATTTACCAATACCAAGTGTATAGATTACAATTGTATATAGTCCAAGGCCTATGGGTTGGAGCAAGAGGGACGATCCCGAAACAGACGCAAGACTTCCTGCAAGATTTAGGATTGGACCTAAAGGAACTATCTACTGTCCTCGTGGAATCAATCTTGATAGATTCCCTGGGGATACTACACAATCATATATGATAACCACGGCTGCTTATCAATCATTCGAAAATCATTTCACCAAATTTGGTCAAACTTGTCATTATAATTCTTTACATTTTAAATATTATCAAAATTCGTTTAATATTAAAATTATTTATTCAAAACACATCTTTAAAATTTATTTTTCCAAATTGAAATGAATTTCAGAAAGATTAATAAGGACGCTTATAACATCCCAAAACATTTGGGCAGCAAACTTTAGTTTTTATAAATAAAGAATTTCTCTTAACTTAAAATTAGTGACATCTCTTGAACCATTAATACTAAAATTTCAATACATAATCAGAAAATATGACATTAAGCTGTTAACGTTTTCTTCTACAATTGAAGTGGAGAAATTTACTACCAGATTGTTGGAAAATCCTGATGTGTTACATTTCAAAAGCCATATTTGTTAATTTCTCTCTGAGAATTCTTTTCATGAAGGTAATTCTCCTCATGAAGGATTCAATAAGGATAGTAAATAACCACTTATACGGTTAAAGAAAAATAAATAAATGAAGAAGCAGAAGAAAATCGAAGAAAACAAGAAATACATTATGGGGGGAAAACATAAAGTTGTCCTTGGAATGATAAGACAGCTGTAGCCGTATATGGTCAGCCATCAGTTGGACATGACTAACAATTTATACCAAAATTTCAATACCTTATCAGAAAATATATTGACACTAAGCCGACAACGCTTTCTTCTACAATTGAAGATGTAGAAATGGAGTAATTTGCTATCCGATTGTTGGAAAATTCTGACGTTTCATGGAAAAGATTTCAAAAGCCAGATTTGTTATTTTATGTCTCTCTTGTTCTTGAGCGTAACGTTTATGAGTGTTTGGATGGGTTTGGTGGCTCCACCTCAGATGCAACATGAATAAATAATATATTTATTCGTGTGTGTGTATGTTCGTATATAACCAACCTACTACCTAGAATTAACAAGATAAGACATAAGACGATTAAATAGACAACCTAAAACTCAAAATATTTTAACAAATTTCCATTATGAAGAAATAACGAATCAGATCGACACTATTGACTGATCGAGTTTCTGATAACGACAGCCAAAACCAAAAATACAAATTGCAAAAAGACATGGATAGACAAATATACACAAAGGTGAGTGAGGAAAACGGTAAGATAATCATAAGAATCCATTTTCTTTTCACAATAATGATAAAAACATTTCACTCAATTAATTATTAAGTTAACTTAGCTAATTAACTTTTATTTTATTTATTATTATTGTTTTCGACTTTTCTATTCCAAGACGGAAACCACTCAAACTCACATAGTTAAATAATTGAACTGGCATCGTTAAAGGCTGCACCTACTTAGCATTGCGGTTTAATTGCTTACAAATAAATAAATATTGAACATAATTATCAAGAATTAATACATGGATACCTACATCTGAAAGATCCAAACCGCGGGCCTAATAAATAGATAAATTAAAAAAAAAAAAAATCTAAATACCTAAATTCCACTCTAAAAATTTAAGAAAATTAACTTTTCTATAATTCTTTATTTTTTTTTTACAGATCGGAAGATTTTGGAGTCGATGATAAAGAATGTTTGGCTGAGATAAAATATTTTGGTAAGTAAACTTTACTATTGTTAATTTTTACATAAAAATGGGCATCTTAACAGCACGGTCATGTGAAATGTCTAGAATAGCCAAGCTGGAAGAATTTTCCTTAGAATTTCGCACATGCAGAATTATCTTTTCCATCTATTTGAACGGACTAAAGGATAAGAGTGTTATTAAGATCACTAATCACGCTAATATCTCATTATCAACTTTTTACTTCAAACACCAACTTTACGGAATGCTGAAGACGACATATCACACGACATGAACGAATTGTTTAACGACAGCAGATAGGTGTATTCATATACAGCTAACAAAAATTTACAGGAATCTGCACAATAACCAGAGGCATATTGAGGACATTTAAAAATTCCAATTCATCTTAATTTTTTATTTTTTTAATTTGCTTGAAGAGCTTCGCAACAGGGGTGATCTGCTCAAAGAAAATTAATAATAAAAATAAAAATAATAAGGAAAAACTATCAGCTTTACATTCATAATTAACATTGATTGTTCATATTTATAAAAAAAAGAAATATATACATTTATTATGTATACAAAACAAAATAAGTAGCAAATAATAATTAATAAAATAATGGTATGATTGAAATCATAATAAAAATTTATAAAATAGTAAGTAGGATCTAACCTAAAGAGAACAAAGACACAAAAATATAGACAAATTGCTCTAAAATTATTTTGAGATCAGAAATTTTGTCTTTGATTTTAATTGTGCGTTACTTGTAATACAGTTATATTTCGTTGTATGCATTCGTGGTCATTAAGTATGCCAGTATGGTATCAATATATGGGCTCCTATCTGCTAACAGCTCGCTAAGGTCATGAGGTGCCTGTAGGTTGTTTCTTTTCATGCAGTCTGTTAGTAGGTGTTTCACAGTCAAAGGAAAGTTGCATGCTTCGCACCTTGGCTTGTCTTGTTTCGTAAATAGGTGTGAGTGAGTGAGGCGTGTATGTCCAATTCTTAGTCTTGTAAGTACAACTTCGTCACGCCTTGTTCTCTGTTCGTTTGACGTGAATGGTCGTCATCTTAATTAACAAATCCAATTTTCATTAGAATGCTGGTGTCCATACAGGTACTAACTTGAAGTAATGAAATGTAGAATCGAATCACAACAGAGGAAGGATCGACTAAGGGACGTAACACTGGATATGGTCTTTTGAAAAAAAAAAAAAACAATATATCGCGCATGCGAAATTGAACTTTTCCATCTATTATTTGGATGAAATAAATATATGATGCCACTTGGAGGTAGTTTTGGGGGAAACGAATTGCCATCTACAATCGCTGCAGCTCTAACATTTTCTGTTTTCGATCCATCAGTGTAAATTTTGAGACAGTGTTCATGTTTTGATACTATTTCTTTGACATATCGGTCATAAAAAACAGTTGCTGATGGTTTCGTATTATTATGTGTTGTAAATGTAACGAAAATATCAAAGATTGTTGCTGTCGAAGGTGGTATCGATATGAGTCTGAGAGGTTTACTGTCCAAGTGTAAAAATCCAAATAGGTCTTTTATTTCATTAAATCTCACAGAAAAAGTTCGGGCCTGATTTCTCCTTTGTTCATACAAATCTGCATTAGTTGCTTCATTTGTATTTGCAGCACATGATAGCGTTAGCATTTTATAAAAATAACTTGTTGACAATATAGCTCTCCTAATGGTCAGTGGAAGTTCATTTGCTTTAGCATACAGACTATACACAGGGCTAGACCTGAACGCACCTAGCGCCAACCGAATCCCTGTATTATGTATGGGATTAAGTATGTTCAGTGTACTGGACTTGGCAGGCGAGAATGCTACGCATCCATGCTCCAATAGTGGCCTGGTGGAACTCCGATAGACAGCATTACTTTCCTGTCAGCGCCTTATTTTGTACCACTTAGAGAATTCTTAAAAGATGCAATGATTTCTACATAGTTTAACAATTTCCTTAAGATAGGGCACCCATGAGAGAATGAGTTTATTAAAAAAAAAATGAGTTGAATTGACTGTTCGTCGTCTTGCAGTGTCACTGTGTAACCAAGGAATGCTGGTCTCTCTTTGATAGGAGCTATCTACTCGCAGGCTGTAGTGCTGGCCTCTTTCGGCTGCTTCACGAATTACTTAACACATATATACAAGTTAAATCTGATGTGGTCGCATTTGTGACAGTTTAATAGTACATGTTCTACAGTGTTTGGTGTGCATATGTGTGTACAGAGGATTGACTATGGTACATAAGACTGTGTATAGCTGTCCGAATAAAAGAAAAAAACAATATTTTAATGAAATGAATAATTTGAATATAATTATTAATGAAATTATTTTAATTATCATTACTGCTTCTTACTGAACAAGCCTGCTTTTCCGAGATAGTTAAATATCCATTATCGTAATGTAAGATACCACGGAATTAACATGATAAACTTAAAAAAAGAAAGAATAAAAAAGTCGAAGAAAATAATTTCTTTAATTCTCTAACTCTAAATTATGAAATCTTTTATGGCAATCCGTACATTATACACAACAAATGACAAGTTCTCCGTCCAATTTATTTACCTGTATAGTGTGTGTGTGTGTGTGTGTATATATATATATATATATATATATATATATATATATAAGGTAATTATTAGGTATATTAAGGTGGAAAAATTACTTACTTTTTTTATTAAAAAGGCATTAAAACTTCCCAGAAACACGCCAAATTATGTGATATATAACGAATCTCCTCTAAATTTAATCTATATCCATACTTTAAAAGTCCACCACAATTATTTACTTAAGCTCGTAGATCTACCGAATTCTAGGTATCCGAAAATATTATTAACAGAAATAGTAAAGAAAGGGTTATATTATTACAAGGACATTATAAACACGATGAATAGATATCACATAAACGTGAAATCAGATATGCAGAATTGGGCAATGATATTTAAAAACATTAGAGCAGCAGCTTTAAGTCATTTTAGGGACAGCAATATTTTGGCAGCAAAGGAGTGAAGCACTACCGTAATTTACAAACACTTAAACCACGAAATTAATCAGCCTAATGGATATTTCCATGATAAATATTCAACATCTAAAATAATGTGGTTGATAAAATTAAGAGGAGAATTGTTGAAGCTATGTTAACACCGCTACACTACTCCAACTACCTATTGTCCTCTTTGCAATTGCCCGGCTCAAGAAGATATATACCACTTCATAGGTTCATGTAGGCAGATGAAGGAAATTAGGTTCAAGTGGTTGGGTAAAGATTATCTCTCATTTGGGGAAGTTTGTGGTTTTTTAAATGGGCGCAACTGGGAGAATATTGCAGGCTATGGTAGGGAACCATGGAACAGGAGGAGTATAATTGTAAATAAGTAATAGGTGTGTGTGTGTGTGTGTGTGTGTGTGTGTGTGTGTGTGTAAATTAGGGTGAAAATATAAATTATTTGTTCCTTGTTAATTAACGTAGCTTATTGTGATGTATGTATAATTATATTATTATAATTATAATTATATTATTATATTAAAATGTTGTTAAATTACATAGATTACTTTTATAATGTTTTTTAGTTTTAAGTCAGTAGCTGTAATATAAGTTTGTAAAATGAATCCTCTATCATGTTTTTTGCCTGTTTTGAAGTTTGTTTTTATCATATATTAAGACTATTATAATGTTAAGTGTTACCTCCCTCTGATGGCAGTTAGCCAAGAGTATTAGTCTTTAGAGTCCTAAGTAGGATAATAGTAATTCCTTTTTGTATAGTATATACTTATATAGGTACTCTTGTATAATTTGTTACAATTTCTTCTGTTGTGTTTTGTTGATTAATAAAGACTATTTATCTATCTATCTATATATATACACACACACAAATATGCGGCTTTTTTGACTCAGTGGTTAAGAACTTAACTAATATTCCAGAGGATCCAAGTTCTAAACTCACACGCAACCTAATAATTTTGTCTTGAAGTGTAGACGTTTAAAAATATCAGAGTCGAGGTATAACTTAAGCTGTTGGGCATTATTCGAATAATCATTCAAATGAATGTTTTGTGAATGATGAATAATTCGATATATTAACTTATTCACAAAATACATCATGAATTATTCACAGAATTATCCGTTATTCTTTATTTCCATTTGGTTTAATGAATAAATCCACCTTAATCATGTATATATATATATATGTATACACATATTTCCTGCTATCGATATCATAATAAACCTTTCATTATCCGATAAAATATATTCAGATTATTCGAATAATTTGTAAATAAAATATAAACTTCATTCACAGTCTAATGAATAAAAGTAATTATTCTTCATGCACATTTGTTCATTATTCTTGATTCAGAATAAGTTTTGCCCAACACTGGGTAGTACTTACCAGCACATCGTCTTCCTAGTGAGCCTTGAGTACAGGAATCGCATATTTCTTTTACTAAACTGATTTAATATAGGGTTGGCAAATAAGTCCTTTCGGTTTTTGTATTCATGTTTTGTTTACAATATGTCACATTTATCTGATGCAATTAATCCCAACAGAGGATTGTTTATCCTATTTGTAATATGTAAACAGTTATGTCTGTCGACACTTGTTAAGATTAGGTCAGTATTGCGTTTGTGATCCAGCTGAGAAGATGGACGGTAATTTATTGCATTATAGGCATATTTTGCTGTATTATTTCAAAAAAGGAAAGCGAGCTGCAGAGGCTCATAAAAAAATATGCGGGGTCTATGGGGATAAAGCCTTAACAGAGCGCACGTGCCAAAATTGGTTTGCCAAGTTTAGGGCAGGGAATTTTGACATAAACGACGCACCACGACCTGGTCGTCCACAAGAAATTGAAAGCAGTGATGTTAAGGCTATAGTCGATCAAAATCCTTCCCAATCAGTGCGAGACATTGCTGAGGCCCTAGATATATCACATGCAAGCGTAGAAAATCATTTGCGGAAGCTCGGCTACGTTTCTAGGCTGGATGTTTGGGTCCCCCACTCTCTGACCGAAGCCAACTTGGCAAAACGCATTTCCATTTGCGATTCCCTGCGAAAACGTCAAGAAAACGATCCATTTCTTAAAAGACTTGTGACAGGGGATGAAAAGTGGATTGTCTACGATAATGTGGTGCGAAAAAAATCTTGGAGACCTAGCAACGAACCACCTGGAACCACATCTAAAGCGGGATTGCACCCAAAGAAGATAATGCTTTCTGTATGTTGGGATTTCAAGGGTGTGATTTTTTATGACCTGCTGCCACAAGGTAAATCAATCGATTCCACTCTATACTGCTCACAATTAACAAAATTGAATGAATCAATTCGACGAAAACGCCCAGAGCTGGCAAATCGAAAGGGTGTCGTCTTCCACCATGATAATGCTTCGTTAGTCACCCGCAACAAATTGTTAGCCCTTGGATGGGATTTTTTGCCCCACCCTCCCTATTCACCGGACCTTGCTCCTAGTGACTACCACTTATTCCGGTCTCTAAAAAATTCCTTAGGTGGAAAACGGTTTAAAAACGAACAGGGTGTCAGGGAGCACCTTGATCATTTTTTCGCTAATAAACCACAGACATTCTATGAGCATGGGATTATTCAGCTGATGGAGAGATGGGGTAAAGTAATAGAAAATAATGGACATTACATTGTAGATTAAAATAAAAATTATGTTCAAAATATACAATAGTTTTCTTTCAACTTAAAAAACCGAAAGGACATATTTGCCAACCCTATAAATAAAATAGTTAAAAACAAAAAGTTGTATATATATATATATATATATATATATATATATATATATATATATATATATATATATATATAGTGTTATAGAATTAAGCGGAACAATATTAGTCGACGATATTGGAATTTAGAATTTCCTGGGTACTACCCCTACAGCGGTCTACCGTAGCTGAAATGACAGATGTAATTTAGAGGATGGTCGATAAGGAAGGGATGTAATTGAATTCCATTGCCCGTGCATTTTTCATTGAGCCATGTAATGCCATCAACTACACCATGACCACTTTCACGGGTTCTAAAGGGAGAAGTGAAAATTGCTCTAAATCGTGATAATTTTATTTGGAAATTAGTTGCGTAGATACTTTTTCATTGCGGGTTTTAATAAGGTCAGACAAAATAGATATGCTGGTGTTAGCACTGTTTGATGTGTTGTTTAAGATTTCGAACCTATGTTTTCTATGAAAATAAGTAAAACATTTTTTTTTTTAATTATTTCATATAATATTTACAGGGGATGAAGCTTCCTGACGTTACTGTATTGTACTCTTCTGAACCGTAGTATGATTTGCTTATTAAAGTGTTTACTTGGTCCAGAATTTTTAGAGTGGCATTATTAGTTGTCGCTCGTGGGAGAGAACCTTAAGGATGTCCTATTGACATTCGTGAACATGCTCTGCTCCTAATAATTGACCATATTCAGGGGCAGAAATTCGCTGAAGACATAAAAGTTATGGCAAAAGATGGACTCACCAAAGGACTGACATTAAGATTTTTTGTCTTTAAATTTTTAATAAGGACTAATAATGTGGGCAGTGTCAATGAGGCTTACATGTTTGTAAATATTTATTATGTACAGTGCACTAATTTCTTTGAATTATTTTTATCTCATGGGAAAGAACATCACTTGTTCATTGCCGGGCGGTGTCAATTATTTTTGTTAGAACTAATTATTATTAGATTTAATATTTTGTGAGGCATTCAAATATTTTGTTTTGCGACACTCATTAAAACGAGTCGCGGATATTAGCGCGGTTCCTCCCTCCCCCATAGGGAGGAACCCCACTTATAAGGTTGATACAATGAAACAATCCGGAAGTGCCGACAAGAAAATTTCGCGTTTCAGAACCCCTAGAGACCGAAAATAACGGTGGTTCAAATTTGTATATATTTGTATATATATATATATATATATATATATATATATATATATATTTCTGTTCGCTCATTTCTGGCTTCCCTGATGGTCCGATTTTGATGAAACTTGGTACAAAAATCTGTCGTCCAATTTGAAAGGTCAAGTTCGTTAACCAGCAAAATCCGCCCACTGGAAGATGGCGTTTGGGGCGAAATTCGCGCAAAAAAAATCGTAACGCTTACGTTTTTGAGTTCATAAGCTTGTAAGTACTCTTTTTATAGGCTTCTTGGGATAGGAAAACGAATGGAACCATTTTCAAGGCGATAGCTTTAACCGTATTCGAGAAAACTGAAAAAATAATTTTTGAATGCCGTTTTTGGTTTGGGTTTAGGATTAGGATCGGGTTTTAGGGCGAGTAACTTTTCGGTTCTTACGCCCTCTTTATAGAAGTTTAGTTAACCTAAATATATGTTTTTCCATTTTCCCCCCCTCAATAAATATGAATAACAACTAAAATATATATAGCTACACTCAAAGACAGTTCTTATAACTCTACAATTACATTTCATGTTAAATAATGTTATATTAAAATTACTGTAGCAAGTTTAGCAGTTTGTAAATAAATACTAAACATGAATAGATAGTAGAAGTCATATATATAATTTATTTAATTTTTTTTTTTTTAATATTATTTTTTTTTTATTCAATTTTTTTGAATAGGTCTGTTTCCCTTATAGTACTAATAGCTTTATCCAAGGTTGTTGGATTATTTCCAAGACAGTCATTTACTTGTCTACGAAGACCATTGGAGTGGAATAGAGTTCCGTATGCTCTGCAGTCTTCGATGATATGTTGCACCGATAGTTGGATATGGCAGCTGGGGCATACTGGTGGTGGTTCTTTTTTTATTATGTAGGAATGGGTCAAATTTGTGTGCCCAATTCTCAGGCGGGTAAGAACCACTTCTTCCCTCCTGCTGGAACGTTTTGAGCTATCCCATTTTCTTGTCGTATCCTTTATGGTTCGTAGCTTATTGCTACATGGTTTACATGGTTTTTGGTTTGGGTACTTAGAGTCATGGGATTCAGTTGAAACATTTACTGCATGTTCTACTTTCATTAAAACTAATATGTTGAAATTTTGGTTGCGTTTGGAGATAAGGAAGGGTTAGAATAAAATATTTTATTAACAGGCATAAAAAAGTTTTGGTAACTTTGTATACTTTCCTTAATATCTCGAAAAAGGTTGAGAATTTGGGAAACGGAAGAATACCATTCGAAAGCTTACTAAATGTTCTACAAAAAAGGCTCTAATAAAAGTTTTGATTAGGCGATGTCAATCGGAGAAATAAGTGCTTAAAACTTTAAAGTAATTGATTTCGCTTATTCGAACTGTTCTTTTTGTCTTTGATTTTGATACTTAAAATTATGGGATTCAGTTGAAACATTTTCTACATGTTTGAATTTCATCAACACTAATATGGTAAAATTTTGGTTACGTTTGGAGCTAAGGAAGGATTAGAATAAAATATTTTATTAACAGACATGAAATGTTTTGGGAACTTCGTATACATTCCCTAATATAATATCTCGAAGACGGTTAGGAATATTGGTAAACGGAGGGTTACCATGCGAAAGCTTACTAAATGTTCTACAAAAAAGATTCTGAAACAATTTTTGATCAGGCTATGTCAATCGGAGAAATAAGTGCTTAAACTTTGAAGTAATTGATTTCGTTTATTCGAACGGTTCTTTTTGTTTGTTTTTATTCCTTGTTATTTTTTAATTGCTTAAAGTTGGATAATGTATTTGACAATAAAACAGATTAATTAAAATAAGAAAAACAATTCATTGTTAAAAATATATCAGGCTGTACCGTATGAAATGTCAGTTTTGGATTTGTCGATTTCCTTCAAATGTCTTGAAACTGTCGAGGCTCCTACTCCGAGTTCTTTGGCATATTCCCTAGTGTTTTTAATTACTTTTAATTAGAATCAATGTTTTGTTTGTTAGAATTCGAAGATGCCGTATGAATATCTGATTACAGTACTGGTGTTGATTTCGTTCTTTAGAATTATTCTTGGTATTCCCTATTTTCATCTGTTACCCATAGTTTTTTATTGTTAGTAGGTTTTTCTTATTGATTATAGAATATAAATCTATTTGGCTATAAAACAGGATACGTAAAATTAGTGACAATATTTCGGAGATTTCTGAGCGAAATACTTTTAAGATTTTCTACCACCACGAACGGCTTTTTTCCTCTATTTTTATCCACTAGATAGGCTTTATTTTGCATATTATTTTATATAAGTTTTATTCAGCAGGGGATTCTGATGAAATGTCGTGTTTTTGCTGTGGATTTTAAATACGATGTATCTAAGATTGGATAACTTTAGCGAGTCTACATAGTTAAGAACCGACGACGGAGGATTACTTCTTGCTATGATTTAGTCTACATATGTATATTAAGTCCTAAATCCAAAAAATAAACTTCACAACGGTTAGATACTATGAGCGAATATGGCGGTTCAATGCCCGTAGAAACAAGGGGGCCGCAGGAAATTTACCTGCTAAGAGTTAATCCTCAAGAGCTGTAAATATACCCCAGGTATCTGCCGACACAAATACAAAGCCTAGGCGGAGAGCACCCCAAAAACTCAGATCCAAACATAAGGTTATATACTAAATATTCATAAAGACTACTTAGTTGTAAACCGATTCATCAATTAGCAATCAATAGTTTTCAACAAAGGTTATATACTAAATATTGATAAAAAGTATTTAATTAGAAAAAAAAACAATATTCCACAAGACTTGTTTTTGGTCCATTTGTGTCTACTCCATAGACTTAATTAGATATATTATTATATTGTAGTTGGGCAACGAAACTTTGTTTTATTTTATTAAATAAAGTTTTTTTTCTTGACTTGTTATTCGTCAAGACTTTTATTTGTCCTTGTGTATTTACTAAATAGGTTTTATTCGGCATATTATTCTATATTGGCTATATTAGGCAGGGTATTCTACTCAATCTTGTGTACTTCTTCTTGATCCTTCTGTACATGGGCGAATATAAAAACAATTTGGGGGGGGGGGGGGCTGAGACCATTTCCAGGGTATGGAATACTAAATATTTAGAGCTTGGAATAGTTTTAGGCAACTAAAACGCTATTACACGTAAAATAAAATATGTTTTATGAACTAAGTGATCTTATTTAATTTATTTTTAAGGGTTTTACGAGAAGTTTTTATCATCAATTCAAAATTTCGGGAGGGGCTGCAGCCCCCCCCCCTCATATACGCCCATGCTTCTGTATCCTCTAGAAAGGCTTTATTAGGCATATTTTGTATTGATTTATAGAGCTTTGCTTTAGAATGAGAGCCAGATTCTGTAATTTCCGCTTCTGTGTAAAAGTTAGCTACTGTCGGTGACAATTTTCACGAGATATATATAAAAAAAAAAAAATAAGTTTATTTCTTTTCTAAGCTTATCAAATGGCACTAGGGACATGAACGGAACCGCGCTAAGATGCTGCAGTTCCTGCGAGTCGGACTTTTTTCTATTTACTATATACTTGGGTTGTACCCATAGTCTATTATTATTCTCCCTCCGTATGTATTTGAGCTCGCCAAAGCATCACATTGTATATGTTTTTATTATTATTAAATGTTAACGTCCATTTATTACTAACAACGAATTTTAGGACGGGCAGTCTATAGGCCACAACCATTTTCTACCAAGAATAGGGCTGATGCCTTTTCTATTTTCTAAAGAAAAGATACTACCCCTAGTGGGAATCGAATCCAGGACTCTTTGGCACGGAATGTTAACTGCTCTCGGCCACCAAGCCTCCTTTTTTTTAATTTCTTTATATTAATATATATATATATATATATATATATATATATATATATATATATATATATATATATAGAGGGAGGGAGAGAGAGAGAGAAATTTGAACCTCCACTATATTCGTGACGTATAGGACCTAAAACATGATTTTTTTCGTTCGGCACCTCTGGATTGCGTGAAGAGGTCAACCTCATTAACGGGGTTTTTACCCTCGTTGACAACATGAATTAGAAATGCTCAAAGATCAGAATAATTTAAATATAAATATGTGTGAGCTCATAACCCTTAAGAGAAAACTAAGCTCAGGAAAGCTCTCCTTACAGGAACGCTTGAAAGGCTATTATTTATCAAAGATGGAAATGAAAGGAGCGTATAAGAGGGTGTCTCATATTGTTTAGTAATGGATCTAATATCATTAAAAGCACTTTGAAGGTAAAGGAAGGATTGGAAAAGTGAACCTATTGAAATTTAAGAACACAGAAATTTCTTAAAATGAACGAATAGTCTTCATGTTCAAACGTTCTCACCTTTCGAAAATTTAATACATGCAATTAGAATGCTAGAATTCTACTAAGAAGTAGAACTAATGCTACTGTATTATAACACGGAATTATTTACCCCGTCAGTGACTTCGGAATACATATATTCCTTTTTTTAGTGACGAACGTACTGCCTGGAATCCTTTATGGACGTAGCCAGCTTAGACACGGAAATTATTCGTTGAGACAGGACAAGCTTATATCCTCAGAACAACACATATAACAATAATTAGCTATGCGTAAATCGATAAAATCCCGGATTTTTTTTTTTTAATATTAATAAGAAAAAACAGCATTTTTGGGGGATTTTAAGGAACCTGCAAGTCAATACCAAGGGTAATTTTAAATAAAAAACATCCGCCTCTCAGGGACTGCGCCATCCTAGGGCTATCAGTTTACTCCTAGTGCTATTACCAAAAGAAGAAGTGGTTGCCCTGGCACCAGCAATCACATCTTGTATCATACACCTAGCAGCCAGTCACCAGATCCGGGCCACTAAGATAGAACTGGACCTTGGCTAGGTCTCCCGCTGGCCGTCGGGCTTTGTCTCTGCCTTTCATGCTACCGACTATGAGGCACGAATGACCCAAGTGATTGAATTGCCGTAAAAAAATCGAAGAAAAAAAAGAAGAGATGTAGTTAGTAGGTTTTGATTTTACGTAAAAAATATAAAATAAAATCAAGGAAAGAAGATTTATGGCGTCTCAACAGGACACGGACAGTTTCATAAGAGGAAATTACTCCAGCCTCCGTCACAACGTTCGCTCTTTGAAACACTATAACACAGTTATGAATAAATGCTTTTCCACTCTGAAAAGTGATGATTTTCACATTCGATACTTTGCATTTGTAGCGACGATATGTACTCCTCACAACATAATATGCCTATCACCGTAGAAGTCTAATGAACAAATTTTAGGAGAAATATTAATTTAAATATGGATAAATAAAAATGAAATAAAATGAATTAGTATCCATTTATTCTTTTCCCATTTCTAACATTTCCAAAGATTTCAGATTAACATTTTTCGTAATCCAAAATGCCTTGACTTATAACGTACATTAGAGTGAGTCGGAAAAAATCAATATTTTTTTTTTTTTTTTGAGTCGCAATACCGCGGAAAAGTTGCGAAATTGAGAGACAAGAAAGGGGTAAAAATATTAGAAATATCTGTTAGTATCTTCCCGTCGCGCTTGTGCTCTAAAGTTTATTGGTAATTTTTTTTTTTTTTTTTTTTTCAATTTTAATAAGTAATGGTTGAAATATTCATCTGCTAAGAAATTAATATATAAAAACTGGAATTGTCTGATAACATATTCCAGTCCTGCAAGGCCTGCCAAATATTGCAAAACTTGCTTAAAACCGCAAATATAAGCAAAGGTAAAAATTAGCTTCAACATTAGATTTATGTTTTATTCATTGAATATAAAGTACATTTATTACTTATGATCACATTACATGTCTGGTAATTTGAAATATGACTTACTATCATTCATTCATCATTGCCGACCTTGACATAATATGTACTTCTTATAGTATAGTGTGCCCATTAGAAATCTGCATAGTATTACTCGTCTAAAAAAGCGCTTAATTGACTGACATTATTAGATACAATTTTTTATTTATTTAAGTTTGTTTGCAGTTTATGTATATAATATAATTTCGTTTAAGCTCATGATTGAAGGCCTTTATTAAGCAAAAAATTTAATGCACTTAATATTATATACACATCTGTGGTGAAGTAAGAAATAAAATGAAAAGTTCATTTGATTCCCCTGTTTAAATCTCCACTAAAATTTCTTCGTTCAGTATTTCAAATTTCAATGATTTTTCGATTTTTTCCCCAATGGCATTCCGTCTGTTATACTTTTTACGGATATCACCTAGATGTGGTGACGACAGCAAATAGATTTTTATGAAAATAACGGTGTTTACGCCACCGTAGTAGGCTACAAAACAAAGCGTTGGTAAACAACAGATAATACTAACATAAAAAAGTTTGGATTGATAACCTTGAAGTTATTTTTGTTTCAACTTTTAGTATGAAGAATGCGGAAACGCCAAACAAACCTTGGCCTCTGATGGCTTTTTATAGAGGAGATAAAAACAAGTATTACTTTTTATAACAAGTACTTTAGAAAATACCAACAAATATAAGAAGTCGTGTCTTCCGGGGCAGTGTGGTTAACACTCTTGTCTTAACACAGAAAGGATTGCTCTATTTATTTAAATTTTAACGTCCATTATTATTAACTCAGAATTTTAGTAGTGGTTATCTGTAAGTTACCCCCCGCCCTTTTATAGCCAGGATAGGGCTGATGCTTTTTCTTTTCTTCAAAGAAAAGCCACCATCCCTGCTAGTGGGAATCGACCTATGGCAAGTATTAAGTGCTCACACCTTAACATTCACGTCCTCTATTAAAGCAGAACAAGCAATTTTTCATTCCTTCTATTTGTTCTTTATTTTATTTCTTACTTCACCACAGATGTGTATATACTATTATGGCTATTAAATATGTTGCTTAATAAAAGGTCTTTAATCAGGAGCTTAAACGAAATTATATATATATATATATATATATATATATATATATACATATATATATATATACATATATATATATATATATATATATATATATATATATATATATATATAAACTGCAAACAAACTTAAAGAAATAAAAATCGTATCTGATAATGTACATTCATATAAACTTAATACAGCTATGGCTCTCCTTACCATAATGAAATGTTGGCAAACCACCGAGTGATAAATATCACCAAAAAACGGGTACTCTATTACCCAGGACACCTCAGGCATGTGCTATGTGCCAAGCATAATTCCGGAGTCAAGGGTTACTACTACTAACCCCTCCAGAAGTCCAATTAAAATAAAAGTACACAGGTTAAAAAAAAACCTGTGGTCTTATATCCTAGAATAATTTAAAACATACATAAATTAATAATTTCATTTACATGAGTTCCTTAATAAAAATAAAGAGAAGAAAAAAAAAGGAAAGAAAAAAAATATATAAATATACGTACATAGAAATAATATAAAGATAAGTAAAGATCTACACAACGACACAATAGAATGTAAGAAAAATAAATAAATAATAGGAAAAACTTAATAAATAATAATAGAAAATAAATAAATATTAGAAAAGAATAACATGAAATAAAAATAACCAAATTATTACATTGAATAAATAAATTAAATATTTTAATAAAAAAAAGAGAGGACACTAATTTAAAGCTTAAATAAAATTTTCTAGTCGGCACTTCCGGATTGCGTCATGAGGTCAACCTTATAAGCCAGGTTCCTGCCTATGGAAGGAGGGAGGAACCGCACTAAAAGATGAATATACCTCGAAAAGGCTTATAGTTGAGGCCTTGTAAATGGTGCTCATTGCCCTTTCAAGGGGAGTATTTATTTTGAGAAGATAAAAACTTCTGTTAGCACTTTCCTCCGAAGGAAAGTAGCTATTGAGGTTGGACTCATGACGGAATTTTTGAAAAATTTCTTCAAATCTTTATCGATCCTACCTAGTAGACACCGAAAATGACCCCCGTTAAAATTTATATATATCTATATATATATATATATATATATATATATATATATATATATATATGCATATATATATATATATATATATGTGTCTGTTAACACGATAGCGGCCAGAGTTTTTGTTTTTTCGTCACGAAACTTGGTATATAGCATTCAATTAGCAAACGATTGAACGAGTTCGTTAACCACTAAAGTCGGTCCACCGGAAGGGGGGGTTTACCCCGAACCCAAAACACTTATTTGACTATGTCAGCCGTAATATTTGTTATATTTCAACGAAACTTGGTATTCGTAGTGGTAATATAGAGAGAAAAGTGAGATATAAAAATGAACTAAATCGGTTCATTAGAAGGGGGGGTTTACTCCGGACCCACAATACCAATTCGCCACTACCAGCCGTGATTTTTGGTATATTTCGACGAAACTCGGTATTCGTAGTGCTAATCCACAGGTAAATATGTGTTGTAAAAATAAACTAAATCGGTTCATTAGAAGGGGGGGGGTTTACTCCGGACCCAAATTCCTAATATACTCATACCGGTCGTAATTTCTGCTGTATTGTAACGAAACGCGGTATACGTCGTGGGTAACTCATGAGAAAGAAGTGTTGTAAAAATGAGCTGAATCGGTCAATCGGAAAGCGGGGGTTTAATTTGTAATATATTTGAATAGAAAAGCCGGCAGACGTAGGTTCACAAAGCCGCCGCAAGGAGCGCTTTCTACCACTAGAGTGACTGTATCCTGTTCCTGCGTTAGATCAAAATAGGATAATATGAGGATTTTTGTATTTATTACGTAGTTGATCAGTTACTCATTACAAAATGAGAACTATTCACGTTTTTATTTTATTTATGTAGGATATTTTAAGCAAATTGTTCTGGAAAGCAGTCTACACTACCCAAATTCTGAGGAAAGTGCTTAGTTATGCAGCTCCTGCGTGACGGACTTTTTTTCATATAAACCAAGTTTGGTTTATATGAAAAACATAAGTTTTTATCTTCTCGAAATAAATACTAGTTAGTAATTAGTACATACTACGTACGAAAAGTCTTCGAATGTGTTAACATGGCCACCGGGCCTTTAGGCGTGAGTGTGTTTATCATATAAAGCCACAACTAATGTTTTCCAATAGGGTCGGTTGTTTCTAGTGGTTTTATATTATATTATCAAAAATTATATGAAATATTCGTCCTCACGGAAAAAATACCTTAAATTTCGTGCTAATTCAATTGACGTTTTGCTATTTTATGAATCATAATCGCTTTTAAAACGGCACAAAAGACTGAATGAATTATTTTTAGCTATTAAATGAGGATAGTCCCAACAAAAAATAAAGGAGCCAAATTAAAAGGAGTTTTAATGAAAAACATTATAAAATTTGGGCCAAGGCTAATTAAAGTTAGGGCGGAAGGCCATTAAAAAGTTTCTGGGATTAGGATGTTTTATGAAATACTTCGTAGCAAATCTATTTAGCTTTCAATCTCTTTAAAAAGGACTCCTGTTTTTCTGGAGGTTAACAATACATTTTAATCTTATTTATGTTGAAGTAAACAATTAAACTTAATACGAGATTGTATTTCAGCAAGTGATATTAATGTATTGTCGTTAAGGATTAGAGCTATTTTACAAGAAAAACGTATAAATTGATTATTTACAAGTTTCTTGTAAAATGGCTCTGAGCAATTTAGATTTATAAATACGTCAGTTTATACGTCAATAAATATGTTAATTTATTAATGGACCTAATTCCTTACAGGTATTATTTTATTTTGACTATATATTGGTAAATTTAATATTTTATTAACGTGACACAGTCATTGTAGGAATTGGAATTCCTGAAGATTGACAAGTAGTCCGAAATGCTGAATTGAAGTAATTAGGTTTTTTGAGAATTCTGAAGGGATATTCCTCAACTTAACACTCCAATGGTCGCGCAATTGAAACTACCATTCGTGGTCGCCTCGTATCTGAGAGATACGCCTGAGTTTCATTCTCATTTACTGTAAATAACTTTATCTATTGTATTAAGAACGAAAAAAAAACTGTTAACAGGAGATTAATATATAAAAAAATTAGTAAATTTACCAAGAAAAGGTTATTTATTTAAATATGTTGATGAAAAGGGGAAGGGTATTAATTAATAATACAATCCAAGGTGAGGAATAACCCTTCAAAGTTCAAAATATACCTTTTTAGATAATAAATGTTTTTGTTGAACTTTGATGTGTTATTCCTCACCATGCATTGTATTATATATTATTTATTATATGCAAAGCCATATAGTTGAAATATACAAATAACATGTAGGTAGGAAAAATTAGGGCAAATATTAATAATATTTTGTAGTAATACATAACTTCAAAAAACGTCTTCTGTATCATCATCCACTTTACGTCCATCTGGACAATATAATGTACAATGATAGAGACATAAATATTGGCCGCACCCCTTGCATTTATACTGGGTGAGCCTTGTAGTCTCGTTCGCCCAAAGCATTTGCCATCGCATTATAGTTTTGGTTCTCTCGGCTACAGTGCTATCATTTTTACCCCTGTTTCTTCATCAATCGCTGCGTCCATATTCATACATGATATCATAAGTACGTTTATTTTGTTGTTTTTATTTTGTGGTATTTATGGCACCAATGTGCCCTCTTTTCTAAAAGTACAAATATGGTCGCGTGGTATCTATGAGATACAAAATAGTTTTAGTGGATAGTTACTGCTTGGAGGAACGTCAGGTCAGAACTGACACATCAGCCACTACGTACTCAAGGAATAGCAAAGGGTATAGCTAGACCCGCGCACTTGCGCCCCCTACACAGTCTGCGTAAGATGCTGTGTATCTGAGAGATCTGACGCGACCATTGGAGTGTTAAGTAGTGTGAATAAATATCTCTTTTTGAGAGGATCAGGTCAACTGAACGTGATATTCGATTTAACTTCTTTCTTTGTAAATATTTGTTGATTCCAAGAAAATAAAATTCTTCTGGGTTCAGAACGAATAAAAAGTCCTACTGCATATAAATATAAAAAAAAGGAACGGTTTTGTAAAAAATATTATTGGGGCCTTTATCAACAAAATAGAACCCAAAACAATGATTATTAGATTTTTTGAGACTGTCTGTCCGTTTGTGCACGCTAATCGCAGAAAACGCTTACCCGATTTACATGCGGTTTTCCCTAAATATACTGTGGTAAGCCCAAAGTCACCATTCCAAGTAGACACATCGCGAACACAGCTAGTCTTGAAATATACTTGAAAACTTACTGAAACCAGCCACGTGAAGGCGTTTGCAGTGAACAACCCCTGTCCTTCGTAACCGCTTCTTTCGTAGCGTTAACGCAGGTCCGTACGTGTACGCTTCCAGTGAACCAACATACGAATGGCCTGAATGCTGTATCCTAGAATTAATTGTCGGTTTAGCTGTAAGAAACTAGTGACTATATGTTAAGAGGTTTATTTTATAATGTCGGAGGAACAACAATCTATTCACACATTATAACCTATCAGTTGCTTGATTAACAATAATGAACCAATTGTTTATTAGTACATATATAAAATGACATTAAGTTTAGACATCCTAAGCTTATTATACTGCTCTTGCGTGATGGGCTATTTTAAAATTTTCAATTTATTCCCCAATCCCTCCTTAAATCCTCCAGAATTTCGAGTTGAAGACAGATATTCAATAGAACAACAAACTGGTGGAAGTCAACTTCAAAACATCTATCATGCCAACGACAAAAACAAAAACATCTGGACAGTAAACATCCTTCAAACTTCCATCCATTCCATTTGTTAGAAGTTCCAATGATTTACTTCTCACATTTGCTGTCATCGGAATTTATTCAATAGAACTTTCAATCACGCACACCTTAGTCGCCATCCATAGCGTACAAGCTGTTTTATAAGAAGAAGGGCTCAAATGTAAAATAAACTAGATCCAAAGTTGGTAATCGTTTCGAATATCCAAACATAAAGTTGCATTTTAAAAATAAACTAAGAAGGTTCATTAGAAGTTGGGATTTATTCCGTATCATGTCCAAATTGAGTGAACCCGCGAAATCTCGAACATTGGTTGTTACTCCTACCCCTAAACCCCTAAAGGTGCTGATCAGCTGTATCCGGTTTGTAGTGTTTAGCGGCTTAGATTCTTATTCAGGATATGGTGGGTTCGAGTCCCACCGGCGGCAGGAATTTTCTCATCTTGAAAAATTGTCGGCGCTAATAGCTCAGATGTAGGTGCACCGTGAAAAAAAAAAAAAACGCTTTGTAAGTAACCTCGCACAGACAATGACTAAAAGTTGTTTTCACGAAGTTAATGAACGGTGGTCTGTCGGTGGTCGCGCGGTGTGAACTTCCATTTTGCCGGTCGGCTGCTGGAAGGTGGCCTACCGGTGACGGGCACTTATAGTTTAAATCCACCTTAGATAGTATAATAAATACTAAATGAACGCTATATTATATACTAATCCGGCTTATCTATGCATTTCTTTCAAAATTTGAACGTTAATAATTTCAAAAATTCCAGGTACATTTTCTACAATCGGAAAACATAATAAAACGTTTCAAAATTTGGCAAAATAAATTTTAAAAAAATATGATAATAGTATAATATAAAAGGAAATCCTTGAGTAAAAAGAAACCCCACATATATAACAATGTAACTCAATGTAGGTCGCATAAGTGCCAGTTTCATGAAATAAGTAGAGCGAGATGACACAACAGATGAATAATGATGTTCTCAAGTTCCTGGCCGAATTCCATAAAACAAGACGATCAAGATCGGGGAGCAGCAGCGATGACGGATGAAATTCCGAAGTTTACAACTAAAATCTAATGAAATAATAACCCAGGAGATACGGAAGCGCGGTCTTCGAGTGGAACTGCAACCGATCGTCGCGTTGAGAGGCAAGTATACACGCATCAAAGTAGTCTCTTACGACGGATTTGTGGAAGCTTATTAAATTTACCTTTTTCAATATTATGAGGCAAGTATTTTGTACACCCAATATTATCAATAAGGGCAAGATTACATGAGTTTAGCTTACAAGGGAACATCCCCAAGTGTCCGGAGCCGATTTTTATAAAACTTTTATGCATTTATTAAACACGTGAAAATAATCGCTACATATTTTTTTATTTCGGCCCAATCGCACGTTTAAGGAGTGAAACCACCCTTCCAAAGTAAATCTCAAATATTCTAAAAAGAGAGAGGATACAGTAGTGAGGTCATCGATTTGGTCCATTTTTTCAGATGGACATTCTAGATCGAAAAATAGTTGACACGTGTCCGAGTATTTCGTCCAATGCGCCTTGGGAGCTGAGAAATAAACTAAAATAGGTTGAAAATGCTTTAATTTATTTATCGAGTGTAGAAAATGATATCAACACGATTCTTTCACCAATTCATTTCGAGAGTAGATTAATGAACAAATACAATCGTTAAACAATATTAAATATTGTAAATTTTTTACATTTCGTCAAATAAAATTAAAAATATGCTTACGTTTGAAGTAAACTAGCACTAAACATTTTTTTACCCCAAAAATAATATCAGATTTAAAATCAGCACCCCAAGAAACTCTAATGAGGTAAATATCATCCAAGACAAAAAATACTTTTTTCCTCCAATACCGAGGGATACCGGAGACTATTTGTCCTCTTTCGAAAAGGAAAAAAGTATTATTTCTTGTTTTGGATATTTACCTTATTAGAGTATCTTGGGGTACTGATTTTTAATCTGCTATTATTTTTGGCGTAAGAAATAAAACCAATTAGGAAGTGCCGATAATGTTTGGCTCCTTCCATATACTGTTCATTGACATGTATACTTAGGCCAGCACAATTAATTATTGTACTCATAATTGTACAGATTTTAAATAAACATGAATTATATAAAAAAAAAAAAAAAAAAAAAAAAAGAAATAAAACCTAATTCAAAAATAATATACAGGGTGTCCCGTAAATGTCTAGTCATATTGTGGGATATGATGAGGACCCTTGGGGGAACAAAAAATGTTATGTGACGATTTTCCGAATCCTCACACATAAGGGAGAATACGTAATTTTATTGTTTTTTCGAGACAAACGTGGTTCTTAGAAGAATAATCGTTGTACCTCCGTCCCAGGAAGTTCGACTAGAAAGGAAGTGAAACCAATCGAAAGCTGAGTAAATTTACTGTAAGACTAGTTGGGAGTAAACAAAAATGAATGAATTCAAGTATGTCTATCTTACCAAAAGAAAGCTGTTCTAAATGTCCTGACTTTTTCTTGATATTTCTTACCAGCGTTACTCTTCCTGGAGATTTCCGGGTTTTAGAAAAACTTCCTCATATAACCAGCTCTCCATTCATGTATCATAATCCTGTGTTACAGTAGTATGAGAACGATTTAGAAACAATAGTTTTAAAAAAAACATGGATCAGTGAAATTAAAATTAAAATTTCCTCAGAAAATAAAACATTTTTTCCTCAGTTTATTCGAAAAGCTTAAAAGAAAAATTTATTTTTATAAATATTTACTTAAAACAATAAAAAAAAAATACTTCCATAAAAATAAAAATAAAAAATCTAAAACAGTAAATAAAGAAAATACACATTTATTTTGATTTATTAATTACAGTAACTAATACTGGGTCCAGGAGGTGGCCATTAATGAACCACAACCACACGCTAACCTGAAAAATAATTATTTTTACCTGGATAACGGATTTGAACACATTTTTATAAAAAGTGTGTGGCGTAATTTTATTGACCTTTTGCCTCATTCACCAATTCTATATATTTGAGCTAAGGGTCATTTAATGAATAATCGAAAATAATAAGTTTACTTCAAACCTAAGCACTGTTCAACCCTCGTATATTGAATGTAGCGGTCAGACGGAGAAGGCACAAAAAAAAAACCAACGATATCAGAGCACATCTTTAAATACTGAACCAAATTCAGGTACATAATCAAATTAATTTTATATCATTTTAATAGGGACTCTACCGAAGGAACAGGAGAGTCACCAATATGATTATATTCTAGACTGCAATAACACCAAGTCTTTCGAAAGATAACACAGCAACCCCCTAGGAACATCATGGTGAGGGGACGAAGGATGACTTTAGCTGTATACAAGGGTTTTTTCCCCCATCTGCCTGGTATGAAGAAAATACGAGGGAATGTTTAATATGTGAAAGAGCTTTCAGGAATGTCATCCGTCTACTTGCGAATAAAGAAGAATTGTTATCGTGGATATTGGAGAAGGGAAAAATCAACTACCACACTCCTAATATAGGAAGCTTATTCGTCAAATAAAGATTGGAATAACAAGTAATTAAGGTTTTAAGTTGTAATTGGTTAAATGGAAATAAATTGATCTGTTAGTGATGCTTTCACGTTTACAAATTCTTCTTGTTATACTCGCTAGAAAAAAGAATTCTGTTCCTTAAAAATTCATCTATTATAAACTGTCCCGCATAAAATCCAATATAATCCTTAATGATCAAATCTTTCAATTTTTATATATTTTATTCATCTCAAGCAGGAAGTCGAAAAAAATTGTTAGCTTTTATTTTAAAAAAGTATTTTTTAAACCCTTACTATTATTTTCATTTTGAAAAATTAGAAGTTAAAAAATTTTTAAAAAGTTTTTTTTTTTACTGTTATTTAAAACATAAGTTTTAAAGTAATTGTCATTAAAATAATTAATAGGAAAAAGTTTAAAGGAATACATTTAAGCTACTGATGTTTATTTTTTGCATTGTATTAACAAATATATTTCAGTAAATAAACAAAAATAAATTTTTAAACAAAGAACATATCACGTATTTTGAAGAATTAATTCAATTTCAATAATAATGTATCCTATAAGTTTGTGAAATTTAGATTCTATCTATAATAATTTAATACGTAGTAAGGTCCAAAAGTTTCTGGCCTGGGATAGAAGGGAAGGTGAAAGAAAAAAACTGGTTTCACTGTTTTTCAATATATTCTCCTATAAGTTCAACACACTTAATACAATGCTTTGGCAACATTTCTATAGCATGAAAAAAATAATTTTCTTCTTTGTTAAAAAAATGTTCTTCCACTGCTGCTTGGAGCTCTTCGTCGGTGTTAAATCGCCTTCCACGAAGGTCAGATTTTAACTTTGAGAAAACGTAGAAATCGCTAGGGGCCAAGTCTGGGCTGTAGGGTAGATGAGAGATTTCTTGGAATCCACAGTCCTTCACAGCGGCCTTGGAAATCAATGCTGTGTGGACAGAGGCATTGTCGTGAAGGAGGCGGACACCTCTGCTTAACTTCCCTCGCCTCTTCTCTTTAATGGCGTCTCGTAACCGGTGAAGTAGGGCTGCATAATACTCACCATTCATTGTGGTATTCCTTTCTTTAAAATCTATCAGTAGTATTCCTTTACAGTCCCAAAAAATTGTGGCCATTACCTTTTTTGTTGACTGCGTGACTTTTGCCTTTAAAGGAGGCGCTTCTCCTGGTCTTCTCCATTCCATGGACTCTCTTTGCTGAGTGGGTCATAATATAGAACCATTGTCTCAACCCCAGTTACAATTGAGTCCAAAAAATTCCTTGGGTCGGCATTATACTCGCGTAAAAATTCATTGCAGCATTGAATTCGTTCCTGTTTTTGAGCAGCTGAAAGAATTTTTAGAACCCATCTTGCACTAATGAAGATGGAGATAGTTAGCCGTTGCAGAGATACGAAGACAGGTGTGCGCGCGCCAGAAAGTGGAAACGGAAAGAGACCCGTACTTAGCGTTATGAGCCCTCACTAAGCCTCTCCCTTAACACACAATCCTTATAACGCTCACTGAGATGAGGGCTTCCCTGCGATCCCCCATGGGGTCTTTCGCTGTCCATGGGAGATCGCAAGACGGCCCTCGGGAAGGGCCGCCTACTATTGTCGCTTCCGCCCTCTGCAGAGCGCATGAGTCTCGCTCAATTCAGAACACCTCCAAATTCTGGCTACTCTGCAGCGGAGCATCCAACCATATGACCACTACGCACGACAGGCAACCACAACGTGATTCCTGCCACCAACCCAGCCGTAGTACCATTTTGGGAACTCATGACCAAAATAAGGGTGCCATGAGCCCCTTAGCACCAGAATGGTCACTGGCCCGGAAGTGTTAAAAGCACCCCCTACGGTTTCCTTCCAGGAGAGATACAGGGGGGGACTGATCCTGATCTCTCAGGGAGGGCAGGAC
This sequence comes from Gonocerus acuteangulatus, assembly GCA_946811695.1. Taxonomy (NCBI): domain Eukaryota; kingdom Metazoa; phylum Arthropoda; class Insecta; order Hemiptera; family Coreidae; genus Gonocerus; species Gonocerus acuteangulatus. The sequence continues at coordinate 37,241,226 of OX328129.1, forward strand.
CCGTGCCTGTAATTGCCAAGCTGTCCGGGAAGGCATAAAGCCCCTAGGCTACATATCTGTAGCCCGTGCCACTATCCGCAACCTTGTGGACCCGCTCGGTAGCGCATAGAGATACGAAGACAAGGTATAGTTGGGATTCGGCTAGGAGAAAAACGTCAGACTTTCAGGAAGAAATCTGTATTTGGACGTTTCGGCTGCACATTGGCAGCCTTCTGCAGCTAAAAAAATACAACATGTAAGTAAAAAAAAAAATAAATATACAACTTGTAAGTAAAAAACAGGCAGAAATGAGCGTAGTATATACATCAAGACAATAAATTTTAACCAATCTTATTTTTAAACAATGAAAATACGGTAGTTGGAAAGTAAACAGCATGTAGAAAGTAGTAAGTAAGCAGTACAACAAACTAATCAGTACAAAAAAGGAACATTTTTCACATAGTGAGAAAATACAATCTATTCTATAAGTGAATACAATTTATAAAAAATAAAATATAGATACGTACCACTAGAGAATGCTTAGGGGGGAGGGAGGAAGACCTCGAGGACAACTTAGGTAACCATGAATGTATGAGGGACAGCAACTACACAGGGGGTTTTATAGTTTTGACTGGGGGAGGGGTGAGGAAGCGGTAAGTCGGTGAAGATGAAAGAAATGCAATTGCTGGGTTGTAAAAGCGGGTTGTAAAGGTGTTAAGAGTTTTGGGACATACACGTAGAAAAATTGCCTGGAGCCTGGGAACAAAGATAAAAAGGAGGTCAGGACAATTTATGGAAGACGGCGGAGTAGGCAGGGGAGATGTTTTGTTTGTCGGTTTTGTAATTAATGTTATTGGGGTTTAAGCTAATGTGGACGCATTCGGAAATCTGTCGTTTTTTGGTGTTTCGTTCTGTGGAAAGTATTTTTGTGTCGTCAAAGTAGAAAGTGTGTTTTTTTGTTATGGCGTGTTATGCGAGGGCGGATTTGTGGATTTCTTCGTTTTTTATTGTCCGTTTGTGTTGTGTTATGCGGGAGTGAATATAATTTTTGGTTTCACCTATGTATACTGCATTACAGGAGGGGGTTTGGCAGGGTATTTGGTAAATGCAGAGGGTGGTGCAGTCATAGGGAATGGGATAGGAACATTTCTCACTATGTGAAAAAAGTTCCTTTTTTGTACTGATTAGTTTGTTGTACTGCTTACTTACTACTTTCTACATGCTGTTTACTTTCCAACTACCGTATTTTCATTGTTTAAAAATAAGATTGGTTAAAATTTATTGTCTTGATGTACATACTACGCTCATTTCAGCCTGTTTTTTACTTACAAGTTGTATATTTATTTTTTTACTTATAAATTGTATTTTTTAGCTGAAGAAGGCTGCCAATGTGCAGCCGAAACGTCCAAATACATTTCTTCCTGAAAGTCTGACGTTTTTCTCCTAGCCGAATCCCAACTATACCTTGTCTTCCATCTTGCACTAACCTTGTTCTTATGCAAATGTTCTTTGATGATTCTCAAAACACTTGTTTTTGAAAGCCCTAACCTCGCTGCTATTTCCTTGGTTTTTAGTCGCCGGTCAGACAGCAATTCCGATTCCACAAGTTGGATTGATTCAGAAGTGACAGCTTCTAATGGGCGACCGGGACGTGGGTCATCTTCTAGACTTTCTCTCCCTAACTTAAATAATTTTACCCATTCTTTCACTGTGGAATACGAGGGGGAGGACTGCCCGTATACACAATCCAAGCGCTCTTTAATTTGCGCAGGAGTAAGACCCTCTTCACAAAAGAATTTAATAACCGCACGGTATTCGAGTTTGAACATTGTAAAAATGGGGAGTTTCCTTCAAGGCTGGACAGTGACTGACAAGACTGAGGAAGTGCGGGCGATGGGTATGGAGTGAGGCAGGCATGGACCTGCATAGGCGTGCAGGTCCCGGCACGTTTGAAGGAGGGGAAGCAGGACAGGCCGGAAACTTATGGACCTTACTACGTGCATACATTAGGGTAGAAAATGCTCTATCAACGCATACTTAAGTGGCTGAGCTGCCGCGTAGGATAAGTGCTTGTTTATATAGGTAAGGAAGTGTGTATTTTCTTTATTCCTAGCAATCCAGGTATTGTAAACCAACAAAACCCTAAAATTCTTGATTGAAATACTGAAAAAAATTAAATACTTACATATAGGTCCAAAACAATTTTTACTCTTAGTATTCTTAAATAAGTTATTTTTCAACTTATAAAATAGAAGTTTTTTTAAACAGTTAAATTTTAAATTTATCGATAAAAAAATAACTGTTTCGATCCCTGCTAATAAAAGGCAAGACAAGGTCTGTGGTACAGCACTCGACTTTTGACTCAAATACTTCATTTTGATTGATATTTAATTATTTACTAATAATTGATTAATGCTAGGTTGTGATGTGAATTATGCTATCTGGCTTTGCGCTAATTTAAGCCCGAGCGAAGAACGGGAGATAATTTTTAAAGTAATAAAGTTTTGGAGATAAGTGAAAAAGTATAGCCTTAGTAGAAATAACGAAACATTTAATTAACATTCTAATAAAACAAATATTACTACAAATGGAACAGTAGTCGGATTTAAAAGTCTTAATTCCAACTTACAACTTAACTTTTCTTAACCGCTAGTATTCTGTTCCTTTTATCTGAGTCTACGCGAAGGAAGCCTGACAGGATCTAAGAGGAATTTTATAAAGTCAGATATGTCAAGGATACTTTTAAGGAAAAAAATAAATAACAATTATAAAACTTAACTTGCTTAGAAGAGGTTGTTTTTAATTCAGCATTCAGAAATACTTAAATATGCTTTATTCATTCTTAAAGAGAAACCGACCGCTGGAGAATGCCGTACTATCATCGGAATATATATATATATATATATTTGTCTATTCGCGGCCCTGACAGCTCAAAAATGGTCCGATTTTGATGAAATTTCGTACAAAAAACTTTCGTCTAATTTGAAAGGTCAAGTTCGTTAACAAGCAGAATCCGCTCACCGGAACATAGTTTTTGGAGCGAATGTCGCGCGAAAATCATCGTTCCGCTTACTTCATATGCTTACCAGTACTCGTTTTATAGGCTTCTTGGCATAGGAAAACTAATGAAACCATTTGTAAAAAGATAGCTTTAACCGTTTTCGAGAAAATTGAAAAAATAGTTGTTGAATAACGTTTTTGGTTTGTTATTACATTCTTTAAACTGGCAAAGTTGATCCGAGTCATAAATGTTTTTATGTGTATCGAAAATTCCATCTAAACGAATCTCGTATGAAGTTGGAAGGCAAAATGATTATATATATATCATACTAGTGATGAGGGATTCTCAAATATGAATCGACCTTTTGTATCGATTCGAATCGAAATGAAAAGATCCCAGATCGATTCAAAAGATCACTCTTCTAGGCTCAGGAGATCGAGCTACGATATGGATAGACTTCAGGATTACTTACAACAACCTACGAAACTCGTATTTAACTTCAATTCAAGTCGATTGGTTAATCGCCCATCACTACTACAAATCGACGAAGCATTAATACACATTTCACCAAAACAATGATCGAACAGCACAAATGAAACATCAGTGATATTTGCATGATTTATTTCAAACATATACAACTTTGTTTCTCAAGCTCTCATAATGTTATCCTTTTTTCTGAGCCTGCTCGGCGAAGAATCCTTTCACGTAACTAACGATAAGATGCAATATTATGAATTTCAGTAAGACCATAAATAATTTAAAATTAAAAAAATATGGAAAAATTATATGACGAAGCTTTAAAAGTGTCTGTTTTTAATTCCCTTAGCTTTCATTTATATTATTTAAGCTTATTCATTACTTATCTTTAGAAATATTTTTATCATTACTACAATTATAAAATAATTCTATTATTACAATTTTGTATTTATGAATATGAAAAATAATTTTTTGTATTTGTTTCATACATTAGTACCTTATTATTTTTATATATTTTCGTTGTGAAACCCTAAATTAAACATATAAATAATTAAGATTATTAAATGAGTCCCTGGAAAGTGGAAATTAGGCGACAGGAACAAAGTACGGACTACATAATCTCTGTAGAGTGCCGTAATGTCAAGAACCATACGCAGTTCCTGACCTCTGGGCCCTCGTGGCCTGTTACGGTATTTATTATTAATATTATATATATATATATATATATATATATATATATATATATATATATAAACGGTGTTATTTTTTAGAATACAACGCAATCCAATTTCCAATTCATAGGTGAGCAATCCTGTTTAATGGTTTTTCTCACAAAACAATTCAACAGATTGTAGCTACTCAGTGAATCAGGATCGTAAAATGAGACTCAACAACTACAAACTAGTCCAGTAATGATTCTCACACAGCATTAACCCTCAACAAACAGGATAGTAAAACAGCTAATCAAGAAGACTTCCGGGATTTACTCTTAAGAGTCATAAAGATGTCAATAAAACCTCCTAGGACTGTCCTGGTGACAGAGAGAAGCAGTAAAAAAGTCCGGCACGCAGGAATTGCATTACTAAGCACGTTCTGAAGAATTGTGGTAGTGTACGCTACATTCCTGGATAATTTCCTTAAAATAATCAGTGTAAGTTTAAAACAAATGTCAATAGTTTTGCTATACTATATGTGTGAAGGTCCGGTAGCCGTGAGTGTTAAGGCGTGAGCACTTAACCCTCCATGCCAAGGCTCGTGGGTTGGATTCCCACTAGGGGTAGTAGCTTTTCTTTAGAAAAAAGAAAAGGCATCAGCCCTATCCTAGCGAGAAAAGGGTGGTAACCCATAGATAACCCGTCCTAAAATTCGTTGTTAGTAATAAATGGACGTTACAATTTAAGTAATAATTATCTATCGAAGCTAATAGCCCAGATGGGGATGCGCCGTATAAAACAAAAATAAAAAAAAAGTCTATATTCATAAAAAACAGCTGATTGAATTATATATTTATTTATTTATTTTTTTGGAGCTAACCTCAACCGATAATGATTTTTAATAAACCGATTATTATTTGTTTACTAAAACTGTTCCTCATTGGTAGGGCTTCATTTTTACCGAGCTTTGTTTCAAGAAGGTACAAATAGCGCCTGGTACGGCGAAATTTAAAGGTTTGTTCCTGAGTAGCCCCCCCCCCTCCTAAAAGACCGATATAGTTTATTTTTACAAGACATCTATCTCTATAAACATTTATAGCGTATATCTAGTTTCGTTGCAAAATAGAAATTACAGCCAGGATGGGCAAATTAGTTTTTTTTTTAGTTTTAATTTCTCTCCCGCCACAATTGAGCGATTTTCTTGGTTAACGAACTCACACGCATACACTTACATCTGGTATCTGGTAGGATCGATTAAAATTTGAAGACTATGTAGCTAGATATATTTTGATCATATTTTACAAGAAGAAAGTCTGCATTGAGAAGCATAGAAATATTTTCCTTTTTGATACTTCGCCCACACTGCCCTGATGGAAAGCAGCTTAAGAAAAGGTTTTCGGTTAAAGAGGGCCTTCTTGTTGACTGAGGTAAACATCCAGGCTGACCTCTTCGATGCTCTAGATCTCCCCTCCGATATCGAACATACTTCTTAAAAGTTCTCAGCCCAAAAATATGTTCAAGTCTGTTTGTCCATCTTCTCTAGTTTCACGCTTGACGCTCTGAGAATGGAGCTTTGTAGACCCTCACTCAGTGAGTATTAAATACAGTAAACTTCCTTTAATCCGGCACGTTCGGGATTTGAAGCATATCTGATTATCAAATATTCCGGATTATCGGATGCATGTCGAAAAAATGGATAGAGGTGAAAATTAAACGGAATGTATAACTATAACATAGTTAGTACATCGACTAGTACATATCGTCGATACAAATGCAAAGTAACGAATGTGAAAAAATGCATCTTTCATTGTCAATCTTTACTAATTTCTACTGGACTTATGTACGGCAAATTCTTGAATCTTAGATCACTCTATTAAAGGGAAAGTATTCCACTATCAAAAGGTCAAATCTGCCGAATATTTGACAGTCCAAAAAAAAAAAAAAAAAAAATTATGAATAAATGCTTATCCACTCTGAAAAGTGGTGATTTTCACATTCGATACATTGCATTTGTAGCGACGATATTCAATGTAGAATTACTAAAATAAAATTACACACTGTTAGAATTATACTGCCTCAATCGAAACTAGGTACGTATTCAATGGTAAGTACGTATTCGATGGTTGGCAGAGGTGGTTTCCGAAAATGTTTCTACGACCCCGTCGGACATTATGGGATTATTGGGGTTCGGATTTCACGACATTGATGGATAACATCTGAAAAGGTGCACTTTTCAGGTTTGGTCTTGACATACCTACCGGGCCGGATTAGAGGAAGTTTACTGTACAATCGTGATTTTTGTAACGCAATATGCAATACAAAAATAAATAGAAGCGGCGGCACACACACTGAAAAAAATATAACGGAGCAACCGAAAAAAAAAAACGGTGAAAAAAAGTCCAAATCGCAGGTACTGCTAAAAAACAGTGCGTTTCCAAGAATTTCTTACCCCTAGCGCCGTTTAAAAAAACTTAGAATATATATTATTTAAGATTTTGGGACAATTTAAACACTCACTCGAATGAATGGAAGAAAAGTAACATTTTAATATATAACAGCGAAAATTTCTCATTTGGTCTCCTTGACTTCCGCTCGAAAAGCAATTACGTACCACCAATACTTTACCACAATTTACGAATCTTCTTTTAGAAGCAAATTCATATTTTTCTCAATAGCAATTCAAATAAAACAAAATAAAAAATGACGAAATAAACGTAAAGGACTGTTCAAAGCAACTAAAACAACTTTCCGACACATTTCTCTGACTAAGATCGTTCAGAAATCACAGAATCTTTTTTGTGGAGAATTTAGTACGCTTTCCACTGACCACAATAACCCAATGGGGTTTGTATTAATAGGCTTTCAGATAAACTTTGTATAAAAACTATGACGTTATGAATCGGATGTGATACCGACTAACGAAGTCATAAGGCTGCGTTAATTAGGGTCCGTTTAAGTATACAAGTGGGACGATTCATGAAGCGAAGGGAGTCATTCCTGGAACATACTCAAAACCTGCACACTGAATTTGGAACAACTGCGACTTGCCTCTTCTTAATCTCAAGCCTCCCTTCTCTCAACGGCACAGAAGCTCCGAGCACACCTTGTTGCCGAACCCCCCGTAATATCGGCAAGGTAACATATGAAAGCATATTCAAGCCTACATCATCTACTGTTTTCGTTTTAAAGAGAGATAAAACTATAACTATGGTTTCTGTTACTCAAAAATGACGAAATATAACATAATTTCACAATAAGAAAATTAATTCAAGAAGAAACGCTTTTTCCGGTTGATATGTTATGAAATGTACTAATAAAATACAGCTGTTCTTTTATCCTCCTGTTATGAATATTATAAATTTGACAATAACTAAGAATTATACGAATTGAAATAAATTGAAAGGGCGGAAGGAATTTGAGAAAATATAATGATACTTTTGTGAAGTCCACTTGCCTTTGTGTGACGATTATATTTCTGCTCAGCTGAATGAAATAAATTGCTTTTATTTTTTCAAGAAAAATAAAAATAAGCATTCAACATGGAGGAACGAAGGAATACCTTTACTACAATTTAACTATTCTGCAGTTTTCATTTAGGATTACTAAGCCAAGAAAGAGCGATAGCCAAGAAAGAGTTGTGAAGAAAATTATAGATCTACCAGGCTGTACCGCATGAAATGTCAGTTTTGTTTACTTTGCGATTTAATCCTTTCCCTTTTTATTTCATTATTTACAAACATCATTGTTATTCATATAGAATTAAAGCTCTTTTATTCCTATTATTTAATCAGTAACTTGCGTACTGTGTTGTGAGAACGATCCTCTGAGAAAAAAATAAAACTTAAATTATGACTTCAACGGAAATCCGTATTATTTTTTCGTTATGAATTTAAGCTCGGTCATAGCGCTGCTCAGGCGTGTATGAACATTAACTCGGCGTTCGGGGAGGGAACGGTGAATGAACGAACTGTTTACCGGTGGTTTTCCAGGTTTCGAAGTGAAAATTTTGACCTTGACAACGAGGAGCGAGGAAGGCCAGAAACCAAGCTTGACAATGACCACCTGAAAGAAAGGGTTGAAGCTTGTCCCTCAAAAAGCACTAGGGAACATGCCAAAGAACTCGGAGTAGGAGCCACGACAGTTTCAAGACATTTGAAGGAAATCGGCAAGTCCAAAACTGACAATTTATACGGTTCAGCCTTATAGTTTCAACATATTATATATAGTGGGCTTACAAGTGAAAAACGTTAAGCCATTTTGCTCGTTCCTAAAACTCTACTGAAAGTAAATCTATTATATTTTATTTATTGTGCTTTATAGAAGTGTATTTTAAGTAAAAAGAACTTATTAAATTTTTAATTTTTATTTTAATCTAACTTTATTATATTTTACTACTATAGGGCTTCACTAACTAACAATTGCTCCGAATTTTTCTTTAAATTTATATCTTCATTTTTTTTTTTTTTTTTTTTTTACTCTTCTCTGAAGATGTGCCTTGTAGAATCTTTGTCTTGAAAACGATATTGCGTACTTTTCATATCTTTACTTTTATTTTAGTCAATTATTCAAATAGTATTGTTTATCTTAAGGGACAAATGTCACAGAATAAAGTTGTTCTTTTATTAATTTCAAAGGTGGCCTGGAACCTAATGTAATTCGCTTCAAACGCCCATAATAACCTGTACACTTTACGTGCTACTTAGTGCCCTTTGGGAATAGAAGTCCTATTAAACCGACAAGAGAGCGGGAGGGTAATTGGAAGGAACAATAGCCAACTATTGGTCTATTGGTATCTTAGAAGCTATCCAATCCTAGGAATGGGAGGTTGAAGGAATGGGACAGGAGGGTGGGATACCATTGTCCCAATGGTCGAATTCCAATCCTATACCCTCCTTGTCCAATATCCTCTGAGAAGGAAACAATACCCTACTCGGAGATTTCTCGTAGAAAAATCTTAGAAACTATTTTGGATAAATATTAGCCACAAGTGACTCGTCCATGCAAAAAGAACTTCAGTCCATTTTTTCCCAATATGAGTTCCGATAATATTTTCGTTAGTATGAGTGGAGAATTCTATCTAAAGGTTGTTTTTTTTTTTTTTTTTTTTTTTTTTTTAATTTGTTTATTTGAAATCTGTACAAGTCATGTAAGTACAATAATCAAGTTAGTTGATACAGATATATGCAATGTATAAAGTATCTGAAGATAACTTCACATTTCTATGTTAAAAGGACTTCAATCCAATACATAGTTGCCATAGAAACATAGTCCTAATTTTATTATTCTATGTAGAAAGGGCTTCAGTCTAGTTTTCTCAAAACTACTGATTTTGGACTGAAGCTCTTTTTGCATGGATCGATTCAAGTGTTTTGCACTTTATTTTATAAATAGAATTCTATGCAAAAAAAAACACTAAGGGTGGATTTTCTTTGGGAAAAAGACCCAAAAAGAACTAACCCTTCCTAAAAATTATAATATGATTATAATGGACGTTAAAATTTAAATAAATAAGTTATGGGTTTTACTGTGATTTTTTTTCTTTATTTATTTATTCTTTCGTCTTCGCAACCATGGCGATTTGCCTATTCGATGGTAACATTTGTACATATGGTCAGGTAATTTTCATACAAATGGAAATTCTTACTGTAATATGTAGTAGGGAATGAAAATCATAAAAGGAAATAAACCAATAACAAACAAACAATAATGAGTAAATCGAGAACAATCATTTGAAAAAAAAAAAACAAAAAAACGTGCCAACAAGATGTTTTGGGCGTAACTTAACATAAATATTTTCATTCATGTATATATTATTTAATTTTGTTGATTTGCGGGTATGATAAATCTTGTAGATATTAATGTGTTATGTTTATACTGTCTAGTGTAAGTAGCTCCTGAATGTCGGGGGGTATGTCAAGATGAGTCCGATGTCTGCATTCTGTTAGTATGTGAATTTATTTATATTGCATTTGTGTGTAAATGCAATTCTATTTTTCAAATATATGTGTAGAAATAATTGTTTTTTTTTTTTTTTTTTTTTTTTTTTTGTTTTTTTTTTTTTTTTTTTTTTTTTTTTACTTATTCCAATAAGAATTATTTATTTATTTATTCTCGTATTTACAAATAAATGAAGCACGACTAAATTCGTCTTCATATTTATAAACTAGCTGAATACCCGAGCTTCGTCACGGCAGATAAGTAGTTATTTTATTGTGTTAAATAATGATTCATTAAAATTACGTTACTATACAATTTTGTGCAGTTTATTATAGCACGGTTCCCGTCATACTATATGTTATTCAATGGGCGTTAAAATTTAAAAGTTTATGTTTCCAAAAAGTTATTTGGAAACACCCATTATATTTGCGAGCATCACCAAGGCTACAGGCGAGGAGGCTGTGCAAGGGTTCCGGCTATCATTGCCTCACCTAGAAAACTCTAAGGGTACGTTCATGGTGAGGATTGATTCTGTGATGCTACGATAGCTACTCGGATGAGCGCTGCCCCGATGTATTCTACATCGATGGAGGGTGTTCATGCTGACTCACCATTGCATTGGTTCTTGCTGGGAGTAAAGTAACCTTCAACAGTGAATTAGCTTTTGTTTATGAAAAAGCTATGCTTATGTTAGTGAGAAAAAATGAGCCTTTACAATTAGTTCGTGATGTTCCTGACAAAGAAAAAGGGATTGGTTTCTTACTTGGAAAAATTAATGGAATCCTATTAATTTTAGCGAGTTGGATAGACTAGAGTCGCTTAAATTAATATAATTCTATTAATTGCGAGTTAGATTGACTAGAGTTTTCTTATATCTTCTTGAGCAAGTGGAGAGTAGCGTAGCGAGCGGAAACGCATATCATGTAATGCTTAATAAATGTAAAAGATCCAAAAAAGAGAGAGAAAAGGAATAAAATATGTGTGTTTACAAATATCATTCTTTATGTTATCCTTCGTAACCTGCAAAACAGTCAACTTTAATGCTTAATAACTTTTTTCATAGTTGAGAGAATTGATTTTGATCATATTAACCTTTTTATTAATAAATATTACTTTCCATTATCTAATATGAATTATAACCGTAGATAACGAGTCAAGTAGTAAAAGATAACCAGCAAAGAACCTGTAAGCTAATCAGTAAGCTTATCAGCGAGTACGAGTAACTGTTATAAATCACTTAACTAAATAAATACTTCAAAAGTAACTGGATGTAGTCTTCGCTAAAAGACCCAATTTTCTTTCATCTCGACAACGAAATAACCAAAAAAGAATAATCACACAAGATGAAGAAATGAGAGAGGGTAGGTGACCTGCGCACTAGAGTCCTTTTGAAGGAACCAATCACAGTCAGGCCTACATCGCGGCTTCCCTCCTCACTGCGAGGAGAAAACAAAATATTTGTTCTTCCCCGCGGTCACTGCGCGAGTGTGAGAATAGCATCGGAAGTAAGGATCCTCACTATGAACACTCCCACCTTAATACATGTGTTTGTTTTACATCGGGGCAGCGCTCATCGGAGTAGCTATCGTAGCATCGCAGAATGAATCCTCACCATGAACGTACCCTAAGGATAGGCTTACCATACATCACGGTTCGACGGGGACTGCCCCGGTATTTTGCAATTGTTTCGGTGTCCCGCCCGGTTTTATCAATGTCCCGGAAAAGGCTGTAAGATGTAAAAAGTAATGAATTAATATTTATAAGAATCTTTTATAAATCGGTTACTTTTCTACAATCAACATTTTTACTACTGCTCACAGTGTCAAAGATATGAGAAGTAATCTAACTGTAAAACGCTGGAACTACCTGCACAGGGCTGCCAGCTGCCAGACACTACTATTTGGATGAGAGATTTTTTTAAGAAAATCAAGTAGCTAAAAAAGTTCCGTTCTTATTTTTAAGGTTCGGGTAGATTAACAGTTCAGGATCCCCCCTTCCCGTTACTTGCTAGGCTTAAAACTCACCATTTTGCTTATAATTTGTACTGTTTTTATTCCCAACCCCCCCTGGTATGCCCATCCCATATTAATGTGTCTCGGTTTAACTCTCCAAAAATATGACAAGCCTATCTGACGGGAACAGGGGGAAAAGAAACGTAATTAAAACTCAATGAGTGACAGTTTATTTTTAGTAATTCAAGGACTGCCATCATAGTGGAAATTAACCTCAATTAAAAATAATACTTTGAAATAGATAATGTACGGTAACAGCTGATCTGTTATCGTCCTAGCAACGCTTGCTGCCTAGGCTTGCATGCTCTATCCAACTCAAAGTTTAAACCCCTCTAAAAATACTTAAAAATTCGAATATCAAAAAATCCTTTCTTAGTGAGTGCCTACGTTATATAGGGAGTGTCCATGCAAAATTTCAAAATTTTCTGTCGAGCGGCTTGGGCTGGGCGATGATAGGTCAGTGAGTGAGTGAGTGGTATTTGACAAATATATAGTAGATAGTATTTTGCCCAACTCTGATTTATTCTTCTACCTTTACTGACAGTTGGTATTGAGAAAACTGAGTAGTATTCGGAAGTCTTGAGTATGAAAGAAAATAGAGGCAGCGATTCCTTCATTTGAATATTGGTAAACTCTTCACTCCGAACGGACAACCTTTCCCTTTTCTATGGAAATGTATAACGGATCACAAATAGTGTAACAGCTTTACTATTCATGGATATATTTGTGTACATATATATATATATATATATATATATATATATATATATATATATATATATATATATATATATATCAAATAAGGTTTACCAACAAGAAGATAAATGAAATACCTTCTGAAGTGCAGCAGTATATGAGACAAACTCACAAGCAGATTAAGAAGAATTTTGCGTAAGTCAAGAAACTAAAGCGACAACCTGCCAGGATGAAAGGAATAAAATCATCAACGAAAGAAATAGAAATGGAATTGAAACAGTCAATACTTTTATTTGTCACAAATGTAAACACCATTTCGATGAAAAGTGAAATTTACACCCCACAATGTACTGGACAACTGGCAGTAGCCAAGCGGAAATAACTCCCTCTCTGGAATATCTGAGGGTCTCTAAAGGCAAATCTGCTTTCGATTTTTCCCCATGGAACTCTTTTTAATTTTGAAGATTTTGGTGTCCCCCCATTCTTCCTTAATAATGGCTCCTGAAACGGACTACTCCGGCCCTGCCCGTTTCATCAGGCGCAGAATGGACTAGACGCTATGGAAGGACCGCATTAGGTTCTTTCGCTGTCAGGGACTCATTCTTCTCCATTAAAATTACTGACCGATGTTTTAGTACTTATATCAAAACCAAGTTTAAGTATATTCCGTTGAAATAGACTTCTTTTACTGAAACCTGTAATAAATCAAATACTTAGCAGTGAATGGTTTTGGGTAAAACATTCTCAATTTCGAACAAACACGGTGCAGCTGAGCAATGAAGCGTGGCTAATCTTCGATTAGACATAGATGAACGCCTTCCTTACCACTGGTAGCGCGGTTTATCGTGCTTTTGAAGTTAGTTTGTAAACTAGTTTAGCACTTAGTTTGGATCTAAGTGCCTCGGCTGTTTGGAACAAGACTAACTATGAGGCAAACCGATGCAATTTAAGTTCATATTACACGCCCATTGTTCCACGTTCGGGCTTTCCTCCTTATGTTACGATGCGAAATTTGGATTAAACACATTTTGATTAGGTTGGTTGAAGTTCCTGTACAGTGTAGGCTAATGTTTTGCAAGTTCTTGACGTATTGCTGGTTAGTAGTATCGCATCTTTTACGTTCTCTTTTTTAGCACTTTCCTGTGAAGTGTTGTAAAAATGAGCTGAATCGGTCAATCGGAAAGCGGGGGTTTAATTTGTAATATATTTCAATAGAAAAGCCCGTCAGACGTAGGTTCACAAAGCCGCCGCAAGGAGCGCTTTCTACCACTAGAGTGACTGTATCCTGTTCCTGCGTTAGATCAAAATACGATAATATGAGGTTTTTTGTATTTATTACGTAGTGTAGTAGGTACCATGTGTAAAAATAACTCTGGAAGCAAATTAATAATTGATCAGTTACTCATTACAAATTTAAAAGAGAACTATTCATGTTTTTATTTTATTTATGTAAGCAAATTGTTCTGGAAAGCAGTCTACACTACCCAAATTCTGAGGAAAGTGCTTAGTTATGCAGCTCCTGCGTGACGGACTTTTTTCCTTGGTTTTTAAAGACCACTCAACCACTATTGGGTCATTTGTGCCTCTTGGTCGGTCCATTGGTAGCATCGAACGCAGAGACAGAGCCCGACGGCCAGCTGGAGGCGGACCTAGCCAAGGTCGAGTAGAGTTGCCGTGCCAGTCCTACCTTAGTGGCCTGCATCTGGTGACTGGCTGCTAGGTCTATGATAAAAGGTGTGCTTGCTGGTGCCAGGGCAACCAAACCTTCACAGACCGCATGTGGGGGGGCTCGTCCCCAACCCTAGCCAAGCCCATCGCTCCCGCCGACCCAGGCGCCCCGTCTCCGCCCCGAACGCCACCAACGGTCAAAGATAAAAAGTAATTATAACAAAATTTTCCTAAGTAAATGTCTTAATAATTTGAATTATATCAATTAATCATGGCTTATACAATTTTTAAGGGACTAATATGTTTTACATTTACTGTTAAGTGAGTTTGAGATGAAATTTTTATCGAAATATATTCTAGAGGCCAATACTGTTTATAATAGGTGTTGATTAGGTAAAAGATTTTACTTTACAATTAAGAATCGCTAAAGTCAGAACTAAATTTTGTTTTTCAAATTGGTTTTATCAAGGAAAGAAAAAATATTTGTCAGATGAACTGAATTATCGCCTAGTAGCTCTCTAAGATGTATCGGGAGACTCAGTCGAACTCGCTCGTCTTCATATGCCCTACACTCCGTCAGGATATGCTTTACAGTGAGGGGCACGCCACAAACCTCGCACTCCGGAGGCTCCCCCCTCTCCATGAGATAGCCGTGCGTCAGTCTTGTGTGGCCTATCCGTAATCTTGAGAGGATCACTGATTCCCTCCTATTATCCCGCTCCGAACTAGCCCACTTACACACTTCATCCTTAATCTCCCTGAGTTTATCTCCCAATTCCATTTTAATCCACTCCCTTTGCCAAATCTTTATTGTTTCAGACTTAACTATAGAATTAATGTCTCTGAGTGGGATATCTAAGAATTTAAACCCGCTTATAGAAGCGTTTTTTGCTAGCTCATCCACCACTGTATTTTCTTTAATGTCACAATGACCAGGGATCCAGACGAAATTAATTTTGAACATATTTTTATTCAATTCGTTAATACTGTATAGAATGTCGGAAATCATACTATCATGGGTGTAAATATTCTGTAAACTAATTATTGATGATAATGAATCAGTACAAATAACGACATTAGAATGGCTAGGTGGAATAATATTTAATGCTTTTTTAATTGCTAATAGTTCGGCGGAATAACTAGAACAATGAGGAGAGAGAGAGAAAACAAGTATTGTCGTCCTTCGCAGAGGGCGGCAGCTCCCACACCATTAGCACTTTTCGACCCATCTGTATATATGTACGTGGAAGGAGGCATACTTGCTTTAATTTTATTTAACTCTGCAGAGTAAAAATATGGCGGAGTTTCTTTTTTTATATGTTTAGTTAATGTTAGATTAACAAGCGGTGGTATGAGAGTCCAAGGTGGAATTTGAAGTGGCGAAGAGGTTAAAATGTTTTCATATTTTAAATTTATTTTTGACAGGAATATTTCAGCTCTAGCGGGGAAGGGTGCTTTATTATAGGCCATGTAATCGTTCTCCCAGTTAGTTTCCAAAATAATGTTATTAATAGGATGATGAGGTTGTGACTTTACAGATAGATAATATTTCGTTGTTAGAATTTCTCTCCTGTACTTGAGGAGCAATTCTCCAGCATCCACTAGCAGACTTGGGGCTGGACTAGAGCGAAAGGACCCCGTGGCTATTCTTATCCCAGAATGGTGTACGGGATCAAGCATTTGAAGAATACGAGGGCTCGCTGACCCATACGCCATACATCCATAATCCAGCTTAGATCTGATCAGTGACCGGTATAGCATCAACATACTTGTTCGATCACCTCCCCAGTGAGTGTTACTCAGTAATCTAAGCAGGTTTAGGGATCTATTACAATTATTTTTGAGGCTTTTAATTTGAGGCAACCAAGTGAGATGTTTATCTAAAGTTAAACCTAAATATTTTATGGAGTCAGCTGTTTCTAAATCTATTCCATCCAAGTTGAGGTATCTTATAGTGTTCGGTGTTCGTTTATTAAAAAGAATACTTTTAGATTTTTGAGCAGATATTTTGAACCCATGATTTTTCATCCACAGATTGATTTTGTTTAGAGCCTCCTGCATACATTCATATAGATAATCTATATTTTCACCTACGGAATAAATTATTACGTCATCGGCAAATAACATAATTTGTATCTCCCTTGAAATTTCTCTTCTTAAGCCATGCATTGCTAACAAAAATAATTTTGCACTGGAGACGCCTCCCTGTATCACACCATTTTCCTGACTAAACTCATCAGAGTATTTTGAGCCAATCCTAACCTGAAAAGTCCTTGAATTGAGGAAGTTTTCGAAAAACTTCAACATATTTCCGTTTATACCACATTCATTCAAAGTATTTAAAACCGATCTTCTCCATACTCTATCGAATGCGCACTCGATATCAATAAAAACTGCTAATACTTTATTTTTTTCGCGGAACGCCTTTATGACAGCAGTTTCGATGGCTACGAGATTGTCCCGCGTACTACGACCCTTCCGGAATCCACTCTGCCATTCATCTATTATACCTTCCTTTTCAAGATACCATTCTAAGCGGTTCATAACTAATTTCTCCAGTAATTTACTAAGTGAACAGGTCAGCGAAATAGGTCTATAGCTAGTTATTTGGTGGGAAGGTTTATCTTTTTTTGGAACAGGGATAATGATAGCTTTTCTCCACAAGTCTGGAAATAAACCTGATTTGAATATTCCATTAAGAATTTTGAGTAAAAATGTTTTATTGTTAGGACCTAAATGTTTGTACATTGAAATGCATATATTGTCGGGTCCTGGAGAAGTGTCTTCTAGATTTCAGTGCTATTTCAAATTCATGGAAGGTGAATGGGATATTAAGGATATTTAGAGGGTTAGAGGAAATATGTAATGGTGTGGCTTCAATAGTATGTTTATATGTTAAGAATTCTGGGGTATAATTAAAATTGGAAGAATTATTGTGAAAATATTCAGCAAGACAATTTGCCATTTCGAGTGGATCAGTTATTACTTTATTTGTAGTTTTAATTATAGACGGGATCGAAGAGGATTTATAACCCATTATTTTTCGGACAACATTCCACACTTCTTTAGAAGAAGTTGCTGCCTTTATCGTGTACCTGGCGTGCTTTCTAGCTTCTTCATATTTATCCAAACTGTCTGAAGAAGGGTTAGACTTAAATTTTTTTAGAGCATTTTTTCTTTTTTTCACTGCAGCATCACAATCATTGTTCCACCAGGGAACGCCTACATTTTTTGGGGCTGACTTTGTTTTAGGAATGGATTCCGAGGCTGCCTCAAGGATTATATTGTTAATATTTTTAATAATATCATTAATATTCATTGTTAAATCAGTTTCTGTAATTTGTGCTAAATTTTCAAATTTAAGCCAATCAGCTTCATTTAGTTTCCATCTCTCCAGTTTGGTAGCTAAGGAATGTTTCTGACTACAATTTATTGTTATTGGAAGATGGTCGCTTCCATAAGAGTCCTCAAGGACCTGCCAGGTTAGTCTAGGTGCTATGCTTGGCGCGGCAAGACTTAGGTCTATGGAAGATAAATTCCTAGTACGTGTGCAAATGTATGTGGGGGATAAATCGTTTAAAATTATTAAATTGTTTTCATTGATGAATTGTTCAACGATATTTCCTCTATGGTCAGTGTTGGCGTTACTCCACCAACTAGAATGGGAATTAAAATCACCAAGAAATAGAACAGGTCCAGAGAGTTGTTTAAAAACATTTCTTAGGTCTTCAATAGTAAATGGTTTTCCTGGGGGAAGGTAAATATTACATAAGGTAAAGCTAAAAGGCCGAAAAACTTTAATAGCTATAATTTGGAGGTCTGAAACTATTGAAATTGGTTCTCTTTAGGATGTGGACACTGCCAACGTTCTCTTTTGGCAGTGTCCACATCCTAGATATACGAGTTACCTCTTCTCCAGGCTTTAGATTGCTTGCCAGACATTAAAAAAGGAACTCTTAAAATACTCTTTTTGGAGACCCGGTGGCCGAGAGGATTAAGGCGTGAGCACTTAACACTCCGTACCAAAGGTCATGGGTTCGATTCCCATGTAGGGGCGGTGGCTTTTCTTTCGAAAATAGAAAAGGCATCACCCCTATCCTGGCTAGAAAATGGTGGTAACCTATAGATAACCCGTCCTGAAATTCTCAGTTAATAATAAATGGACCTTAAAATTAAAAAAAAAAAAAAAAACAAATAAAAAGATTTAAGAATTAAACAACAAAAAAAAAAAATAAGATCCGTCACGCAGGAGCTCTATAACGAAACTCATTCCTTAGAAGCTGGGCAGTGTACACTAAAAGCAGTGGCCCGGGTTAATGATACATTTTGCTCATTAACATTTGTAATGAACAACTGAATTAATTATTATTTGTTAAATGAATTTCCTTTCCGATTTATGTGTATGCGATGTACATAACAACTTAATAAAAAACTCTAACTTATCTTAACGCGATTTCTTTGTTATCCCTACTGACATTTACAAAGAAATAAAAACAGTTATTGGTTATTTCGATATTTCTTGAAAAGAGTATGTGGAATAAAAGCAATATTTATTTATTCGTTTCGAGAGCTTCGCAACAAGGGTGATCTGCTCTATTGAATAACAAAAAATAAAAACAATAAAAAAAAAAAGTTGAAGATAAATAATAATAAGAAGCTGTCCACCTATTCAGGACAGCTTCTGTTATTGTTATTTGTAGGACTTGAACTGTAAGTAAGTACTGGTCGTTCGGTTGGCTTCTAGTAGCAAGTTTTGCATGTTTATCCGCTAAAAGCAATATTTTAGGTGACATACCTCAACTAACGGGTGGAAGGTTAAAAGGCACCTACATTGCCCTCGATCCGATCCTATAGCCACTGATTCTCGGCCGTTCAAACTATTTTTTTTCTAGACCCATTTCGGACCGAAAAAGCAAAATGGCGCAAAACGACATATTTTGTTCCAAAATGGTCTACAGCCTCTACATCTTAACCTATTTCAATGAATAGGGTTTGAACGTATTTTCAATCAAGTTTCTTTTTAGAGGGAATGTACTCTTTAAATTTTTCTGAGAACTTGTATTATAAGAAAATTTAATTTTTATTTTTTTTATTGAAAAAATAAAGATTTTGTACGCTAACATAACCCAGACCCTCCGTTTCCAAAATTTCGCTAATATTACAAGCGCCAAAGTCCGCAACGTAGAAGCTGCTTAATTGAGCACATTCTTAAGCATTCCCGAAGGATGTCGTTAAAATATTGAGGACCAATTTTATTTTTACAATATATGTTCCTCGTTATTTGGGAATGATAACGACTGGAGTTGGCGTTAAAAGGAAGTAAAAATTAACACCAGTACTGGCAACTTAATAATCCGGCCCCGTAATATACCAACATTACACAAAAAAAAAAAAAAAATCATTCCTGTACCCGTAACAGGCCACGACGGCTCTGAGGGGCAGATACTATAGAGGTATCTGATTCATGACCATACGGCACACCAGGGAGATAGTGTGGTCAGTACTATGCTCCGTCCGCCTGATTTTCCCCTTGGCTGCTTCGACTGCTAGAGTCATTAGCACCCAAGGTACCCATTGATAAATTTATTAGAGGCTGAGTTGGCCTAGGGACGGTCAGGGAGGCCGAATTCAACCCATGAACGAAGACACTAGAAGAAAAAATCTTTAGTGCTTTCTTGGGATTTGAACTCTGTTCCTCCAGCTTATTAGTCCAGTGCTCTACAACTGAGCTAACCTCACCCCCACCAACATTACTAAAGCACCGATTTATTAGATTTTAAGTGAACAATTTTCTCTTTAGATTTGCAGGAATTGTGCGGAGTTTCGTTGATGAGATTGGATGGGTTTATGTGAAATAATAGGAATCGTGTCAACATATATAAATAAACATAGTTCTTTAAAAAGTGATATGGTCATTTTATAAATGAGACATTTCTCCCTGTGAACAATTTGTTGAATTATGTTTTCTTGTGCTGTAGATGCACTAAGGAGGTAGCTGACTCCGAAAGCATGCTTTGTGAATTAAATTAATTAATTGTGATGGTGACCTGGTGTTTTGGTTTTCCTATTTGATATTTATAGGTATTTTAGGGGGGTCTTCTGATTGTATAGATGGGAATATAAGGAAATGTATCAAAAATTATTTTATAAGTGCAACTTTATAATAATACACTTTGAAATCCGTAGAAGCAATGCACTCTATTCTGATATAGATTTTCTATTGCGCCTCCATCTGCCGGTATTATTTAGACCCAAAACGCCCCTAAAAACAAATATGAAGAATAGGAAACTTTTATGGATGCAAAAAGGAATCTTTTCATTACCTGAAAATAAGCATATACATGATGTTCAACATGGGTTCCCAGTACTGCCTTTTCTTCAGGGATTTCGGATGAAAGGGGAATCCTAAGAAGGGTGTGAGATCTGGGATTAGATAAGGATTGGAGCGGGGGACACCTGACTCGAAAGTAAGTCTGGATTGAAAAGGACAGAGAAGATTGAATTTGCCTTTCGAAGAAGGATTTCGGATGCCCTATTCAACTAGAGGAACTGAAAAACTATCAAAACGTAGAATATAGACAGAGACATTGATCTATGTAGTGAATACACATAATAGTAAAATGGCTACAAGAGAAAACTAGGTCTTTAAGAAAAATAGTTCGTACAGCAGAAGCTGCTCTAATAGTCCGAGAGCCAGTAACCGCACGGTTCATGAAGTGTTTTATGCACCTTGAAATTTTGCTATAATGTACCTCTTGGGTAGATAAGAAGGTAAATATGTGTTTCCTGGAAATACCTTGGTGCACCAGGTACTGCGCATAGGGGAAAGGGTAAAAAAAAAATTCCCAAAAATAGAGTTTTAATCAGAAGCCAACCATCTTTAATGCAAAATTAAGACAATTTTACAATCATGAATGAATAATAAATATGGCAGACACTTTAAAGGGGTACAACACGTGAAAAAAAAAAAAAAAAAAAAACTTAAATTTTTTTATTCTGATATTAAATGAGAGTTTTATACGCGCTGCCATTTAAACCGGAACAGCTGTACAAGATCATATGAGTAAGAACCAATGAGAGCGCAGAGAATAACCACAACTGCGCGGTGCTGTCATTCACTCTTAAGGTTAAGCGCAGAGTATTGCAGTCTATCATAGGCAACATTTATTTTTATGTTTCTTAATAATTAAACCCCATAAAAGTGTCTGCCCTTCTGTAGTTATTTTCAAATATGTTTATTGAAGACGCTGTTTAAATCGCAGCGTGAATAAAGCACTTTATTTAATATTAAAAATAAAAACTAGGTACTTCGTTTTTTTGTTTTTTTAAATTTACATTTTAACCCCCTTAAAATTGCCTGCGTTATTTATTATTAATTTTAAAATTCCCTTAATTTGCATTTTTTTTTCATTAATAATAATAACTTTTGGGCAATGTTGTTTTGCACATTTCCCCTATGCGCAGTACCTGGTGCACCAAGGTTTGTCCAGCAAACATATTTACCTTCTTAACTACCTAAGAGGTACATTATAGCAAACTTGCAGGGTGCATGAAACATTTCATGAAAAGTGCGTTACCAGCTCTCCGACAATAAGCATATCCCTTAGCAAACACTATATTTCTGCATTTGAGCAATATTTATTACGTGTTTATAAAATCCTAGGAAATACGTTCCCGCATTTGAACGGAAGGGAACAAAAAATGAAAATTGTAGGTAAACGTTCCCAACTGATTTTGGAAAGAATGCAAAGGATTTAATCGAAAAAGTTGAGGATCCAAAGGAAAGACTCATCTTGCAGGATGTAATTGCTCGCCCATTGATTAAAAATAATTGTCACACCACTTAATGATGAAGAGGAATACTAGAATTCGCTAAAAATGAATGTTCAATCTTGGATTGACCTGGCCTTTCGATTCAAGTCAGAAATGATGGGAATCACCCGGCAGATGTCCAACGCATCATCTCTCGGGCAGCGTGGGAACTTCAGCCGGCTCCCTTGTTAGTCATGGGCGATTCTCGAGTTTGAATCGATCCGAATCGAGATTAAAAGATCGCTCTACAAAAAAAAACGGCGAGCTCAGATCGATTCTCGAACGATCAATCTACGCGCAGAAGATCGATCTACGATATGAAGCGATTCTCATGATTACTTACAATTCATGATTCAGATTAGGGAATTGCCCATTACTACAACGAATCAACCTGAATAATTAGATTTGAATACTTGATAATATTAAAAATATATCTGTAACCTAAAAGCAGAAATATGTGACTATTTTTAATCAAAAATAATATATAATGAAACTACTACATTAAAATATATTAAATATATATGTTCATCAAATGAGAAAAACCAGGTAGGATCCTTCTGGGACACGCTCTCGTTAAGATCGTCTTCTCAACATTTTCAACCTATCAGCTAAGCCATGTTGTAACTAACCCTGTCACTAATCTTTTTTTTTTAATAATTAACCAGTTTATTTAGGGAAAAAAAAAAAAAAAAAAAAACTCTACTTTAAATTTCTCAAATGGCCTTAACTAAAAAACGGAAGCTGGATTTTCCTCCACTAATACCGGACGTTTCGTTTACAAGTATGGAAAAATATGTAGTGAACTCGAAGCAACGAAATCAAATCTCATCGCTGTCTTCTAATCTTTCACTCTTTAAGGCGTCCGGCATAAATGATTTTACTCCCAAATTCCTAGTAGTTGCCCATAAGAATGAAGGCAGTTTAAAAAAGGTGCCTCCTTTCTCTATTTTTCATGAAATTAATCGCAAAGTTGGAGAAGTAAAGAACATAAAAAAACTCAGGGACGGTACGATTCTCATCGAGACCAAGGAGTCGTTTCAGTCCAAGAAATTACTAGAATCAGAGAGCCTGTTTGGTGTTGATGTTACAGTCTCTCCTCATAAATTTCTAAATTCGTCGAAGGGAATAATCAGTTGGTTCGATCTAGAATATGAATCAGTAGAAAATATTAAACTAGAACTTGAGAGTCAAGGAGTAACTAATGTGGAAAGGATTTCTTTTTTTCGCAATGGTTCCAAGTGTAACACTAACAAATATGTCTTAACCTTTTGCACACCTAATCTCCCTAAAGAAATCAAAGTTGCTTACCAGGTTCTACCAGTGAAATTGTATGTACCGTCGCCTATGCGCTGTAACAAATGTTTCTTTTTCAGACACACTGCCAAGCATTGTAATAAAGATGCAGTGTGTAGAAATTGTAGTGAGAGGAAACACGAAGGGCCGTGTACTAGCAGCCCTAAGTGTAACGTTTGTAAAGGGCCACATCCTTCCTGGCATCGCCAATGTCCTAGATACATCGAGGAGTTTGAAATCTCCAAGTTGATGGAGGTTAACAAGTTATCATATGTTAAAGCGAGGGAAATACATTTTAATTCTCTCTCTCGTCTAACAATGAAGCCTTATGCTGAAGTGCTAAGAGTTAAAACCTTCTCATCAGTGTTTACGCAAACTGAGATAACGCACGAGAAGCAGGCTCCTGTACCTTCTACCCATACCCCGAACCCTTCCGAGCCTTCCCGAACCTCTCCGACTATAGCCGATACTTTCCGTAGTGAGCCGAGCCTCTCCGAAGTCATCTCCCACCCTCCTTCCCACCCTTCCCCTGCCGTCACCTCCCCACCAGCCCCAGCTCCCCCTACTCCTACACCTACAGGGACTTCTAACCAAACCTCGCTTCCTCCTCTCCCTCCGCCAGCTCCAGAGGCTATACCTATCTATCCTACTGAGAACAATACTTCTCTACCTAACTCTAGCTGTTTCGAGTCCTCTCTTCCCTCAGATCCTCCTTCCTTCATCCACAAGTCCCGGAGTGGTTCCTCCCAGATTCCCCTAACCCCTTCCCTCCGCTCTAACCCTCTGGGGACTCAGGGTAATATTCCTAGGTCCTCTTCCTCTCGCACCTCCCTAGGTACAGGTACACCTCCTCCTTCCTTAAGCACTGACAGCACTCTTAAGAAGAACAGTAAAAGATCTCTATCTAGAGAGAAGAGAAAATGAGAAAACATAATTACTGTTGGCATTTGTGGTTAGTAAATGAAAATGACTAATAGTAAACTATATCGTCTGCAAATGGTTTCAGTGCTGATAGTGAACTTTTCTAACAGCATTAAATCTTATATCATTAACATAATGAACAACCTAGCGAACAAGAGTCCATTACATGTCCCTCGAGTCGGGAATATGAACAAATCTTTACACACTCCTAGCACACGCATGTACATAGAGTGGTGTTCACCTTTTCCTCTAATGTATGGATTATTAAATCCTATCGTATTTCCGAGTAAGGATTCTAACTATGTAAGGAGAAGTAAACTAATCTTCCTCTTGAGTTATATAGAAATAACCACCTATTTCATGCAGCTAGTACTAGCTATTACTTTTCTTTCCCCTAATAACTCGGAGTTGTGGGTTTGTGGTGTTTGTTCTTGTGGTTGTCTACACCTCATGGTCGTCGAGCGAATATCCATTCAAGGGGATACCATGATCAATGATCTTATCTTAACTTCATCTTTTGCTCGTTTTATCTCTCATTCCATGCTCTTGAGTATACATCTCCGTCATGTTAATAGATGGCACCTCTCCCTCATAGTCTGTAACTTTTACGCAAGTTTTCTTGATTTAATTTATCTCTGCACTATGTTATCGTTAGCAAAGAATCAGTCCTACATTAGTTTTTTTTTATCATTCCTTGAATATAGTTTTGCTCCTAATTTTGCTTTTGGTTTTATGAATTGTTACTTGGCACATTTAAGACATAATGCCTTACCATTACATCTAGTCAACCCTGAGTGTAAAATAGGTTTGACAGATATAAAGATAGATATAAGAAAAGTTTTGTTAATTTTTAATTATATTTTTTATTGTATTTTTAGGTTCATTGCTGGCTTTATTTTATTGTTACGACATGGACGACTGGTAGCTCCTCCCTTTCTATCTTATATTAAGGTCTCACTGTTATGCATAGTTGAGCTGAATTCAAGAATGGCTCTACCAAATGAACTAGTAAGTTTGGGTGGACCTTTGCTATTCTTAGATCATGGTTTTCTTTCCATTCTGACTCCCACCACTAGTTATTTAACATTCTTAGGTAAGGAGCTACTAATCTGTCCATCATTTCTAATACATCAAAAGCATTTACTGTCTCACATGATCAGCCTTGTGTCAAGTTGTAGTTTACCAAACGCACAGGTTGACCTAGGAGGTTTTATTTTCTCAATGTTAGGTTTTAGCTTCCTTTTTATTTTTGTTGTCGTATTGCGTCTTTTTTCTTCCTTGATTTACATTATACTTGGCTGTATTTCACACGTTTGGAATGCTCAAGACTTTTTTATCTTGGCTTCTCTGAATATTAATGGGAGGCTGGTTTGCAAGGCAGTCTGGACAATCTGCAACTTCTATGACCTCTAGACCAACTCTCAGGAATGGAATCCTTCAATGGAATTGCAACGGCCTCGTAAAGCACATGAGCGATTTAGAGATATTGATTGATCGATATGAACCTGTCTGTGTTTGTTTGCAAGAAACCCATCTCTCACCTGATGATGACTTCGACCCTCCCGGATATCAGGTTTACAGACTTGATGATACATCCAAAGACAAAGCGTGCGGTGGTGTGGTGATTATGGTCTGTAACGCTATTCCAAGTGAAGTCCTCAGCATACATACCAATCTTTGGGCCGTCTCAGTGAAGATTCTACTACCTCAACCAATCCATCTTTGCAATATTTACCTTCGTCCAAGCGAACAAGCTAGAGAATGCGACCTTCGGCATCTTCTGGAACAAATACCTCAACCTCGGGTTGTCTTGGGAGATCTGAACGCTCACTCCGCGGCTTGGGGATCCACAAGAAGTGATTCGCGTGGTAATATGATTTCCACTCTTTTTCAAGACTCAGAGCTCCATATCCTTAACACTGGACAACCAACATACCTGAGCTCGTCTTACAGGAGCACCTCATCCATAGATGTGACTGCATGTTCTTACTCCCTCGTTACAACACTCAATTGGTACATTCTCAGTGACTTATACAACAGTGACCATTTCCCCATTGTTATTACTGTTGGAGATATATGTGCAAACCAAACAGATAGGAAAGCAGTTTGGTCACTTAGAAGAGCAAATTGGGAACAATTTGGGAATCTTGCTGTTTGTACCAGTTGGCACCTTGAAGACGTGGACATAAATTGCAACACTTTAACGAAAGCCATTCAAGATGCAGCTATTAACACCATACCTCAACGGAAAAAGAACTCACAAGCTAAATCTCTGCCTTGGTTTAACGACCAATGCAGGAAAGCCATTTGCGACCGCAGAAGAGCATATCGAAAATTCAAGAAGAATATGACTACTTTGTTTTTCATAGAATTCAAAAGAATTAGAGCCGTGACAAGGCGAGTTATAAGAGAAGCTAAAGAGACTTACTGGAAAACGTATGTCTCATCCATTAGCGCAAACACCCCTGCAAGGGAAGTCTGGCGAAGAATTCGGAACCTTCAAGGCAAAGCGGATGTACCACCGATGGTCCTATGTATAGATGGAAATCTAACTGCTGATGGCTCTATGATAGCAGAAACTCTAGCTGAATCCTTCCGAATTAAAAAAACCGAACTTGATCCTGATTTCCTAGAGAACCAAGCCAAAGCAGAGTCGCAGTCACTAGATTTTGCCCATGTCAACAAAGTTGCTGACTATAATGACTCCTTCACAATGTGGGAGATGGAATTTTCTCTAAGGAAATCTAAAGGCATGTCTCCAGGCCCTGATAACATCCTATATGATATGCTGCGTCACCTTTCTCCCCAAACCAAAAACCAGCTACTACAGCTATACAATCAGGTCTGGCACAGTGGCGTTTTTCCTAGTGCTTGGAGACTCTCGCACATAATTCCTATTCCGAAGGTAAATAAAGACAGAAGGTTCCCTTCTGGATATCGGCCTATTTCCTTGGTTAGCTGTTTAAGTAAAGTCTTGGAGAAAATGGTTAATAAGCGGCTTCTGTGGACCCTTGACAAACAAAATCTGCTTTGGACGGGGCAGTCTGCCTATCGACAGGGTCGATCAACCACGGACAATCTGGTGATTTTAGAAAGCGAGCTGCAGTATGCCTACATCAATAAGCAGGTCGTGGTTGCAGTTGTGTTCGACATAAAAAACGCCTTTGACTCTGTATGGAGGCATGGAATATTGCAGATGTTACACAGATGGGGCCTGCAGGGAAACCTGCCTAGGTTTATTCAACAGTTTCTTATGGAAAGACAATTTAGGGTACTCGCAAATGGTGCTCTATCCAAGAATGTGAAGACTGAATTTGGTGTGCCGCAAGGTAGTGCCCTTAGCTCCACTTTATTTGCAATCGCCATTGATGGAATCAAAACGTGTCTGACAACTAATGTAAAAGGCCTTCTTTACGCTGACGACTTCCTCATTTTCTGTCGGTCTGCGAGTGTGGACTACATCAAGAAGAATCTGCAGGCGACGATCAATCGGATCCTGCTATGGTGTAAGACATCAGGGCTGCGCATTTCTGAGGAGAAAACCAAAAGCATTCTCTTCAGCCGTCGTCGATCGGAGCCACTATGTCCTCCACTCCTGCTAGGAACACATCAGATTCCATTCGTAGAACAAGTCCGTTTCCTTGGGGTGATCTTCGACAGGCGACTGAACTGGGTGCCACACGTAAGCGAACTCAGGAGACGGTGCTTTGACCGGCTGAAAATATTAAAGGTGCTGAGCAAAACATCCTGGGGAGCAGACCGCCTCTCCCTTTTGAAAGTTTACCTAGCAATGGTGGTTAGTAAGATAGACTACGGGAGCATCGTCTACGGCTCAGCCAAGCAACCCGTACTAGAACTTGTAGACACGATTCACTTCAATGGAATCAGGAGTATAAGTGGAGCCTTCCGGAGCACGCCGGTCCTATCGCTCTGTGCAGAAGCAGGAATTCCTCCGCTGATGTTTAGGAGGCATCGGCTTGCCGCCAAATATATAAGCAAAGTATATGCATCGCCTCAGCATCCCTGTTATCCCTACATATTTTGTCCCAAATATTCTGGATTGTTTCATGCTCATACCTCTGCATCCTTACCTCTTGCTTTCCGCATGAGATCAATAGTAGCCGAACTTGCAGAGTCCCCCTCTTGTCAACAAGATGCACACATTCCTCCATGGAAATATATGAAACCCAGTTGTCACTTCTTGGCCCTACGGAAAAACGACTCAAGTGAGAGCGAACTGAGGTATCGACTCCATGAACTACTGGACAAAATTGGCAACAAGAGAGTGATGTACACCGACGGGTCACACACTGGTGTTTCCTCCGCATGCGCTTTTATAGATGGACAAAATGAGTACAAATTTAGATTACATCGAATCAGCAGTATTTACTCCGCGGAACTGTTTGCTTTATCAGCGGCTGTGTATCATGGGATGACAGTTCCCGAGGTCAACGTAGTGATCTGTACCGACTCCAGAAGCGCTTTGATGAATATCCACGACATGTACAGTGACAATCCAGGGATCATCAAACTGCTGCAATACTCCACCATGCTGCGTGACTTAGGCAAAACTTTGCACCTTGTCTGGACCCCTGGGCATAGAGGATTAAAAGGGAATGAGATGGCAGACAGAGCAGCGTCCTCTGCGCACGATATGCCAGCTATAACACCCACCACTCTCACGGCAAGCGAACTCGCCTCACCGCTGTTAAAGACAATTAAGCAACGGTGGCAGGAAATGTGGAACGAAGCAGGCTTTAACAAGCTTAAGATGGTAAAGAGAGATTGCCTCCCTTGGGCGTCATCGGCCAGATCAAACCGAGGAGAAGAAGTGTTGTTGGCGAGACTCAGGCTTGGTCACACTCGTCTCACGCACTCCTATCTCTTGTCCAGAACAAACCCACCTCGATGCGCTACCTGTCGGACACTACTCAGTATACAGCATATCTTTGAAGAATGCCGCAAATATACAATGGTGCTAAGACGGCTTGGAATACCCAGAAAGATGGAGGAGGCACTAGGTAATAATTCAGCAGCAGTTGATAAGGTGCTCAAATTTTTAAAAATAACTGGACTTAATCGTCTCATATAATAACTGTGATTGTTCAGGTATATGTGTTTATTTAGTTCAAATCCTTGAATAATAGGTATATATAAGTTCTAGCTATTCATTTTATCATTCTAGGTGTTTTTTTTATCTCTATTTATTTGTTTTACTTTTCTACCTATTTATCTATCCTTAGTTTTTTTTTTTTTTTTTTTTTTTTTTTTTTTTTTTTTTTTTTTTTTTTTTTTCGGAGAACCAACTGTTTTCTCCTTGTGATACATTTGTTACCTCTTAACTCATTTCTGTGATATTTTGTGTTACCTTAGGTTTTTTTTTTTTTTTTTTTTTTTTTTTTTTTTTTTTTTTTTTTTTTTTTTTTTTTTTTTTAGCTATTAAGACTTAGTTAGTGTATATTTTTAATTTTAGATTAATTTATTTCCTGTTAACTTAGTTTTAGATTAATAAAGCAATAATATGAATGTTCAGGTAAAGAGACTAAAAGTGCCGGGAGAAAGGTGGAAAAAAAAAAAGAAGGGAGAGGAAAAAAAAAAAAAAAAAAAAAAAAAAAAAAAAAAAAAAAAAGAAAAGAAAAAAAAAAAAAAAAAAAGAAAAAAAGAAAAAAAAAAAAAAAGAAAAGAAAAAAAAAAAAAAAAATAGAAAAGACAAATGGCTGAAAAAATAGAATAAAGGGGAAAAAAATAGGAAATAAAAGAGTACCAGTTGTTAAAAAAGAAAAAAAAAAAAAAAAAAAAAAAAAAAAAAAAAAAAAAAAAAAAAACTCGTGAGCATGCGGTGAGTAATTTGTGTAGCTATCTGCACGGTAGGGCGATGACGACCGTGGGGTTCTTTCGCCCAAAAATGCCACAAACAAATGAGAAAAACAAAAATAATAATAATAGAGAAAAATGGTTATACAAATTAAGAGCACAGTTTGAAACTTAATTTTAGCACTTTCCTCCGAAGGAAAGTAGCTATTGAGGTTGCACTCATGACGGAATTTTTGAAAAATTTCTTCAAATCTTTATCGATCCTACCTAGTAGACACCGAAAATGACCCCCGTTAAAATGTATATATATATATATATATATATATATATATATATATATATATATATAAATATATACATATATATATATATATATATATATATATATATATATATATATTAAATTGATTGAACGAGTTCGTTAACCACCAAAGTCGGTCCACCGGAAGGGGGGGTTTACCCCGAACCCAAAACACTAATTTGACCATGCCAGCCGTAATATATGTTATATTTCAACGAAACTTGGTATTCGTAGTGGTAATCGAGAGAGAAAAGTGAGATGTAAAAATTAACTAACTCGGTTCATTAGAAGGGGGAGGGTTTACTTCGGACCCACAATACCAATTTGCACTACCAGCCGTGATTTTTGTTATATTTCAACGAAACTTGGTATTCGTAGTGGTAATCTAGAGAGAAAAGTGAGATGTAAAAATAAACTAAATCGGTACATTAGAAGGGGGGGTTTACTTCGGACCCACAATACCAATTCGCCACTACCAGCCGTGATTTTTGTTATATTTCGACGAAACTCGGTATTTGTAGTGGTAATCTACAGGTACTAATGTGTTGTAAAAATAAACTAAATCGGATCATTAGGAGGGGGGTTTACTCCGGACCCAAATTACTTATATACTCATACAGGTCGTAATTTCTGCTGTATTCTAACGAAACGCGGTATACGTCTTGGGTAACCCATGGGAAAGAAGTGTTGTAAAAATGAGCTAAATCGGTCAATCGGAAAGGGGGGTTTACT
The DNA here is from genome assembly GCA_946811695.1 of Gonocerus acuteangulatus. NCBI lineage: Eukaryota > Metazoa > Arthropoda > Insecta > Hemiptera > Coreidae > Gonocerus > Gonocerus acuteangulatus. The sequence goes on from OX328129.1 coordinate 37,272,522, forward strand.
TTGTAATATATTTCAATAGAATAGCCGGCCAGACGTAGGTTCGCAAGGCCGCCGCAAGGAGCGCTTTCTACCACTAGAGGGACTGTATCCTGTTCCTGCGTCAGATCAAAAGTCGAAAGTATGAAGTTTTTTGTATTTATCAAGTAGTGTAGTAGGTACCATGTGTAAACATAACTCTGGAAGCAAATTAATTACAAAATTAATAATTGAACAGTTACTCATTACAAAATTAAAGAGAACTATTCATGTTTTTATTTTATTTATGTAGGATATTTTAAGCAAATTGTTCTGGAAACCAGTCTACATAACCCAAATTCTGAGGAAAGTGCTTAGTTATGCAGCTTCTGCGTGACGGACTTTTTAGTATATTATCTACTAGTTGGAGAAACAGAAAATATTGTCGTCGTATAATGTTATTATAGTATTAAAGGTCTGTAACTAGACATAGGACACTGTTCTTTAAATTTCTTCTTCTGTTAAGTAATAGAAATCAGATTAAGTAACATGAGGTGTGATTAAGTATTTGAATATTTGAAATAAAAACAAAACAAAAAAAAAAAAAACTATTCTACGGTCTGAAAAACATAAGTCACAAGAACGAACACAAAAAAAAAAAAAAATCAGTCCCGTAACAGGCCACAAGGGCCCAGAGGGGCAGATACTGTAGAGGTATCTGATTCTTGACCGTACGGCACACTAGGGAGATAGTGTGGTCAACACTATGCTCCGGCCGCCTGATTTTCCCCTTGGCCGCTTCGACTGCTAGAGTCATTAGCACCCAAGGTACCCATTATTAATTAAATTAATTAAAGGCTGGGTGAGCCTAGGGACGATCTGGGACCCCAAATCCAACCCTCGAACGGCAGCACTAGAAGAAAAAATCTTTAGTGCGCGCTCGGGTTTTGAACCTGGTCCTCCAGTTCATTAGTCGAGTGCTCTACCACTGAGCTAACCTCGCCCCCGAACGAACACAAAAGGTATTTTTTTTTCTAAACATCTCCTCTCTTCCTTTCATAACTCCATCTTCACTTGGAATAAATGTAACTGTAAAGTCTGATCAAAATTTGAAACGATTCTAGATAGATCGATTCTTTAAAAGAACGGCCCTTGGAGATTGATTCTTCAAAAAGAACGACCATTGGAGAACGATTCAAAAAATCGATATATCGTGATAGATATTTTAAAAGATCGATTCAGATCGTCCATCTGTACTCAGCGTTCGCAGCTGCCAAATATTTAGTATAACAGAGCATCAGCACATTTTAATTTCATTTCATTTCATAGCAAGGAAAATGTAATTCATTTATCACTAACCCAATAACAATAATAGCTCTTCAAGCCGAGAAAATGGTTTTATTTGTTATAAGCGTTTATCGAATCGAATATATTGTATACTAAGCAATTATACTTTTTTTCCTGATTGCAATTTCACACAAACATGCAGTCCACTCATTATCCTATCCACATTTATATATCCACATATCCATTGTTTTCAGAGCTTTCTGTAATAAGATTTAAGGGCGCAACCATTTCAGACAGCCGTTCAAATTTTACATTTTATGGATGAACTATTAAAAACTTGGAATAAAAAAATAAGATAAAAGATTCTTTTTTTTTTAATTTTATTTGTTCTCTAATATTTAAGGAATAATGTATATAAATAGAATAATAATAATATTATCAATGCAGGAGTCTGAAAAATATCAGAATTCCAATTCTGCAAATTATTTAATGAAACCTTTATTCTTCTTTTTAAGTTCCCCCCCCCCCAATAATTGTGAAAACGTATTTATATCAATTGAAATATTTTATCTCCAATACAGGGGTCAATATTGGACCGAATGGGTCCAGGGACCCTTAAGGTTATAATTGTATATATTTTTCTGCTGTAAAAGAGCGTTGAAAGTTTCTGGTAATTCTTGACTTTGTTAATTTATTGCGGAAATTATTTGGATTTATTTATTTGTAACAAAACACATTATTCGGTCTTTCAGAAAAACAGGTCGTATCGCAGTTAGTTCGTAGACAATAAGTTTCTGCATTTGCACAATAATTAATACCTGCTATCAAATCCGAGAAAAGTGTGCATTTGTTTATACCTGACGGAACTCCCTTGAATTTCCTGAAATATCGCGTTTGAAGCTCCAAAGCTTGGTTTAATTCAGATAACGGCAGTACTAGAGAATATAATTCTACTGGAATGGTTACGGATCAAGGAGCCACTATCGTAAAGAGGTGACTTACTGAAGAAATTGGTTTCGTGAATCTCAAGTTGCTTGCAACGCTTAGATAGAAAACCTTAGGCTGGTGCACCCAGGGCTTCTTGAAACATAGGGACCGGTTTCGTGAAACCGATTTATAGAATTTCATGAAACTGTGTGCACCAACCTATGGTTTTCTATCTATCGGTTGCAAGATATTTGAGTTTCACGAAACCAGTTTCGTCAGTGTGCAACGGGCCTAAGGAATAAATAACTTATTATAATGGACTATAATTTTTGTGACGCTCGCCCGCGACCATTACTCCTCAATCTTTTCATCTATTCCTGGACCATGGAATTGTTCACTATGTGGAATGTACACCGTATCGTCCGGGTTTCGTCAATGGGGTCTGACGATCTTCGGTGACATTTCGTCCCATCAAAAAATAATGTTTCAGAGTTTGCCAATTCAATGAATATTTATCCGAAGAGGCTTTATATATACGTATACATATTAGACATTTTCTAAAATTGTTTAATGAGTACAACCTCAGTTCTAATATCTAAAAAGAAATTTTAAAAAGGAGTAATATTTTTAAGCTCATCTATATAAAGGTAGATCGAAATTTTTACTCAAATCACTCTCGTGAAGAGACAATGAATTTTCTGACATTCTTACGCGACGTAAATCGCCAGCACCAGCCTCTAAATATACTCCGGCTCCAAGTTATTACGGAATGAGAACAAAAAAAAAATAGCTATCATTTTAGGAAAACCAACAGGTCTCCCATGCCCAAAGGGCAAGGGCAAAACTAACCCAAGAAATAAAGAACAAAACTAAACATCAATCAACGTAAAAAAGTCGTAACGCAATAATGCTAGCCGGTGCTCCTATATAAAATACATTTAAAATTATTTTAAAATAGTTCCTAAGCAGCTACAGACAGAGTTAGTCAACCTTTTTGGGTCGGATAGTAGTTCGTATTCCGCCAATTCGAAAAAAGTCAATATTTCGTGAAATTTCTTATTGCTTCTTGTCTTGTATATTTAAACAATTAAAAAAATTTTGTTTAGTCTAAAGAGCATATTATCAATTGGGCTCTTAATGCCGGGCTATCTACAGGTTGCCACCATTTTTATAATGCCAACAGCAAGTGGTCTGTCACCTTTTCAGGCATTGACCACGCCCAACGTTGCTTAACTCCGTCGATGAACGGGAACCGGTGTATTCAACAAATACATCCACATCTTTAACCTTAACTAATACATACATAAACTCCAACACGTAACAAAGGAGATTCGACCCACGGGACTCCAAAAAATGTGTTACTTCATATTGAAATCCAAATAAAATTTAGGAGCAGGTAAATATGCTTCTACGAAAATGACTTTATTGTTTAATAAATTCGGACTCACGGAGTGAATTACCAGCTAGAACTTGAGGTTTTTCGGAATCTATTCATAGAACCAGCTCCGATTTTTCCTACGATATTTATCCTGGCCGCGCTATCAGTTGGAAACGATCCAATTCTCAATTCGAACTGGAAGTTATTTTCTTCTTTTTTTCGCGAGGTTTAATCTCGCTTCGAATACAGGCACCTTGGCATACAGGTTTAATATACGTATTTCCTTTACTTTAAAAACCTCTTTGATCTGAAAAACCTTCGAGAGTTCAGCTTTTAAAATCCGTATTTTCTCATTTTCATACGTACGCTGATTCCACCGAAAAATGTGAACTCTTACTCTAAAGATATGTTTAAGAAAAGTGATATTTTAGGGGCAACTGTGGAAAGGAAACTTACAGTAGGCAACTCAGGGACAAGCTGAAATACTCAATTATCTTTGACTTTCGTCTACTCCTAAGGAAGGAAAACTATATATATGTATATATATATATATATATATATATATATATATATATATATATATATGCGTGTGTTTGTAAAACCGTAGCGGCACAATGTTTTTTTTTTTTGCCACAAAACTTGTATATATCAAACGACGGAACGTCCAGCGAAGCGGGAGTGTTTACTCCAAAGAAAAATGTCTAAGCCATAACCTTCACAATGTTTGTAATATTTTAAGAAAACTAGGTAACCCTCCAAAAAACTAACTAAGTTCAAGGTCCCTCTAAAAACGTTTGCCTATGAAAGTTACAATATCATAGTATTAGGGCACGTTTTGAGACTTCTTAAGAACCTAATCATATCCTCTCCCTTATGTGTGCGTTTCCAATTTGGCCAGTTTTCGATTAATAATGGTCGTTTTAACTTACATAGGGTTCATACGAACCCGATCGTTCTAATTCATAAGATTTTACAATAATCCCGAATCGTTATCCTAAGGGCCTACATTTTTGTCGCTATTGATTTTAGAATTTTACAGAATGCAGCCATATCTTATTAACGACCTTAAGGATTATTACCCACCTTCGAAGGGTCTCAAATAACCTAGTTCTTCTCTTGTTATATATATATATTAAAAAGGTGAATTACCAAGAAAAATCCATTTTGCAAAAGGAAAAGTGGTATCCACGAAAGAGGCGGCCTAACCCTGAGGCCATATGAGCCCACCGACCTTCTTTACGATGACGATATATTATACTTGACACTAGTTTATGCTAATATACACCTAGCTGGCAAGGGTTACCTCTACCTCTGGATATCATTTATCATATCAGATCCCTTATCATTCATTCAATAACCTCCAGGATGGCCAACTTATTTACAACATAATCTTCGTATATATTGAACAGTCATACGTAGTATCTTACAAGATACTTGTTATTTTACTGAAATATCAATTTTGGTCTTGGTATAGGCACAATATCGTTTTGCTGTTTCATTTGCTCGTTGTCCGTGATGTAGACGAAACGTAAAAACATTCTTGCGACTATGGAAACAAGGATGGAAGCATTGACAAGAATTGAAAAGGGAGAAACGTTAAACAACATAGCTGCAGAGTTTGGAGTAGGAACATCGACCGTATCTGATTGAAAAAAGAACAGACTTTTGTTTCAAGATGATTTCTAAGGACAGTTTATGACCCATGCAGAAACACTAGCAAACATTCTGGCTAGAAGCATAACAATCTAGAACTTGGAATAGTTAACCAACTAAAACGCTATTAAACCAAAACACCAACGAGTAGATAAATCCTTTAAGCAGGGATTTTGTTCAATATTACTATGTTAAAATAAAATTGTAAATGTAATATATAAAATAAAATTCAGCAATAATAGGAATAATAGTGGAAGAAAAATTAGGACCTTTTAAAATCCCCTTAGAAATAGGGCTTTCATGCAAAAACGATAGAATGTCGGATTAGGTATCTAAAATAATTAATGGAGAAAAGATCAATAAATTTGACGTTATCCTTAATAAAGTCGAAGGGAACCGATAATTCAGAATGCAACAAGAATTATGACTGCAATAAAGCAAATGAGATAAAGTTTGTTTTGTCTGAGTCTGTCTAAGAACAAATATTTACAAGAACACAGTAAAGATAGGCCTGGTCCGTTTCCTTGGGATATTCAACACACGTATCTCACGAGGCGATAACATCTACTTCGGAAAGTTTAATCTGAGAAAATTCAACATACGAATCTATATCAACGGACGAATCTAATGGAGATTTAGCAGGGATCGAAAAAGTTATTTTTTTTAAGTTAAAAAATAATTGTTAAACAAATTTTATTTATTATTTACTTAGCACTTACTTCTCCGATTGAGATCTGATCGAAAATTACTCGAACGTTTATTGTTATGTCAATTTTTGGATCTGTTAGCGTCTACTAGGTAAAGCAGCTGTAGAAAATTCATTTTAATTGGTTCAAAGTTTGCTTTTTTAATTAATTAAGACTTTGTCGAGAAAATATATATAAATGAAATTTTACATTTATACGAATTAATTTTTTTTTTTTTTTTAAAGACCTAGACGTATAATTACAAAATGACCTGTTAGTATAATTATTATTTACAAAATTAAATGTTACTTTGTTTTTATGTAATGTAGATAAAAAGAAATCTTTATCAGGAAACATAAACAGGGTGTCTTCAAAAATAAAGCTTCCCAAGCTTCAGGAATCGATGCAAGATTTAAAAAGAAAGAAAAGAAATTCTTCGGCATATATCTCTTTTTTGATTCGTTTCCGAGAAAAACAAAAAAAACTAAAACAACATTTTGAAAAGGCATTTTTTCATAATACCTATACATAAATCATTAAATGTATATATTTATCTATCACTCGCTCTACCCGCCTCCCCCCCCCCAAAAGAACAAAAAATCTTCTTGGTCTAAAAAATTAACTGACGCCATCTAAAGCAGGAAGTTCAACATAATTGAAATGAGGAAAGTGCTAAAACACAACTAAAACTTTCGATTCTTAATAAAAATAAATTTTAAATTCTTTAAACATTTAAAATTTAACACTGGACGCATACATAATTATAAAATAACTATTTATACTTCTAATAATTCCTTAATTCCTTCTGAAAACTGATCTAAAAAGGTTGTCCCCTTGCAGCAATGCAGGCGTCACATCGCACATTCAACAGATTGGATCGAATTTTTGCATTGTTCTGCTGTAATCTGTTCCCAGGCCCATCTGGTATGATGGATGAGGTGCTCCCTAGAGCCAATGGGCTCCCTCTAGACCAAATCTTTAATGTTTCACTATTCGAAGAAATCCAAGGGCGTAAGGTCTGAAGATCGAGCTGATACCGGCCCACCAAGTCCTAACCAACGCCGTGGATAGTTTATGTGACGCCAATTTCGGACGGCCCTCCCGTAGAGGGCTGGACAAACGTCGACTTGGACCAGCTGCCCAATCTCTGTGAAAAAAGCACTATTTCCAAGACAAAGGTCAGTTTATGATCGAGGAATCCGTGAATATACTTAGCGTTAAGTCTAAGACATACTCACTCCTATATTTTGGAGGAGGGGTGTTAAATGAGGTGGGGGTAAGAGGGTGAGTTGGTGGAAATAGAACATACTTTTAACTTTTTTTATTTATGCCTTATGAAAGCCTGCCTATTCATAATTTCTTTTAGTTGTTTGCGTTTTTTTTCGAAACAAAGCAAAAACGAGGGGCGTTGCTAGTGCTCAGTGCAAGCACTAAAGATTATTTCGTCTAGTGTCTTCGTTCATGGGCAGAATTCGGCCTCCCTGGCCGTCCCTAGGCCAACCCAGCCTTTAATTAATTTATTAATGGGTACCTTGGTGCTAATGACTCCAGCAGTCGAAGCAGCAAGGAGAAAATCAGGCGGCCGGAGCACAGTACTGAACCCAATATCTCCCTAGTGTGCCGTATGGTCTAGAATCAGATACCTCTACAGTATCTGCCCCTCAGGGCCCTCGTGGCCTGTTACGGGACTGATTTTTTTTTTTAAAGCAAAAACGAAATATATGCCAAAGGACTTTTTATTTTATTTTTCATCCTGCATCGATTTCCAAAGTTTGGCAGTTTATTTTGGGGAAAGCCTGTATAGAAAACTGTAATAGTACCACTTAAGAATGTTTTACTAAAAAAATACTTCTTGATATTTCGACCTAAAACAAACTTATGGAAAGCTAAGTAGAAATATGTAAGATTGAACGATTATAAAAACTATTAGATTTCGCGAATCTAGTGTTTATTTTTACAGCTAGAATAGTATATTCTTCCTTCAAATATATTAATTTAAACAGACTTACTAAGTAATTTCCCAACCATTGATAATTTTGCCCCGTAACCAAAATACAGCTATACGAGTAAATATTTTTCCAATCACAAAACGGATACGAAACATTAAAGCAGTCTTCTTCAAACCCGGATCAATTCCTGCATATTCATTCTGCCCATTCTGACTCCTAGGATGTATATTTTTAGGATGAATCCATAAACCACATAAGTAAAGATGGAATGGTTGGGATTCGGCTAAATAAACCTCAATATGATTTTGTTTTAAAAAATCTATATTTCGGACGTTTCGGCTACTCATTGGTAGCCTTCGTCAGTTAAAATGACAAAAAAAGAAATTAATACAAAAACAGAAAAAAATTATAATTGTGATAGGTAACAGAACTATAGATACAATTAACTTATAAAAGAACATATCATCTTGAATTCTTAGAATGAAAAAGTAAAAAGGTACAATAATTGATTTTAATAGTAATTAGTAACGTTAATTGATTTTACAAAGAAATAAGGAACTACATACCAATGACAAATATAGTAACTAATAGTAACATTAATTAATTTTACAAAGAAATAAGATACTACATACCAATAGAAATGCCGAGCGGCAGAGGAAGACCAAGGTTGGCAATTAAGTAACCATTGTAGAGTGTCTAAGGAGAAAGGAATCTACTCGGGTATAAGTAAGTGAAAACAGGAGGTGGTGGGAGAAATGTCGGTAAGGATCAAAAGGCATGTTTATGACATTTTTATGACAGGAAAGGAGAAAAAGGTGTTAATGGAAGGATACCCAAGGGGCATGGTAAAAATCTAGGTGGGAGGTCGGGAGAGTATTTGGAAAATATTAGCGTACATAGGAGAAATGCCTTGTTGGTCAGTTTTGTAGTTTATATTGTTTTTGTTTAAGTTTATGTGTACACATTCCGAGATCTGTAGTCTTTTTTTGTTTCGTTGTGTAGAAAGAATTTTCGTGTCGTCGAAGTTAAAAGTGTGTTTTTGTGTAATGGCGTGTTTTGCAAGTGCAGATTTATCTATTTCTTTATTAGTGATGGTTCGTTTATGTTGTGTAAGACGTGAGTGAATGTCATTTATGGTTTCACCTATGTATACACCATTACAGGAAGGGGTTTGGCAAGGGACTTGGTAAACACAACGGGTGGTTTGTTCAAAAGGGATGGGATCTTTGAGTTTGGTATAGAGGGTTTTGAGTTTGTTGGTAGTTTTCAAACCAAAATTTAGGGAAGGGTAGGATTTTTTTTATTTTCTTTGTAAGTTTATCAGTCAGTCCAGGCGTAAATGGTAGAGATCGGAACATTTGGGAACTGGGAGTTAGGGAAGAATTGGGGGAGACAGTGTTGGAAGGTTGGGATTTTACTTTTTTAACAAGGGATTTTATGAGGTTGGGGGGAAATTTGTTGCGTGCCAATATATCTGAGGCGATATTAATATTTTTATTGTGGAAGGAAGCATGGGATAGGGAGAGGACTCGGCGAAGGAGATTTCTGGCTACATTAATCTTGAGGTGGTAAGGATGGGATGAATGAAAATTAAGTAACCGTCCCGAGTACGTGGGTTTGGTGTACCAGTCAGTAATAATAGTACCGTCAGTCTGTCTAATTAGTAAGATGTCCAAGTATGGGAGCTGTCTGTCCTGTTCTATTTCGACTGTGAATTGAAGCCTAGGGTAAAAGGAATTGAAACAGGTAAGTATGTCTGTTAGTCTGTTTGGGTTAATAATCAGCAAAAGATCATCTACGTATTTGCAGATGAATGAGATGTCATGGGGAAACTGTGGGACGAGGGAGTTGAGAAGATCGTTGAGAAGGATTGAGGATAAATCGGGTGCAAGACAATTGCCCATGGCTAGACCTTCAATTGGTTTATAGAATTTCCCATCATATTTAAAAAAAACCGCTGTTAACACAAAGTTTTAGACTTTCTATAAGCAAATCAAAGGATAGAGGGCTATGGAGGTGTAGGGTGGGCCAATGGTTTTCGATTATTTCTAGCGTTTTGGCAAGTGGGACGTTAGTGAATAAGGATGTGGCATCAATGGAAACTAAAATGTGGCCGTGGGGAATGGTTAGGTTGGATAATTTAGAAATTATCCAACCTAACCATTGGAAACAAGGAGTTTATAAAAAACAAGGAGTTTATCCTTTCGTATATTTCTAGCGTTTGGAACAAAGAAGAGCGGAAAAAGAGAAAGAAATAAGGAAGGATCTTCAGAAGAGGTTCGCCAGCAATTGAACAAAAGATGTACTCAAGCGTCAAATGTGTTCAGATACATTCAATTTCATGTGGAATACATTAGAATAAACATTTTTGGTATGTTTGTTATTATTCGTTTCTGTTCATGATGCGCTACTGCATAAAAACGTGTTATTTCAAGATAATTTTCTAAGAAAATAATAAATGGCGATTAATTAATAATATTACAACCGATGGAATATTAGAAAAATAAATAAAATAAAGTTATACTTATAAAAATTACGTATTTAAATTTATTTATATTAAAATTATAACGCGTTTAGTCTATAGCCGCCCATGTGTTAACCCTAGGATAACCTCCAAAGGAGGCGGGGCTCTTCTTAATATATTTGTCTGTCAATAGTGTGAAACCACTGGTCAATGGATCTGAGGAGGCTGACAGTAGCTTGGCATTGAGGCCTCACAAGAAGTCGAGAGCAGCGTTATGGTTATGGCTGACAGAAGCTCTGATTCAAAATGGTTTCGTCCTCCTAACAGCAAAAGGATGGACGCAGCTCATTATGATGCTAAAAGGTTTATTTTGAACTGAAGCCGATGACATTAATATTCATCTTTTCAGCTCAAAATTGTCACCAATGCCAAATCCATTCAAGCGGCAATTTAAGTAGACTGAAAACTGGAAAAAAGTGTGTTCTCTACATCAGTATAAACATCAGATGAGTGGCGTAAAATTGAAGAACGAAAATTAATTAAAAAAGCTCGAGCCACAATAGCAGAAAGAAGAGCGAAAGTTTGCACGACAGAAAAAGGAGGAAATGAAAAAGCAAAACGCAGAAGAAAAACTGTTCAAGAAAACTTGACGAAAGAAAAAAAAGGAATTTCTCTGAACGTTCATAAGAAGATTCTTAGAAATCTTCTGGTCACAGGAGTGATGATTGCTGTTTGGGATTGGGTGAAAAAGATATGGATTTAAATGAAATAATTTCAGGTGTGGAGAAGAACATACGTCAACGTTGAACATAATAGAGTCGATAGCAACGTTAAACCCAATTAAAATACTGTTAACCCTTAATTAGTAGCGTGCTGTTTCTTCCATAACTATTGGTGTCGGGGTCCCAGTGAAACAAACTTTAAATTGATTTTTTTGGAGTAAAGTAATTTAAATAAATAATAATAAACAATAATATTTATTGAAATACAAAGATTTCAAAGGGCAAAGGTCGAATGAACAGACATTCGGGTCAATATGACCCGATGCCAGTAATTAAGGGTTAAGGATGAATATACTGAATTATATGATGTGAAGACCTCTACTCGTAGATGTGAAGAAATCGGACGGGCACACTAAGGAGCCATGGAGCCAAAGATGTCAATCATAGAAAAGAAGGAGATAACATTTTGTATTCAATTTATGGCATTAAAGGGGAACTTCAAATGTGTATTTTTAATTAAGAATATAAATGGAAATGAAAGTCTTGATACTACTTTTATACCATTTAACAGATCACGAAATGATTTTGTTTTAAATGATAAATACAGTTTTGAGTTAATATGAAATAGGGGCGAAATTACCGAAACCATTTGTCATCAGGTTGTGGTTGTAAACCTCGTTTTTTAGTTCATGCATTCTGTTCTGGAAGTAACTGGGCAAATTATTCATTATTGGACTTTCTTTTATTAATTAATTAATTTATTTAGTTAATATCTTTATATTATTAATTGATGTATTTTTTAGATAAACGTCTTTTTAACTAAATTCAAACATTTTTATATCCTAAACGACTACTTTGTATTTATTATGTTCCAACTATTCTTTCAAAAATATAAAATACAAAATTGTCATTTAGTATTTAAAAAATGTTTAAATTTAGTTAAAAGGACATTTATTCAAAAAAATGCATACATTAATTATATAAAGTATATTAAATAAATAAATGAATTAATTAATAAAACTAAGTGTCATTTAGTATAAAACTCGCATAAAAAGTAACATGTTTATGAAATAACAAAACAACATATCTTCCATGTATTAAAAGCATTTCATCTTCCCATATGAGCGTACATTAAAATCTCTCTCTTAGGTATATGTATGTGTATAGATAATCCCCAAAAAACATAAATGTGAAATAGAGGCCAAGTTCCTGCCCCCACAAAGAAACACTCCCTTCCTCAAAAATATCCCCTCCTAAAACTTCCCAAAAACGCCTTACCATCCTACACTCCAAAACAGTAGTATGAGTTAGTGTATTAAGTGCACCATATTTTCAACCAAAAATATTTGCCAATACAAGAGATAATACAAGAAAGAAATGTCCAAGTTCATTATTTGGAAGACCTCATAGTTACTTACTAAGAATAGTAAAGACACTTCAACTGACCTTTAAAAACAACAATAAAAATACTTATATCCAGTTACTAAAATATCAATTTCCTCAACCAGGTATATTCTTAAACTTGGCAATGTAGTTTTTGTGCCGAAATTATCTTTAGAGAAAAACTAAACATTGCCAAGTTTAAGAATATACCTGGTTGAGGAAAGTGATATTTTAGTAACTGGATATAAGTATTTTTATTGTTGTTTTTAAAGGTCAGTTGAAGTGTCTTTACTGTTCTTAGTAAGTAACTATGAGGTCTTCCAAGTAATGAACTTGGACATTTCTTTCTTGTATCATCTCTTGTATTGGCAAATATTTTTGGTTGAATTAATACACCTCATACTCATACTACTTTTTTGGAGTGTAGAATGGTAAGGCGTTTTTGGGGGGTTTTAGGATGGGATATTTTTGAGGAAGGGAGTGTTTCTTTGTGGGGGCAGGAACTTGGCCTCTATTTCACATTTATGTTTTTTTGGGGATCTCATTACTTTTTTCTAAGTATTAAATAGAATTTAGTTGCCGCATAACTACTGGCTTTTGTACTTCATATAAAACCAGGGTCTTTGGATTCTGCATAAGGTTCTCCTTACTGCTTGATATTTGATACCAATAATCAACCTACATACATCTAATCACTAGACTAGAAAAGTTAGAAGCTCTTCCAGATGACATTACTCTAGATGGACAAATTGATTGCTCTCTTAACTAAACTATTACACTGTAAAACACAGGAACCTTATCCCGAGGATAAAGATCACAATAGGGAAAGTGCAGAAGGCCTTCAAGAAAAATATAAGAAACAATGACGATACATTTTGGGTTTGTAATCCTAAACTTTGTAATTTAGATGGCTCGACTTTGAAAAACTTAGTATCTGCTTTGAAGTATATTATGCAGCGAACCCCTACGACTTTATTTACTACATTTAAGAAAGAAGTCACAACTGTTTTTGTTAAGATATGTCGAAATGTTTTTTAAAACATCAAATATAGGTTCTCCTTACCAAGACGATTCATTTGATACCCCACATGATGGGTTTCAGAAGGAATGATGGCATTTCGATGGAACAAAAAGTAGAAAACGTCATAGGTAATATGAAACTCCCGTATCAAGACCTACCTGCGTGCTAAGTTTGGTCAAAATAGGCCAAACGGTGTGAATTTGTATAAGGAACAAACATACAGACAGACAGCTGAAAGACCTTTTTTACCTAGCCTAGTGCATTCCCCGGACCAAGGCCTACCTGTGTGCCAAGTTTCGTCAAAATCGGTCAAATGGTGTGAATTTGTGTAAGGAACAAACGTGCAGACAGACAGCTGATAGACGATTTTAACTAGCCTATGACACTACCCGGATAAAGACCGACATGTGTGTCAAATTTTGTCAAAATCGGTCAAACGATGCGTATTTGTATAATGAACAAACAGACAGACAGACAGCTGATAGACAATTTAACCTAGCCTAAGATTCTCCCCGTATCAAGACCCATATGTGTCCCAAGTTTGGTCAAAATCGGTCAAACGGTACGGATTTGTAAGAGGAACAAATATATATACAGACAGACAGCTGGTATAAGATTTTTACCGAGCCTATATGCGTCTAATTGTTTCTTAAAACATCAAATATAGGTTCTTCATACCGAGACAATTCATTTGATACCCCACATCATGGGTTTCGGACGGAATGATGGGTTTCCGAAGGAAGTACAAAACTGGAGGGTAAAAATCGGCTCTAAGATCGCCTCTCATATACACACAGTATGCATAGGCCGGAACTTGGCCTCGCGCACTACCGTGCGCCTAGATACCATTTGTGTTCAAAGAACTCCTTAATATGCATTAATTAATATTTCAAGATTTATTTAATCATTTTATTATATATATATATATATATATATATATATATATATATATATATATATATATATATATATATATATATAGACTACATGCTACACCTACTTCCTGCAACTAGAAAAGCAAAAATAAATTTAAAACCAAATTAATAATAATAAAACAGAATAACGCAAATCTGTAATATTTCGAGCCCGTGACCGAACGGTGAGTCCTGACAGATTTGTATAAGTAACAAACAGGCAGACAAACGATTTTGGCCTATGGCACTTCCCGATCAAGGCCTATCCGTGTGGCAAGTCTGATGAATATCAGTCAAATGGTGTGGATTTTTATAAGGTACAGACAGACAGCTGATAGGCGATTTTGATCTAGTGAGCCTACCTATATAGTCCTAGTGACCTATTTTGGTCATAATCGGTCAAACTGATTTTTTTTTATGTGTAGAATTATACCGACCCCGCGTATTTCCACCGAGGGAATATCAACGATTAACGGTCATTCTGTATAACATGAAGGTATTTTGGTTATTGTTCTAAAACGAATTGAAATATCAGTTTTCTTTTGTATAAATTCATCGAATATAAGATGCATTCCTTCTTGGTTGGTGTGTTCCAATCTGCTCAATACTTCCTCCAAGTTAAGTTAATTATCTGTAGCAGAGCTTGTTTTAAATTATATTTTTCCGCGGGAGAAAAGCCCGCTGCACAAAAGTTTTAATAGAGCTTTCCCGCGGGAATAATTTTTACCGTTAGTTAAGGAGTTAGTATCCAGATAGTGGAGCAGATAACCAGAGGATTCGGCATCTCAGCAGTTCAAGCCAAGTGTCTTTCTCCTAGCATTCCATGTCCTGCTACCTGCTCCAAGAGAACCACCAAAACCGGCCCAACATCTCGGTACACTAGGATTTATTCATTTCATTTGTTTATTCGTAATTTTATTTATTTATTGAAGTTTAATTTTATTATTTTAATTATTCAAGAAGAATATATTTATTATTTTATGAACACGCCTATTATTTATTTATTCTTTGTTGGGATCTTCTGACCAATATACAGACAATTAATTAACCCAACATATCTTTCATATTTAAAACTACCAGTTCAATTTTTTACTCATTGATTATTTAAACACATTGTTTATGGTTTCAGAATAAATTTTCCTTTACTTCCAATTTTGATTCAGTTTGAAGTAGAGGAGAAATTACAATATATATATATATATATATATATATATATATATATATATATGTATATAATCAACTGTACCTTTATTGGGGTATGCTTTCTTGAGTATTTGTAAAACATAGTCGTACAAGTGAAAGATGATAAGACTCATTCACTACTAGTTCTACAAAGAATATAATATATTAATAAATATTGCAGTCATTCATTACATGAATTATTTTGAACCTTTTTATTTCAGGTTTTGTTGGCGGTGCTCGAGATGATTCATTTACTGATTTTATCGTTATAACAGGTATGCTCTGCGAACAACATTAACGGAATTATGATAATTATTTGTCGGAAATTCACGAAATTAGTTAATTTGTCAGGGGTTACGACATTGGTTAGAGTTTCCTCTTCTGTATGAAGGAAGGGAGGAAACGCGCTCATATATAGTTCAAATAACATCAAGATCATCCGAGATCATTCGGTCAAATCTGGCGAAATCTGGGTGATTTTTCGTATTGATATTAGTTCATTTATA
This sequence comes from Gonocerus acuteangulatus, assembly GCA_946811695.1. Classification (NCBI taxonomy): domain Eukaryota; kingdom Metazoa; phylum Arthropoda; class Insecta; order Hemiptera; family Coreidae; genus Gonocerus; species Gonocerus acuteangulatus. The sequence continues at coordinate 37,288,549 of OX328129.1, forward strand.
AAACTCATCACCTTTCTCAGGAATGTTCTTAGAAATATACAGCTCTTACTTGACATACTTTTGTTATGGGAATATTATAAAATGATTGCTGTAAAGAAAAGAGAAAAACATTTCGAGTAAGTAGTCAGGAACTCCCCTGAGGACTAGGAAAATTACCTTCTACAAGGACAGATAAAATGAGAGAGAGTGAGAGAAGGGGATATTAAGAAAGATAGAGGGGGAAAAGAGAGAAATAGAGGGTAAGAGATAGAAGAGATCCAAAATTCCATTCCCCAAGATTGCTTTAGATCCTCTACTCAAGAATATGAGGTTTCTTCGAAATGAAACTAGGTGAGGCAAAATATTTTCTTCCAAGGCTTAGATTAGATCTGAGTGGAAGAGATATCAGGAATCGACTTAAGTGTTGCCAAAAGTACAAAGGAGACAGCTGCTTTCTTTGCTGCTCGCTTATGAGGCGGGCATAAATAGCACACCGATTTAAGGAAGATATAGACTGGCTAATTCACGAATTCGAGAAGGAAAAATAATATGCCAGGAAATTCTTTAAAATACGCTCTGTCCTAAAAAGTCCGACTAGCAGAAACTGCGTCATGTTAGGGCGTTAGCGTTCGTATCCCTACTGGGATTCCCAAGTCCCATTAGTAGAGGAATAGAAGCAGCGTATTGGTAGCGTCATAAAAATATAAAACAAAATTTCAAATAGAAGGAAGATGATTTAAAGCTCCAAAACAGGAAACTGACATCCTAAGCGGAAATAACTGCCCCGCCTTCTGAACGTTCGGTTATACTAAAATATCCATTTTACTGTGAAATATAATTTAAAACAAAACAGCCAATTAAAAAATGAGCTTGACAACGAAAAAAACCCTACCAAAGAAAAGAACCAACACTTACGGCGTTTTAAGCACTTTTTTCTCCGATTGGCATCGCCCCATCGATTTTTTAGAAAATTTAGTTTCGAATGGTCACCTTACACTTACCATGATTTCCCAACCGTTTTGCAGATATTCTCGAAAATATACGAAGACCGCAAAACTCTTCATGTATTTTAATAAAATATTTTTATCGAACACGTCCTTAACCCCAAATTTAAACGTCCTGGTTTAGATGAATTTCAAACATTGAGAACGTACCCAAATTGAAAAAGTACGATTCGCAGGAACTGCGTCATCTTAGCGCGGTTCCGTTCTTATCTTTAGTGTTTATGAAGGCATAGAATAGAAACAGTTATTACTTTGTTTAGATCAACCTATCCAAATGAAATCTCAAACAAACCAGTCTTGAAAGGTCTTGAGGCATTTTGAAAGCCTTGGGTTCTCTCTCTTTCAACGCTACATTTTTAACAATAAATTGATCTTCTTATTTTACTTAATCTGTTTTATTGTCAAATACATTATCCGACTAAAAGCAATTTAAAAATTACAAGGAATATAACAGACAAAAAGAACCTTTCGAATAAACGAAATCAATTACTTTAAAGTTTTAAGCACTTATTTCTCCGATTGACATCGCCTAATTAAAACTTTCTTTAGAACCTTTTTTGTAGAGCATTTAGTAAGCTTTCGAATGGTAACCTTCTGCTTCACAAGATTGTCAACGGTTTTCGAGATACTAACGAAAGTGTACAATGTTACCAAAACTTTTCTTGTCTGTTAATAAAATATTTTATTCTAACCCTTTCTTTACTCCAAACATAACAAAAATATCAACATATTAGTGTTGATGAAATTCGAAGATGCAGAAAATGTTTCAACCGAATCCCATAATTCTAAGTACCAAAATCAAAGACAAAAAGAACAGTTCGAATAAGCGAAATCAATTACTTAAAAGGTTTAAGGACTTATTTCTCCGATTGACATCGCCTAATCAAAACTTTCATGAGAACCATTTTTGTAGAGCATTTAGTAAGCTTTCTAATGGTAACCTTAGGTTTCGCAAGATTTTCAACCTTTTTCGAAATATTAAGGAAAGTATACTAAGTTACCAAAAATTGTTATGTCTGTTAATAAAATATTTTATACTAACCCTTCCTTAACTCCAAACGTAACAAAAATTTCAACATATTAGTTTAAATGAATGTAGAACATGCAAAAAATGTTTCAACTGAGTCCCATGATTCTAAGTACCCAAACCAAAAACGGTATTCAAAAACTATTTTTCAAATTTTCTCGAAAACGATTAAAGATATCGCCTTGAAAATGATTTCATTCGTTTCCCTAGCGCAAGAAGCATATAAAACGACTACTTACAAGCTTATGAACTCAAAAACGTAAGCGTTACGATTTTTTTTGCGCGAATTTCGCCCCAAACGCCATCTTCCACTGGGCGGATTCTGCTGGTTAACGAACATGACCTTTCAAATTGGAAGGCGGATTTTTGTACCAAATTTCATCACAATCGGACCATTAGGGAAGCCAGAAATGAGCGAACAGACAAATATATATATATATATATATATATATATATATATATATATATATATATATATATATATATATATGTATATATACAAATTTGAACCACCGTTATTTACGGTCTCTATGGGTTCTGAAACGCGAAGTTTTCTAGTCGGCACTCCCTGATTGTTTCATTGTATCAACCTTATAAGCGGGGTTCCTCCCTATGGGGGAGGGAGGAACCGCGCTAAAACTATTTTCATCAACTTTTTTCGAAGACGGGTACAGATATTCCCTTGAAAATGGATTCATTTGTTCCCATACGTTACAACATGAAGAGTACCTGCAAACATATGAATTTGAATACGTAAGTGTTAAGATTTATTTTTGCGGGAATTCACCCTAAAAAACACGTTCCGGTGGGCTTATTCTGCTAGTTAACGAACTAGGCTATTGAAATTAGATGGAACATTTTTCTTTTTTTAAATCGGACTACTTTTGAGCTTGTAGGAGAGCGAACAGACAAATATTTATTATATCAATGTATATATTCATATTTGACAATTTTTAAGAGGGTAGCAGAGCGAACAAACATTATATATATATATATATATATATATATATATATATATATATATATAGAGAGAGAGAGAGAGAGAGAGAGAGAGAGAGAGAGAGAGAGAGGTTCTGAAACGTGAAATTTTCTAGTCGGCACTTCCGGTTTGTGTCATAAGGTCAACCTCATAAGCGGGTTTCCTCCTGATGGAGGGAGGGAGGACACGTTAAAATGTCAACAATTGTTTTAAAATAAAAAATAGTGGGTACATTTATTGAAGCACTCTGTGAGGTTAAATCTTAAATAATATTGTAAAAAGTTGAGAAGAAAAACTTCTGTCACGAACCAAAATTCCGTAACTAAGCACATTGAAATAAAGAGCAGAGAACAACAAGGCATAACAATTGGTTTTTAACAGACTTCTCTTAGAACTCAGTTTACTAACACACTCTCTTTTAATGTAACGACAAGTCAAACCCTTAAACTTGCTAAAACGAGACAAGAGTTTAAAATATACCTACTGACTGGAGATTAACAACTAGCAGTTACGCATGACTTACCAGCTGAAAATAGCAAATAAATTGACATCTTATTAACACAACTTGTTAACGTGTACTTACGACATATTAAGATCTGTAAAATTCATTGATATAATAGTTTATGACCTTATACAACACTCATATATAATACGCTGCTCATATATTTTATGCTGATTTCTATAATATATTTATAAATAACACCATTAGTTGTATTATTCATTTATATACATTATTTGTAAAAGGTATTTTTAAACATGACTGAAATATTACTATTTACCATACATTGCTGGATTAAGTCACCAGAAGTTGCGTGACTCCTTAATAATTAATTAAAAAAGTAAATGAAGTTTCCTCGTAACCCTAGATTACCATCATGGGTCAGAACAGTGTTGGGCATAATCATAATCATAATAAAGATTGCAATCATAAGTTTCCGAGGAGTGATTACGATCACAGACCCTAAAGATGTATTGATGATTATAATCGTAATTACAAGACTGATTACGTTTACGCTTTTAATCTCGCCTGTGATAATAATCACAAAATTTTTGTGTGGGATCTCCCCATGGTCTGGTGGCTAACGCAGGGAGATGGTGGGCACTCCTCCTTCCACCCTCCCTTCCTCCATAGGAAGGAAACACACTTATCAGGTTGACGTCATGACTCAATCTGGAAGTTTCGACTAGAAAAATTCAAGTTTCAGAGCCCACAGATCATGAAAGTAACGGTGTTTCAAATTTTTATATATTTATGTTTATGTTTATGTTTATGTATATATATATATATATATATATATATATATATATATATATATATATATGTCGGTTTGCCCTCCTAGAGGCTCAAAAATGCCCCAATTTTGATGAAATGTGGGAGAAAAATCTTCCGTCTAATTTGAAAGGTTAAATTCGTTAATCAGCCAAAACCGTTATCCCGAAAATGTTTTTCGGAGCAAAATTCACGCAAAATAAATCGTGTCGCTTACGTTTTCGAGTTAATATGCATATCTGTAAGCGTGTTCGAGAAAAGTAGTTTTTCGGTTTGGGTGCTTAAAGTTATTGTATTCTATTGAAATTTATTCTACAAGATTAAAATTCATTTAAAATGTTTAAATGTTGGTTACATAAGGAGTTATGGAAGAATTCAGGAAAAAATAAATAAATAAAATAAAAAAAACAAACAATTATTAATATTTTTGGTATCTTCACGTATTTTAATAAATATCATTAAAGGGGTGATTAAATCATCCAGTGTTAATTTTGTTTTTTGAACGGGGTTTTGGCTGTTTAACTTACTCTTTAATTGGTTGTTTCTTTTTTTTTAAACAATATATTGCAATTATCAGTAAACTGAAACAATTAATAGTAAATTTTAGTAAAACAAGGTAAGAAAATTAGAATCAGATAGGTAATAGTGTTTCCTAGAACGAACGTTGAGGGCGAACGCCATTTCTGCCTAGGATAATGTCAGTTTCCTGTTGTGACATCTTTCTTCTTGAGATATTTTTAGGATAGATCAAAACCTTGCAATAACTGCATGTATTCCTTTATTCATTTCACTAGGGATGCGATCAGAAACGCGCTAGGATGGCATAGTTGGACTTTTTTTTATTTTTTATTTTTTTTACGGCGCATCGACATCTGGGCCATTAGCGTTGACATCCAAGGTGCAGCGAGAATTCTCTCAACGAGCCGTGCTACCGGGGGATCGAACCTACCATATCCCGCATATGACCACGGGGAGACCCTCGGACTTTTTTTTTTTTTTTTTTTTTTTTTTTTTTTTACGGCGCATCAACTGTTTGGCTATTAGCGCCCCTCGGACTAATTATACTTATTTAGGTTTGAGTGAAGTTTTAAGAATATCCAACGAGTTAGGTCACTAATTGCTCAGAATTACCGAGTGGCGTGACCTATGTAAAAATGAAACCTGTAAAAAACCCGGACCAAAAATCAGTGTAATGTTTAAGAAGACAATAGATGAAAATTAAGCATGAAGACATTGAGCGCTATTCAAGATTGCATGATATATATATAAAAAAAAAATCAGTCCCGTAACAGGCCTCGAGAACCCTGAGGGGCAGATACTATAGAGGTATCTGATTCATGACCATACGGCACACTAAGGAGATAGTGTGGTCAGTACTATTCTCCTGCCGCCTGATTTTCCCCTTGGCTGCTTCAACTGCTAGGGTCATTCGCACCACAAGGTACCCATTATTAAATTAATTAAAGGCTGGGTTGGCCTAGGGACGGTCAGGGAGGCCGAATTGAACCCTTGAACGAAGACACTAGAAGAAAAAATCTTTAGTGCTTGCTCGGGATTTGAACTCAGGTCCCCAGCTTATTAGTCTCAGTGCTCTACCACTGAGCTAACCTCGCCCCCTACATGATTTATAAAAGAACCAAAAATACCAAATCATGTCAAACACATGACTATCTTTAGGTTAAGATTTTGGTATATAGAAAAGTAAAACACAAAAAAGAAGATTTTTCTAAATTGAATGTACGCCAAGACGAAATAATTGAACAAGAAGCTTTGAAGAAAATAAAAGTTTTTTTTTCCAAAATACAAGAAGATATGGTCTGCCTGGAATGCATTATTATGAGCCTGACAACACTAGCAAGCAGTTTAATCATTTTCACCCTTCCAATTCTCAGCTGGCTGAGGTTCTGGCCGACATTTCAACAGGCCTTGGCAGTCGACGGTGATGGATATGTAAGGGATTCGTCAACGCAAGAACCGCAGCAACATCCCACAGACGGACCGGTCAGGATGTGGACAAGATCCATGTGTAAACAAAAAAGCAAAGAGTGCATGTGTAATGATCGGGAATAACTGTTGAGTAATTTATTCAAAATATAAGAGACTATATAAATCTGTTTTATTTTATAATGAAGAGTAATTTTTTGGGCGTTAACTCTGTCTCCCTCAGGATAACTACTATACCTCGTTCAGTTAGACAACACGCTACTACTGTCAAGAAACGGCAATTTGTAAAGACGAGGGTTCTAGGCACCGATTATTTTGAAATTTTGCCCTATATTGTATTTCGATGGACTAAAGACGAATCCGATAAAAAAAAAAAAAGCAAAATAAAAACTCGCTCTCAACTAGGAAAGAAATTATGAAGCACTTAAGTTCACTGTTATTGAGTTTAAAGTTGGTGAAACCAGCGTATTTGTAAACATGCGCATGCGCAGACATGTAACATTGGGAAACAAATAACTCTTATTTGAAATGTTGATAAACTATTTATAACCTCCATAAACTCGGAATTCTATCCATAACAGCGAGTTGGATTGACTAGAGTTTTGATATTTTCTTGAGCGAGCGTAGCCAGCGAAAACGCATAGCACGTCTGCCCAAAAGTCGTCCTAGACGTTTTTCTTAATATGCATGTTTATTAATACGCTGTTTACGCCAACTTTTATAACCTTCATAACAATGAACTTTAGTGATTCATAACTTATTTCCTAGATTTTTTTTTTTTTTTTTTAACGGATTCGTGTTCAGTGCATCAAAATACGATATAGTGAAAAATTTCAAAATATTCGGTGCCTAGAAACCTCGTCTTCACATTTACCCAAGAAACAATAATTAAGTCTTGTATTGGACCAGGGAAGGCTTTGAGAAGTCAGGCAAGGGAGACAATGTTAATATTTATCAATTCTTAACCAAAACGAAGGCTAATCACAATTTGAGCTATAGCCTGTTCAAATAGATAATCGAATAGAAGGGAAAAGGGCAGAAAAAGTTCTGTCTGTTATAACCTTATCTCTAGGAGGTTAAAACGTTTTTAATCTTAGCTTTGGCTAAGTATTGATAAATATTAGACGCTATTTCCTTTTTCTGACCTCTTAAAGCCTTCCCGAGTCTTAAACGAGACATAATCAGTCTTCATAATGTTTCACGTTTCGTGTTGTTCTTTGAAATGGGAGTTAGTGAATAGTGCCCTCAAACTTTCTCGCTTGCGGAATTCACTTTTATTGCTTGTTTTCATAAAAAAATTAAATATTGACAAAAAAAAAAAAAAGAAATTATTTTTTAACACCGATGGTCGGATTCTGCGTTTTATTATTATACGTATAGACGAGAGAGAGAGAGAGAGAGAAAGATACGCAAGAGATTCTTAATGAGTCATAATGGTGGCCATTTACCATTATGACTCATTAAGAATCTCTTGCGTATCTTTCTCTCTCTCTCTCGTCCGTAACTGCTTGTGTTTCGATTTGATAAAAATTTTAAAATTTATTTTTAGGATAAATAGTTCATATAATGAAAAGAAATAAATGGATTACAAGTCTACAAACCCCATATTAACTTTAATGCAGACAAATATTTTATAAAAAAATAATCAAAAAACAATTTTATTTCCAAGTGGAAAGCAATAACATGCCACAGATATTATGTAATTATTCTTATTTAAATATCGTCTTGGTGGTGGGGGCGGGGGATTTTAACTGATTCTACAGGGAATGGAATGTGATTAAGAGCTTTCTAACTACGACAATTGTTTACAATGCAAACAGAATTAACTATTATAAGAATATTAAAAGAATTAGTAGACAGAATCTTACGTCATATGTTTACATCCTATATTGTACTAGTTCGAAGAAAATAATGTGTTCTATTATATAAAAATGAATCGCTAAATGTGTTGGTAAGCGCAAATCTCGAGAACAACTGAACCGATTTCGCTAATTCTTTTTTTAGAATATTCCTTGAACTACGAGGATGGTTCTTACGGACAGAAAAATTAAAAAAATTGCCTGAAAAAGTCTAAAAACAACACTTTTCGGGTCTTTTTCACTTCCTTAACGCAAATTCATGTTTAAATAAAAACAGTGTTTCAATTAAAAAACATGTTCTCAATTATAATATTTTTAACAGTTAACGTATTTGGTTATTTGTGTATAAGCAAAAAAAAAATTAAATAAATAAGAACATGTAATCACTAGGTGAGAATAGAACCACATTTTAATAATGCAATTTAAATTAATTTATATTTGCATTAACGAAGTAAAAAAGACCCCACTTTTCTATATTCCCATACAAAAGATTCGTAATAATACTTAAAGGTCAATTTGAACTTTAATACCATACCATAAAGTGTTAGTGGAGGGGTTCTGGGAAGGCAAAGAATTGAGTGACATTAGTATCGTATAAATATTAATGTCAATACTTGTCAATATTTATACGATGGTAACATTACTCAAAAACAAATTGACTATGGTAAAATGTAAATTGTCTGTAGTAAAATGTCACTTGAAATTTAAACATCTCTTTGCTGTGCATCTATAATATTACTAAATCTAAAAGCTGCAAATTTCTATAAAATGACTAAAGTGTTGTGTGTTTGTGACTTACTCAATATGCCTCCTATAAGGCGGCGGACAAATTCAGACAGAAGAACCTGAAATGCAAAGAATCACATTAATTATCAATCTAATAGTACTAACCAGGAACGTGAAGATCGCCATGAACGTGAAAGAATTCGGTTAAGACAGACCCGCGAAGCGCGACATTCGACTAATAATGGTGCAAGTTTAAATCGAGCTGCTGTCAATTGAGTACAGTGCCTACAACTGTGTTGCTATTGGACCTATGAACTCAGTTTGACTATAAACAAATCCCTAGGGCAGTCATTAAGTTTTTGTGGTATTAATCTAGAAAACCCATGTTTCTCGCAAGGCCAATGGTATGTTGCCTGTTCCCGTGTTGGAAAACCATCTGCTCTGTTTATTTACGCGTCAGGTAATGAAACAAACAATATCGTGTACCATTAAGTACTACAATAAAAATGAAACTTAATATAGAATAAGTAAAAACAAAATGAAATATAATAAGTAGGTATCACAATAAGAAATCTGATATTGTTATTTTCATTAACTATTAAAAGAATTATAAGTGTTTTATAATTTTTATTTTTTGACATAATGTAATTGTTAATTTATTAAGTTTCTTTTTTCTTTTTTTTTTAATCTAACTAGCTGAGCCGTTGTCCCAAATAGCAGAATAAGTATTAAAAAAAAAATAAAAATTAAAGAATCGATTGTTAGGCGGTACGAAGTTCGCTGGGACAGCTAGTTTATTTATATTATTTTATTTTATTGTGAGCTTCGGAACTTAAGAGATTAGCTTATCATCAGGAAAATCTCTCTAGCCAAGAAGAAAAAAAAAAAACAATTTTGCAAAAATGCTCAAATACATATTGCTTTTAGGTAATTTATGCCTATATATACATATGCATCCAATACACTCATAGCTATTTAAGTATATTCATATAGCAAAAATAAAAATAAGGGGAAAAATACGAAAATTAGTGCATTAAAATATATGAAAATAGAGAATATGTAAACAAATAATAAAAACTATTCCTTTGCATTTGATTAACTAAGAAAAAAATAATATAAACAAAATTTTGCTTATATTATTATTATTTTTTTTTAGTTTATACCAATAGTCAAACACAGATAGTATAATATACTAAACTATTTGGCAATAGAATTAGTGGTAATTATATATATGAAACAGGCAAGGAAAAATTTATTACATAAAAGGCGCTCTCAAATTTTTATTGAAAATTTAGGCCAGTGTGTGCACATATCGCACTAGTATTTCTGAAGTGACAACTCAGAAATCAGTATTTTCCAGTTTGACTATGAAAAATATAAAGTAGAGTCTAGGATTAGGATGCAATGAAAACCAATGTTTGTTTTGTCAAATTCCGAAGTAATATAGCTATTAACCCATTAACACCTATTAGCATTTTTTAAATGTTTAATATTAATAAATCAATGTTACGAACTTAGTATATAATATAATTTTTCTATCATGGCTTAGATATTGCGTTACCATATGGTAACTCACGGCGCTAATGGGTTAGGGTTGTAGTCAACAAAGAATGTGTGTATACGTACATTTTGTAGGACTTATGAGACCTAACGAGGGTATAGTTCACCTTAAAAACTTGACGTGATGGACAAAAACTGAGGTCACAATCTTATTTAGAGGCCAACAATTTTTCCGACGGTCACCATCAAATAATTATAATTCAACCATTCTAAGGACAGTACAGTCCAAAAACACTTGGGTCGGCAGTAAGTAGAAACAATTAAAAAAAAAAGAAAAAAAAAAAGCGCTATCATTCATTCAGTATGCTGTAACCGTTTCACACGATGCGCGCATTCTGTCGCACCGCTTCTAAAGCATTAAGGCTACAGATACTGTACACGAAAGCCATATAAGCATCAAGAAATTGAATTTTAGTAATTGGTTTCTCTTGAAACAATTCGCAATGACATTTTTCCATGACAGTGTTTCGGTCCTCTGAACACTCCCGAAGTTTTGCTATTTAAAATCGGGACACCCCATATATTTTATTTTTTATTTTAATTTATTAGGACATACAATGCACATACAATTTTTTTTAAAATACAGTTTGTCAACTTAACAATTGGGTGTCTCCTTCGTCCTCGATATATATATATATATATATATATATATATATATATATATATATATATATATATAAAGTCGAAGAACTACAAATATATTTACATGTATGAGTAGCCCTTACCATAGAAAAAAAAATGCAGGATAAACCGGCTATTATTTGAAAACGCTTGAATCTGGATAAAAAGGAAATTCGTGTAGGGAACATGATCGAGCAAAAACACGGATGGGTATAGAAGCCTTGTGAGTGCCACATTTCTACGCTAAAAGTATTAATATTCGCAATTCTCTAACACGAATAAAAGAATATAGCTGTCAAATTAATTGTATGTTATGATTGCTTTTAATACAAAAGTATTTATAAGGTTGACCCTAATAATAAAAAGAAAGGCCATGCTCATAACTGCTCACAATATAAATTTTAAAAAGAAATAAAAACCAAAGAAACAAAGCTACAGAGCTTGTAAATAATTCCGTTAACTAGCTCCATCAATTTTACTGAGTATATATATACGTGTATATATATATATATATATATATATATATATATATATATATATATATATATATATAAATCACGTATCTGTCTGACGGTTTTTCTATTTGTTCCTTATACAAATCCGCACCGTTTGACCAAACTTGGCACATTGGTAGGTCTCGACCCGAGAAGTCTCGTAGGCTAGGTCAAAAAAGTCTACCATCTGTCTATCTTCATGTTTATTTCTTATATAAATCCACACCTTTTGACCGATTTTGACCAAACTGGGCACAAAGGAAGATCTTGATCCGGGGAGTGTCGTAGGGTAAGTCAATAACGTATACCACCTGTCTGTCTGTATGTTTGTTCTTTATACAAATCCACGCTGTTTGACTGATTTTGATCAATCTTGGCACAGAGGGAGGTGTTGATTCGGGAAGAGTCGTAGGCTAGATTAAAATCGTCTAGGACTAACAGTTTCGAGGTAACTGGTTCGAAACTGTGAACTCGAACAGTTAGATTTGTGTTATTAGATTTTTATTTTTTTTTTTTTTTATTTATTTATTTTTTTTTTTTACGGCACATCTACTTCTAGGTCATTAGCGCCGACATCCAGGGTGCAGCGAGGAATTTTCCCAGCGAGCCCTGAGATGAGAAAATTCCTGCCGGAGGTGGGAATCGAACCCACCATCTCCCACTTATGAATCCAAGGCGCTAGCCACTAGACCACGGGAAATCCCATTAGATTTTAATATTACTTATTTGGTTTCTAATTTATTTGGGCTTTTCAAGATGCAGAAAGTAGGTATAGCATGGCACACCGGGTAACAGCTGGTTTACTATAAAACAAGGACTGCATTAGACGGAATGACTTGACCATCCTTACATGTGTGAACATCTAGCTGAAAGTAGCCAATACCTAAGTAGACGGTATCTTAACATATCTCTACAAAGTATAGTATTATCTGAGCTCATATGAAGGCCTTGAAGACAGGTTAGTAATAGTAGAGTTAAAATTTATTTTAATCATTTTAATTCTTAAAATACCTTAATTTAAAATAAATGAATCTCAAATTTAAATAAAATAATTCACGATAACTTCCTGGTTTCTTAGAAGACTTGCCTCAGTGTGCATATTGTCCAAGAAAGTGCTCAAGCCTTAACGCTCACGGCCACCGGGCCTCCACAACTAATTAAATATTTATCTTAATGTAATGGCGAAAAATAAAAAAAGGAACTGTAATTAAAAAATGTATATATTATTATTAGTTTCGCTGCACCGCAACGATGGCGATTTACAAATTTGAAGGTGTGTATGGAAACGTCAGCTCTTAAATTTCATCAAAACATGAAGTAAAGAATTTACACTGTTTTATTTTTCTATTAATATTTTATATTTCAGTTTTGTAACCTCATCAATGAATTATTTAAATATCACTAACATCGGAAAACAGAGGAGGGATAAAAGAAATTAAGATGCAAAAAGAAATGATTTATCTAAACTCGACTCAATCTATAACTTTAAAAAAAATACTTAAGTCCTATACAAAATAAATTAAAATGCTGAACAGTTAATTTCGTAATTAATAAATTCATAAAAAATGATAATTGTATTACATCTATTATAATACAGACCTATTATAAAACCGTAAAAGCCGAATGAGACAGTAAAACCCCTAACGGGAAAGAGGGACCGCCGAGGGAGAGCTGTAAATTAAGGAGAATAATGTGGGGCTGATGAGTTTATAAGAGCCCGCGCCATAATTTTCTCCCGCCTAAAACTACCCCATGGAGCGCTTAAAACTTTTACAGTAACCTTCAGTAGTTTCCAACTTCGATCTGCACATCAGGGTACTGCAATCATTGACTTTCGGCAGCAATTGAGCTATTGAGGTCGCACTCATGAATATATTTCTGTATTAACTATGGGTCAATTCGATAAAAAAAAAAATAAATAAATAAATAAAAAATAAATAAAAATAAAAAAAAAATAAATAAAAATAAAAAAAAATAAAAAAAAAAATGATTGTTTTATTTAATTTTTAACAATACTATTTCCATTTGTACATCTATCTGGAATTCATTTTTTTTTCTTTTTACCATTTCATTATTATTAAATCAGTTTTTGGCAAGCATTTTGTTTATGAAGTTAGAATAAGTTAAATAACTATTTTATTTATTAGGTTATTAACTTGAACTAAGAATCATCTTATTCCACATGAAGCTAACTATAAATAAGGTAATTATCAAAAAGTTGCTAGTCATCCAAAAAAGAACCTATAATTAACTTAAAAATCGTAAAATAATTGGAAGAAACTTGTACTTTTAAGATTTTTTTTTTTTTTTTATTTTTATTAAGGAACGGATCATAATCAATGTAGTAGGACTTGTTCCCCCGCCTCAATCAGACTACAGCCGCAGTCTGGAAGATCTCGTATGCCGAACGCATATATGTAGCTAGCGAAGTCTCCATGGTCAGCATGGAAGTCAGCTTAAGCCCTCAGCATTTTTGCCTTTCCCTGACTGTTCTGATGGTACGTTCTTCTTACTGCCCCTATTTCCGATCGCTGCCACATTTTTTCCCATTCCCATTTGTAATTTTGTTTAAATATTTTCTTCGCCAATGAGAACGAATATTTCTTGTAAGCAGCATCGTTGTTAACAGACTTGCAGCCTCTGCCGAAAGATCAGTTTCTTCTTTTCCAGACCCGACTCCTTGAGCAGTTTCACCAGACTCTTTAAGGCTTCGAACATCATAAATAAGAGCATTATTCGTTTGCCGAAGCAGTGGTGACCACCTGACTGTATAGGCTACTACAGAAGTTCCACGAGAATACTCCTTTAGCCATATCTAGATCTGTAGAACAGCGAAGAGTTCAGCTTGATTATTTCTGCATAACTGACCTAACCTGAACATTCTCATTCCTTTTATACCTTCATTGTAAACGACGAAAGCACTTGACATTTTCTCCCTCTTTACTGCCGTCCTTGAATACTTGCCATGATGGGAACTTAGCTGAGGGAGTACGAATCAAGGAATTGTCATCTGTTGGTTGGAAGTCATGCTTACAATCTAGTGTCCTTTCAAAGCTCTATTACGCTGGAACAGCAACATTGCAACCCCAACTTCTAACATACTCAGTAATTTGTTGCTAATTTGTTACACTATTTTCAAATTTGTTGCTCCGGCCGTTTCTGAGAAAACGTGGCTGTGCTAGCGTAATATTACGCCAGCACAGCCACCCCCGTAACTTTAGATCTAATTGTCTGACGAAATTCAGATTGGTACCAGAATTTGTTGCTAATTTGTTGCTCTAGAATGACACCAATCACAAATTTGTCGCTCCAGCCGTTTCCGAGAAAACGTGGCTGTACTACCGTAATATTACGCCAGCACAGCCACCCCCGTAACTTTTGATCTAATTGTCTCACGAAATTCAGATTGGTACCAGAATTTGTTGCTAATTTGTTGCTCTAGAATGACACCAATCACGAATTTGTCGCTCCAGCCGTTTCCGAGAAAACGTGGCTGTGCTACCGTAATATTACGCCAGCACAGCCACCTCCGTAACTTTTGATCTAATTGTCTCACGAAATTCAGATTGGTACCAGAATTTGTTGCTAATTTGTTGCTCTAGAATGACACCAATCACGAATTTGTCGCTCCAGCCGTTTCCGAGAAAACGTGGCTGTGCTGGCGTAATATTACGGTAGCACAGCCACCCCCGTAACTTTTGATCTAATTGTCTCACGAAATTCAGATTGCTACCAGAATTTGTTGCTCTAGAATGACACCAATCACGAATTTTTCACTCCAGCCGTTTCCGAGAAAACGTGGCTGTGCTAGCGTGATATTACGCCAGCACAGCCACCCCCGTAACTTTTGGTATAATTGTCTGACGAAATTCAGATTGGTACCAGAATTTGTTGCTCTAGAATGACACCAATCACGAATTTGTCGCTCCAGCCGTTTCCGTGAAAACGTGGCTGTGCTAGCGTAATATTACGCCAGCACAGCCACCCCCGAAAATGTTGATCTAATTGTCCGACGAAATTTTGACTGGTGCCATAATTTGTTGCTCTGGATTGAGAACAATCACGAATTTATTGCTCCAGTCGTTTCCAAAAATCGTTGCTACAATAGCCTCAAGATACTACATAAGTTTTTTTTTTTTTTTTTTTTTTTTTTTTTTTTAAATATCCTTCACCTACGTAGAACTGATGAAAAATTGATATCTTACAAATGAAGGTCTCTAGGTATTTGCCTTCACGTTTGCGGATTAAACTATATAACACGACGGATTAACCTTTTAAAATTCAAACTAACGCAAAACTGATGTTTCTACCATTTTTTACGTTCAAACATACATCGAAAAGGTATTTTTCTGATATTATTTTACGACCTGCGTATTATTATGATGTGTCTTTTAGCACTTTTATAAGGAACGTTTTAATTAAGATTCTTCTCGTGAAAGACGTTTTTAAAAAGTTCTTCAAATCTGCATCGATCCTTTCTACCAGATAATAAAAATAAACCCGGTCCGATTATTTTTTTTTTTTTTTTTTTTACACACATCTGTCTCTTTATGCAGGGTGTCCCGCATTGAGATGTCATAACTTTAGGGGTTTATTCTGCACCTCATTTGTAGTTCAGAGGAGCAGAAATGAACGTTCTATCTGAACATTTTGTCTATCTTAAAAAAAAAACAAAAAAAAACAAAAAAAAAAAACACGGATTTCTGGTTATCTTATCGTAAATAAAAACCACATTTTTAGGATTTACATTATATTTCCCTAATAAGAAACGCCCGTTAGTGAAATATTGACTTGTAAATTAGAAGCTATACTAAGAGCCATATAGATGTGAACTATTGATTTTAGTGTTTTCTTCAATTATTCAATATTTTCTTGATCAGCTATTTGTAGACTTACAGGTTTTATTTCCGTCTTAAAGGTTGCCTTATTTAATAAGCTTAAATGTGCTATCTCGTTGTTTCAGAAAAAAAGTTATTTGAATCTAATTTTTACTGATTCGTAAGTCAAAACCAGAAAATGTGCTTTAGCGTGAAGGAGCCATTCTAAGCACATTCTCTAATTTTACACGATAATTGTGGTGTCTCATCCTTCCCACACTACGTTCACACTCTTTTTGCTCTGATTAAGGGTGGAGAAATGTGACAGAAGAACATATTGAAAATAATTACAATAATTTTTTTTTTTTTATTTATTTATTTTTTATTTTTTTTACGGCGCACCAACAACTTGGCCATTAGCGCCGAGTTACAATACAATAATTATTCTAAAAATAATTCAACTCATCAATAGGACCCATAAGCAGCGCCAGCTCATGAAGACCCAGAGACAAGACGTCCTCCGTATAGACCTGGATTCTGATAGTCGTCGAGCTTATATTTGTAGGCAACAGAAAGGAGGACATTTTGAAAATCCTAATTTACATGGCAATATTTCAAGAACGGGTGTTTCTAATCGGAAATTTAATGTAGATTTTAGAATCATATTTAGATTTGTCCAAAAAAAAAAAAAAACAATCGACGTCGGTCGATATATATATATATATATATATATATATATATATATATATATATATATATACATAAATATATTGTTAATATACAAATGCAAGTGGTATGGTATTTATTGCATGAGACTTGCAGACAAAAATAAACTCCCTTCTTGCAGGGTTACTGTAAGGAGGAAACAAATATATATATATATATATATATATATATATATATATATATATATATATATATATATATATATATATATATATATATATATATATATATATATATATATATAAGCATGGACAACTGTCTGACGAAGCAGAATGGGATTTATGCGAAATAGCACCCAATCGACCGTTAATTCTCCCCAGCGAAGAACTCTTAAAAAATAATATATATACATATACCATATATACACAGGTCTGTTATACATGAGGTATAAAGGTAATGTAAATACGTAATATGAAGATAGGTAGTTGAAGTATGCAAATCCCTGAATGTATGAATTCCCTTACCAGCTTTGAAACTAAACCTCCGGGTATCATTTGCTTTTCTGTCCGACCAACTCGGACGGAGCCTACTGTAGCTTTGTTTGTAAAAAAATAAGCAATCTTTAAGAAAACAGAAAAAGTATAATATCTCCCTTACTGAGATTCGAACCATACTTTATATAAACTTCCCTGTTCCTTTTGAAGTGTACTATCCATTCTCAAAATTTACGGGACATCCCTTACTATTTTTCTCGAATACGTAACTCAAAATGTAACCGAAATTTAAACATCTTTGTTTAGGTGAATTTCAAAGTTGTAGAAAATATTTAAATTAAATCCCATGATTCTAAGTACCCACCAAAGAAATGAGTTACAGAAACATTTGTTCCACTTTTCTCAAAAACGGTTACAGATATTGTCTTAAAAATGGTCTCATTCGTTTTCTATTTTAAGAAACCTATTAAACGAGTAGGTACCTGCAAGAAAATGAGCTCAAAAATGTAAGCATTGCGATTTTTTTCGCGCGAATTTCGCTTGAAAAAAAGCTTTCCCTTATCAATAATAATAATAATAGCCGAGGAATCATTGGGTTAATCTCCAGACCACTTTCGTTGAATATTCTGATAGCGACATTTATTACTCCAACTCCAGAATCCACATCTGGAGAAGTAACGACTTGATCATCCGCAAAATCAGTAAACAAATTTTAACAATTCTTACATTATTTATGCAGCACTTATTCATATTTTAATTAAATAAATATAAAGGCTGTGATTTTTATTTATTTAAAAGTCATTCATAGATTACTACTAGGGACCGGAGTTTTAGGATAAAATAAGCACCCAATTAGGTTTTTGCAACAGGCATAAGAGGTCTTTTTAGGTTTTTATTTAAAATTGCATTTTAGGTTTTTTAGGTGATAAAAATGCTTTCAATAGGTAGGTTCAAAAAATAGGCCTTTTTAGGTTTTTATTTAAAAATCCATTTTAGGTTTTTTTAGGTGATAAATTTGTTTCAATAGGTACGAAGAATAAGTTTAACCTATTATATTATTATCATTAATAATTTGGTTAATTTATAATTCATCAACAAATATGTATATATAGTGACATAAAAATAAACAATAAATAACATTCGAAACGAAAAAAAAAGATGAGCAAATAAAAATGATGAAATATAAGTTATTATTTTAAAAAAAAGAATAAGTAGGCCAAATATTCAACAAAATATTTATTTAAAAAAACAAAGTGGATGAAATTTATTTAAATAAAATACATTTTATAAATAAAACGATGTTTAAAAAAAAAGAAAGAAAAATAAATTAAATCATACAATAAAACATACATTAATAAAAAACGTAAATAAGAACATAAAACAAAACAATTATTTAAAGGAGATTTTTAAGTTTCTCTGCTAAAGAGTTCCACTTCTAAAGAACATCAGGAAGAATTTCACTGCCTACAGAAGGGTATTTAACTAAGTTAAAACTGAAATAATTAAATCTTGTAAAAATTTAGAAGGGAAAATATGAAACTAAAATAGGTATTACCCCTTGTTACAGTAAACTACCATATAGGTGCCTAGGTTTTCCACGGCGAAATTCTTTCTGTTGTCTTAGAGAACCGTCTTGAAAGCGGAAAAAGATAAAGATACACCCGTTTACGTCACAAGACGTCATGGGGGAGTATTTCATAGCATCTTTTAGCTCCAGTGTTGACCATTCCAATTTTCCAATGAGATTAGGAAGATCTAAGAAATGTGCTCTTAGGAATGCGAATGCAGCATGGATCTCGTTGTTCTGGAGGAGCATCGAAGCTTTAGAAATGGCAGCTGCTTCATTCATATCCAAAGCGTCAAAAATGGTTATTATGTTTTCCTCAGTGCGTTAAAATGGGGCCCTGGGGAAGCGATACTCCTAGTAAAATTTCCCTTATGGAGGAAATTAGTTCATAGAATTGTATCTTCTATTTTAAAGATTAGGTCTGTCTAGGTCATTCCATCATTATTTAGGTGATATCATCCTGACTAGGTTTTTTTAGGTACTTCCAAATTTGCATGAATGATAGTATAAAAAACCTATCATTATCATGTTTAGGAGAACGGAAAAAAAAGTGAAAACCTAAGAATCCGGTCCCTAATTATAACAGAGAAATGTATGTAATTGTTTCTATTCTAATAACGTTGACAATGTTAGTTAACGTATTGAGTCTGCGAGAGGTGTTGTTACCAGGTATGTAAACAAAGCAGCACGTGGACAAGCTAAGAGAGTTAAGAATGAGGGAGGAAGCGGTGAATTTCCTGTAGCTACTAGGTACTGTCAGATTCCTGTGAAGGCTGATTTTTATAATCTCCCGTTCTCCGGTATGTCACTGTTTAGATGTTTGTTTCTTAAAATATAAAAATAAATGTTTGTTTCTATTCTTTACAGATGACACTAGGGGTAAGAACGGAACCGGGCTAAGATGACGCAGTTCCTGCGAGTCGGACTTTTTTTAGTTTCCTTGTCAATGTTTTCATAGCAGTCATAAGGGGAAAAAGAAAACAGTTATTCTTATTAAAAGTTATTAAAAAAATAGAAAACAACTCTTTACTAATACAATTTTTTTTAAATGCGCTTAAAAACTTTAACTTTCAAAAATGTCATATAATTTTTCACATTATTATAAAAAGGTAATGGTTAATTTATTAGAAAATCAGTCGCACGTTTGGTAATAATACAAAAAGTTGAATAAAACTTTAAGTAAAGAGAAATCAAATACATTTTAAATCTCTATTTCAGTTTCAAAATTTTAAATCATAAATATAAATTATTGAGAGGTTGTAAAAAATAACGTTTTCGATGTATTTTTGCACGTAGAAATTGATTTTTTCAGTTTTGTGTAATTTTGATTTTTAAGAGTTTCATCTGTAAAAAAATAAAAAAAAAAAAAAGTTAAATAGTTTATTTCGCCTGACCGGATCCGAACATCTAGAGCCTTCAGTTGTAAGATTTTCAAATTGTTCATCACTTATACGTAGGTGAGGGATTTTTTTTAAAGCTATTTTAACATGGATTGCACTTTCCATAAGGCGTTTATTTTTGTCTGTTACATTGTTATGTTGTTATGAAGCATATTCATAAATTCAACAATGTTATCAGCACAATTTGTTCGCATTCTGGTTGCTCTTCAGTTCTATATACACAAAGCTACATTAAAACATTTAAGGTATAACTACTATTTGTGTAAAAAAGGTACGTGGTAGAAAAAAAAAACAAAAAAAAAAACGATTACAGTTTTGGAATAAGCACACCAAATTTAGTACATTAGACCTATTTTGAAATAATAGTGATTGGGCTCAATCTAGAGCAACAAATTATGGTACCAGTCTGAATTTCGTGAGACAATTAGATCAAAAGTTACGGGGGTGGCTGTGCTGGCGTAATATTACGCTAGCACAGCCACGTTTTCTCGGAAACTGCTGGAGCGACAAATTCGTGATTGGTGTCAATCTAGAGCAACAAATTATGGCACCAGTCTGAATTTCGTGAGACAATTAGTTCAAAAGTTACGGGGGTGGCTGTGCTGGCGTAATATTACGCTAGCACAGCCACGTTTTCTTGGAAACTGCTGGAGCGACAAATTCGTGATTGGTGTCAATCTAGAGCAACAAATTATGGCACCAGTCTGAATTTCGTGAGACAATTAGTTCAAAAGTTACGGGGGTGGCTGTGCTGGCGTAATATTACGCTAGCACAGCCACGTTTTCTCGGAAACTGCTGGAGCGACAAATTCGTGATTGGTTTCATTCTAGAGCAACAAATTATGGTACCAGTCTGAATTTCGTCAGACAATTAGATCAAAAGTTACGGGGGTGGCTGTGCTGGCGTAATATTACGGTAGCACAGCCACGTTTTCTCGGAAACGGCTGGAGCGACAAATTCGTGATTGGTTTCATTCTAGAGCAACAAATTATGGTACCAGTCTGAATTTCGTCAGACAATTAGATCAAAAGTTACGGGGGTGGCTGTGCTGGCGTAATATTACGGTAGCACAGCCACGTTTTCTCGGAAACGGCTGGAGCGACAAATTCGTGATTGGTGTCATTCTAGAGCAACAAATTAGCAACAAATTCTGGTACCAATCTGAATTTCGTGAGACAATTAGATCAAATGTTACGGGGGTGGCTGTGCTGGCGTAATAATACGGTAGCACAGCCACGTTTTCTCGGAAACGACTGGAGCGACAAATTCGTGATTGGTGTCATTCTAGAGCAACAAATTCTGGTACCAATCTGAATTTCGTGAGACAATTAGATCAAAAGTTACGGGGGTGGCTGTGCTGGCGTAATATTACGCTAGCACAGCCACGTTTTCTCGGAAACGGCTGGAGCGACAAATTCGTGATTGGTGTCATTCTAGAGCAACAAATTATGGTACCAGTCTGAATTTCGCCAGACAATTAGATCAAAAGTTACGGGGGTGGCTGTGCGGCCGGAGCAACAAATTTAAAAATAGTGTAACAAATTAGCAACAAATTACTGAGTATGTTAGAAGTTTAATTGATTAGCAATTATTTAATTGAATAGCACCTTTTTTAACAGAAATTATTTCAGGGTTACTTTTCTCTTTTAAGGATATCTTTATATACAACACCCCACGAGTTTTAGTTGAATTCTTCCTTACAGAATTTATTCGAAGAATTCATATTGGATTCTTGAATTTTGATATTGTAAGCTCTTGCTTTACGTATAAAAAAAAAAAAAAAAAAAAAAAAAAAAAAAAAAAAAAAAAAAAAAAAAAAAAAAAAAAAAAACAGTCCCGTAACAGGCCACAGGGCCCAGAGGGGCAGATACTGTAGAGGTATCTGGTTCTTGACCCACTTGAACACTATGCTCCGGACGCCTGATTTTCCCCTTGGCTGCTTCGACTGCAAGAGTCATTAGCATCCAAGGTACCCATTATTAATTAAATTAATTAAAGGCTGGGTGAGCCCAGGGACGATCTGGGGCCCAAATCCAACCCTCGATCGGCAGCACTAGAAGAAGAAATCTTTAGTGCGCGCTCGGGTTTTTAACCTGGTCCTCCAGTTCATTAGTCGAGTGCTCTACCACTGAGCTAACCTCGCCCCTTTGCTTTACGTATAGTAGGCGTATTTTCGCTTCATTCTTTACTCTGCTGAATCTGTTCTCTGCTACAAACTGCGAAAGTGATTTACTTTTCTTCGTAAGCCCGTTAACTCTTCATACCATCAACTTAACACTTCATTCAGAATTAGTTCATTCCTTCATTACTCGACTGCTATTTATTGGAATCATATTGATAGTTTCGACTAATTTTCTATTTAAATTGTCTAAATTTCAACACTTTTCAAAATCATACCTGGAAGATTTCATCCTTGCGTTTTGACTGGAAGTAAATTAGGACATAATAACCTTGTTTGCCCAAAAAACTAGGCATACTACTACTAGAAGTATTTTTTTTTTTAAATATTTAAAACTTATTTAGTGCGACTTACAAAGAAACAAGAAAAATCCCAAGTGATTCTCTGTTTTAACTAATAAAGCAGGAATTCCTACAAGTGAAGAAATTGTTAATGCCGCAATAAAAGTCTATCAAGAAAATCAAAACAGGAGGATTTGTCCAGGGAAAAAAGATTGTGTTTGTATTGGAATTAAAGTTTACAAAAAAAAAGAAAAGAAAAAAAGAGAGAGATGTTACTCACTTTCAATTCAAAAAGCAATATACTCAGTGCATAATAGGTGCTCTTCATTTTGTTTTGTTTTTTAGGCCTAAATGGTGTATACTGCCAGGATCTGCAAGTACACCTAATGTCTGAGTACACAAAATGATGACTGAGGTTTTGAAAATCAATGGAAATTTAAAAAGAGTGCAATAGTCACATATAAGGAGAATTTGGGGTACTCCGCGTCATTGAATCAAGGTAAAATTAATCATTAAACGAAAGTCTTTAAAATAATTGTGAATGAAAAATCAAACTTTTAGCCCTTTAAGTTGCTGAAGATGGGAGAGGGAGTAAATATTTTCTTCGACGGCCCACAGAACGAGTTTTAAAGAAACCGACAGCTTTAAAGATAAATCAACCTTAGCCCTTTTGACATTGATTTACCATGAAATCAACGGAACAGAAAGAGATAAATCCACCGCAAACCTCACGCTTTTAAAAATATTTTTATAAGTTAACAACGTTATGCATCCTATTAGCACTTCCCTCCGAAGGAAAGTAGCTATTGAGGTTGCACTCATGAAGGAATTTTTGAAAAATTTCTTTATCGATCCTACCTATTAGACACCGAAAATGACCCCGTTAAAATTTATATATATATATATATATATATATATATATATATATATATATATATATATATATATATATGTCGGTTAACACGATAGCGGTCAGAGTTTTTGTTTTTTCGTCACGAAACTTGGTATATAGCTTTCAATTAGCAAACGATTGAACGACTTCGTTAACCACCAAAATCGGTCACCGGAAGGGGGGGTTTACCCCGAACCCAAAACACTAATTTGACCATGCCAGCCGTAATATTAGTTATATTTCAACGAAACTTGGTATTCGTTATGTTGATATAAAGAGAGAAATAATTTGTAAAAATAAACTAAATTGGTTAATTAGGAGGGGGGGGGGTTTACTCCGGACCCCCATTACCAATTTGCCACTACCAGCCGTAATTTTTGTTACATTTCAACGAAACTCGGTAATCGTGGTGGTAATCAACAAAGAAAAATGGGTAGTAAAAATAAACTAAATCGGGTTATTTGGGGGGGGGGGGGGGTTACTCCGGACCTAAAGTACTAATATACTCAAACCGGTCGTAATTTCTGCTATATTGTAACGAAACGCGGTATACGTTGTGGGTATCTCATGAGAAAGAAGCATTGTAAAAATGAAGTAAATCGGTCTATTGGAAAGGAGGGTTTACTTTAAACTCTGTTTCATTAAAATTAGCCCGCCAGACGTAGTTTCCCAAAGCCGCCGCGAGGAGCGCTATCTCCCACTAGGGAGACTGGATCCTGTTCCTGCGTCAGATCAAAAGACGGAAAATGAAGTTTTTGTGTATTTATTAAGTAGTACAGTATCATGTATTAACATAACTCTGGAAGCAAATTATTTACAAAACTAATAATTGAACAGTTCTCATAAGAAATGTAAATGAGCAGACGTTGTATTCACGTTTTTATTTTATTTATATAGGTTATTTACAGCAAATTATTCAGTTATGTAGTCTACACTACAAAAATTCTGAGGAAAGTGCTTAGTGATGCAGCTTCTGCGTGACGGACTTTTTTTAAAGGTACACTATTCATATGGGCATAATTTTATTTATAAACAAAAATACGAATTTATTCATACTTCACATATTTGTAAATAGGAATATAAATATTTATTTATTCAATTTTAACGTCCACTTATTATTAACAACGAATTTTAGGACGGGTTATTTATAGGTTACCACCCTTTTCTACCAGAATAAGGCTGATGCCTTTTCTTTTGTCTAAAGAAAAGCCACCATCCCTAGTGGGAATCGAACCCACGACCACCGGGCCTCGAATTTATTTACGAATATAAATAAATTCGTATTCATAAGTGTGAATATGAATTTACTTGTATTCACGCATATTAAATATATAAATACAAATAACATTTTATTCACAAATTTTGATGTTATTAACAAATAAATTTACAGGAAAAATTGTAAATATTCACAAAAACTGTGAATATTCACAAAACATCAAATGGTTACAAAAAAAGATCACATTAAAATATATGAATAAAAATGTATTCACATTATAATTTGTGTAAACAAATTTATTCAAAAAACAATTCACAAAATAAATCATTAACGATAAGATGATATTACGGAAGATATTGATAGTGGTATTAGGAAGAATATTGAAGGTGGTATTATGAAGCATATAGAAGGTGGTATTAGGAAGAATATTGAAGGTGGTATTATGAAGCATATAGAAGGTGGTATTAGGAAGAATATTGAAGGTGGTATTATGAAGCATATAGAAGGTGGTATTAGGAAGAATATTGAAGGTGGTATTATGAAGCACATAGAAGGTGGTATTAGGAAGAATATTGAAGGTGGTATTATGAAGCATATAGAAGGTGGTATTAGGAAGAATATTGAAGGTGGTATTATGAAGCATATAGAAGGTGGTATTAGGAAGAATATTGAAGGTGGTATTATGAAGCATATAGAAGGTGGTATTAGGAAGAATATGGAAGGTGGTATTATGAAGCATATAGAAGGTGGTATTAGGAAGAATATTGAAGGTGGTATTATGAAGCATATAGAAGGTGGTATTAGGAAGAATATTGAAGGTGGTATTATGAAGCATATAGAAGGTGGTATTAGGAAGAATATTGAAGGTGGTATTAGGAAGCATATAGAAGGTGGTATTAGGAAGAATATTGAAGGTGGTATTATGAAGCATATAGAAGGTGGTATTAGGAAGAATATTGAAGGTGGTATTAGGAAGCATATAGAAGGTGGTATTAGGAAGAATATTGAAGGTGGTATTAGGAAGCATATAGAAGGTGGTATTAGGAAGAATATTGAAGGTGGTATTAGGAAGCATATAGAAGGTGGTATTAGGAAGAATATTGAAGGTGGTATTAGGAAGCATATAGAAGGTGGTATTAGGAAGAATATTGAAGGTGGTATTAGGAAGCATATAGAAGGTGGTATTAGGAAAGATATAGGTGGCATTAGGAAGGATATAGAAAGTGGTATACAATTATAGGAATAAAAATAAATTCGTTTGGGTCGTGCTGCTCAAATTCAGGAACAAATATACTTTAGCTCCACCCGACAAACCTAAGTAATGTAATGTATAACAAACAGTCTTCTTTTTCGTACATGGCCACCGCGCATGCGCGATCACCAGCGGACATTTTAGCATAAATATGCTTTAGCAGTGACTAAACTGAAAAAAAAAAGTTACAAAAAAGTGTTTTTTAAGGCCCATCGACGTCTAGGCCATTAGCCCCGACATCTAGGGTGCAGCGATGCCGTGAGATGAGAAAATGTCTGCCGCCGATGGGAATCCAACCCACCATCTCCCACATATGAATCTAAAGCGTTAGCCTTTAGACCACGGGGGACCAATACAAGAAAGTGTCCGCTGGCGTGCGCAGTTCCGTTCGCGCTCGCGCAGTGGCTATGGACGAAAAAGAAGACTGTGTGTCAAAAAAAAAACTGTTCGCTGGCGTTCGCACTTGCGCGGCCTTTTACGAAAAAGAAGACTTTATGTGGCACAGAATACGTGTTCGCTGGCGTCCGCGCATGCGCAGTGGCCATGTACGAAAAAGAAGACTGTATGTAAAGTAGAGTACATTACATAGGTTTGTCGGGTAGACCTAAAGCATATTTATGTTCCTGAATTTGAGCAGAAGGTTCTAAGCGAAATAATTTTTTTATAACGTTTTTTATCAGTTTAGTCATCGCTAAAGCATATTTCGTAGCACTCGGCTCCAGGGCGGAAGGTGTGCGTAGTTCGTATCCCGCTCCTCGAGGATCATGTCACGAGCCCCACGGTCTTGCGAAACCCCGAGGGCTCGCGGAGATATCCACATCTTGATGTCCCAAATTACTTCCGGCGGGTCGGACTCTACACCAATCGAGATTCGTTATGTAACGCTGGTTTTAAGTATATAAAAACCAGCCCTAGTATATTCGAGTGGAACTTCAGAAACGTCTTGTTTACTCTTTAAATTAGATAACCATTACAAACAAACCTAGCTAAGCTAGAAATACATTATGAGCTTCAACAGGGATTGTGTTCTCATTTAAAAGTACGTCAAATAATAAAAAAAGCTCGTTAATCCTTTAACAAATATAAAACCAAAATAGACTATATACAAAATGAGACTCAATTGAAAACACTAACAATGGAATTTAGTGATTAGGCTGTCGTTATCTGGTCAAAACAACTCATCCGGAGATTACAGAGTTCTAGAATCTTTCCCCGTTTACTTCTATTACACAACCCTCAGTATGAGTGATAACAGAGGAGTAATAATAAAATTGTGCTCCATGCTCAGTCAAATAGATTTTATAAAGAAAAACATTACACTGGCAAATGTTTGGAGATATATAATCTCCCCAGTGTGCCATTTAGTATACGGCCAAGGTTCTCGCTTGTGTAGGTACTTATGTAGGCATATCGATTTCGATACCATAAAGGCGACACAAGAGAATAAAATATTTTGTTAGCCAGAGGGGTTCGAATAGAGATTATTCAGGAAACAAGTCAACATTTGAAGTATCACGTAAGCCGTCTTAGAATATGAAAAGCAGTCCGTTCCGGAAAAGCGGGATGTCGTTCTTTGCCAACTTCCAGAGGAATCCCTGAAAATCTCCATGGCCGTTAAGAAGCTGGGTGAGGTAACCCACCTCACCAAACTCTCTGCCGATCCATGCACTTAAGTCAGGCACAATCCAGGCAGTCCACCTCCCCCTGGTCTCACCGATCCAGCCAAACTCGTATATTTCTCTGCGGGCTACTCTCAACTCCTTCTCTCCTAGCGAGGAAACCGTCGTAAATAAGTTTCCTTTCTCTAAGAGGTCGATCGGTATAACCCTACTACCACTAACGCTGCCGAATTATGCGTCAGTGGATTCAAGATTATGAGCTAAGAGCAATAAATCATTCCATTATCAAAACAAAATGGTTTTTGGTTATACCAATGAAAAAAAAGTAGATTAAGCAAAAATACCAAACTTATAATCTTACAACAAAAGAAAAACCAAAACGATAGACTAGAAAATCACTGTTACAAAATAGTTATGTAATATATATTTATCTCCCAAGGAGACATTATTTATCTTAATATTTAAAACCGTTTGGTTTAATCCGACTTTTGAAATCATTTTCAATTGTATTATCAGATTACCTTATCAAACGTATTAGTACACCAATTGAAAAAAATATAAGAGAAAGTTACCTCAAATCGTTGCCATCGTGGCTCCTGTTTACTTGAAAGAATTTTTGTTTGTTAATCTAAGTTTGTGAACATACAGTAATGATTTTAATCAGAAAAAAACCCTAGCCTTGAAATAGGGAAAATTGTACTGATTACACTAAGATTAAGGCCAACCAAAGTGTTGAAATGAAAAAACAAAAAAGTCCTTATAACTTCCTTGAACAACTCACTGTATAAACACGCTTTCTTCATAGTTTAGAACAACCCTAAAATCCTCTAAATTAAAAAAGAACCAGACATGGGAAACGATTTTACAGCTAAATGAAATAATTATTATTAACATGTACTGTCCTGTCGAATTGAACCCTGAATACTTTGTGAGAAAGGCGAACAACGTTATGCCACTACCCATGGATTTCAACCACTGCGGTAAAGTGACCAGAACTGAAGGTTGAAAATTTATCAAAACTCCTAGTATCCCACTCCCCGAGGATCATCTCGCAAGCCCCAACGTCTTGCGAAACCCCAGGGTATCCCGGGAATATCCATCTTGCCAAAAGGAGGGTGGTAATAGGCAAGGGACCTGTATAGAGGCTATAAAACCCTAGGCCCGAACCTTCTGCTCTTTTCATCTTCTGTGGTCTCCTGTCCGATGTCGAATGTTTTATGTTAAAAAAAAATCGCAACTATGTTTATGTTTATATTCAAAAAAATGTATTTTATCAACAAAAATACACCTCTATCCATTTATTAAGTATTAACCTCAAATGGTTATCAGGGGGGCTTCTTATAGTAAACAATTATAAGAAAAACTCCTAAAGTTCGGAAAATGGACATACTTGACCAGCATGATTCCATAAGTGGAGCAGCAGTTTTTAAAGCTGTCTAGATTTGGAAGCATTGTTTAAACGAGCTCTAGAAAAAGCTGAGCCAACGAAAACATGCGACACATAGCGATTTAATGACTTCGGCCATTTATCAGCAAAAAGGGGAAAGAAAAGAGGGAGAACCAGCGAGCGAGACGTATCTTCAAATCCTACATGTTTTGTAAAAACTTTGCCACACTCTCTGGGAACACTTTACTGATAACCATTTCAAAAACTAATGTTACTTTTTTTAGTTTAGAAGTTGTACTAAAACGTTAGTCTATTTTGCCTAATTTTCGGTATAATATAAAATAAAGCCTTTTTAAACGTTCTCTCCCTCCGACTATAGGGAGAAAACCTGCTTATGAAGAAATCCGGAGGTGCCTATGAGAAATGTCCACGCTTCAAAATCCCATAGGCAACGAAAATACCGGTAGTTTGCGTGCATATATATATACATATATATATATATATATATATATATATATATATATATGTGTGTGTGTGTGTGTGTGTGCGTGTGTATACATGGTCTATAAGGCCCAAAAATGGTCCAGTTTTGACGAAGAAATACTTTTTCTCAACAAATGATCACCAGCCTCCAATATCCGCCTACCGGGATCATGCTTTTTCGATTTTGAGATTATAGGCTTCCAACTACACTATTTGTAGGTAATATGAAGTGGAGGTATCAAATGAATCCATTTTTCAATATCTAAAACTATTTCCGAAAAAAGTAGAAAAAAAAAACTAGAGCGATAACATTCGGAGAATGCGTAGGTTTTCTTCTTTAGAACGGTTTTTTGTCTTTTAGATTTTAAATTTTCAGTAAAATTAATAGTTTAGTAGAACAAGATATGTAATAGAAAAACATATTTGTAATAGCTTTTCTCTACAGCGAAAGTTGTGAAGGCAGAGTCAGGAGTATTATTTATTCCAATCCAATCAAGACAAAAAAATATTGCTTTGCCAAGGATCTCTAAATATATATATATATATATATATATATATATATATATATATATATAAGATGAATATTTCGGTAATTTGTAAGATCGATGAAGATCTGATGAAGACTTAAATTGCTTCGGACGAAACTTCAGAATATGTGCCATAATTCTACATAATAGTTATTTACTTGCGAGTTTCTGATAGCTTAGAATAGAAAAGCGAATATATCAATGTAAACGTCCGTCACGCAGAAGCTGCATAACTAAGCACTTTCCTCAGAATTTGGGTAATGTAGACTGGTTTCCAGAATAATTTGCTTAAAATATCCTACATAAATAAAATAAAAACATGAATAGTTCTCTTTTAAATAATTATTCTTCAACTGACCCTTTTCTACATATTCTTATCTTCGTGGACGGCGGAAGGTCAACAAATAAAATCTTCAACACTCAGTATCACCAACTTTATGTCATTCCTACATGTTTCACACCTTTATTGGTGCCTCTTCAGGGGAAAAAATTACAAAAATAAAACTTACAGCCTACACCTGAGGAGGATAACCTTCCACCAGTACGGCCACGTCTAGAATGATCATGGTCTGAAAGAATTCAATATGGCGAAAAATAAACAGCTGATCGATAATCGATATGTCATACCTTTAAAAATGTTTAAAAATGAATTTCCAGAAGAAATATAGTCCTAACAATTAAAACCATCTTCCCACCTTCAACATAAAAACATAATTTTACTTTTTGTCAAATAAGTTAGTAAAAATAGTATTTAAATGTAGTATTTCCGTTTTTTTATTTACCACTTTTTTCCTATTTTTTATGATATGGATATTTTCCTTTATTCTTCTTTTCAATCTATTTCTTTCTTTACCTAATGTGCTAATATTTTCAAAATCAAAACTATGTTTATATTTTATAGCATGATAAGCCAACGCTGTTTTATTCTCTCCTTTATCAATACTTAACAATAGGATTTTATTTCTTGACGTTGAAATCAGAAGGACAATGGAAAATACTCTTGAATTCAAATGGCAACAGAAAAAGACAACTTCGGGAAGAATGATTAATTTTTATTCCTGTCATCCCTTAACATTTAAAAGAAACCTTGTTTACAATAGAACTTTAACTGCCTTGCTCAGAACAAGTCCAAAATATTTTCCAGAAATTAAAAATAGATTAAGGTCTATATTCAGAAAAAATTGTTATCCTAGTGAGATAATAGAGAATGAAATTAAACGAGCAGAGAAAAAGGTATCATATGGAAGGAATACGCACAGGGTTGATAGCAGCAAAGATAATTCTAAATTTGACACACAGGTTTTTAAATTTTCAGATGAATTCTTTTCGGAGGATAAGAAAAATGTTTTAAAGAGGAAAAGGGATGACGATGAACAAATAGCACGAAAATGCATAAAATTAGAAAATATATCTACTACTGAAAGTCCAAATTTTAATTGTGGCAATAGTTTAAAAAGAAAAAGAGAATCAAGTGGTGGATCGGAGGAAATAACTAATTACATAAAAAGAACTAAAATAAAGCAAGCAAAAATTGATGATTTTTTCAGCAAGGGAATTCGAACGGAGAAGGACAAAGATATATTGAGAGAAAGCACAACGCCATATAATAATCATATTTATGGACAATTAGGCAGAAAAAGATGTAAGGTTTTAAAAGATCAGGATATAGAACCATGCCGTTATTTTGGCTTCAATTATAACCCAATAATTTCCAACAAAATAAGGCATATATGTAAAGATATAGGCAGGATATCTTGGAAATATGACAACAGAATAAAAAATAGCTTTAGTCATATTAAAGATAAATTAAAATTAAAAGAAACTAAATACAATATCTACAAAATTAACTGCAATAGTTGCAATAAATCATATATAGGGGAATCGGAACAGTTACTTAGAAAACGAATTAAACACCATGCGCAAAGTATTGATAAAGGAGAGAATAAAACAGCGTTGGCTTATCATGCTATAAAATATAAACATAGTTTTGATTTTGAAAATATTAGCACATTAGGTAAAGAAAGAAATAGATTGAAAAGAAGAATAAAGGAAAATATCCATATCATAAAAAATAGGAAAAAAGTGGTAAATAAAAAAACGGAAATACTACATTTAAATACTATTTTTACTAACTTATTTGACAAAAAGTAAAATTATGTTTTTATGTTGAAGGTGGGAAGATGGTTTTAATTGTTAGGACTATATTTCTTCTGGAAATTCATTTTTAAACATTTTTAAAGGTATGACATATCGATTATCGATCAGCTGTTTATTTTTCGCCATATTGAATTCTTTCAGACCATGATCATTCTAGACGTGGCCGTACTGGTGGAAGGTTATCCTCCTCAGGTGTAGGCTGTAAGTTTTATTTTTGTAATTTTTTCCCCTGAAGAGGCACCAATAAAGGTGTGAAACATGTAGGAATGAAATAAAGTTGGTGATACTGAGTGTTGAAGATTTTATTTGTTGCCCTTCCGCCGTCCACGAAGATAAGTTCTCTTTTAATTTTGTAATGAGTAACTATTCAATTATTAATTTTGTAATTAATTTGCTTCCAGAGTTATGTTTACACATGGTACCGACCACACTACTTAATAAATGCAAAAAACTTCATATTTTCGTCTTTTGAACTGACGCAGGAACAGGATACAGTCCCTCTAGTGGTAAAAAGCCTCCTTGCGGTGGCCTTGCGAACCTACGTCTGGCAAGCTAATTCTATTGAAATATATTACAAAGTAAACCCCCCTTCCCGATAGACCGATTAAGCTCATTTTTACAACACTTCTTTC
Source organism: Gonocerus acuteangulatus (assembly GCA_946811695.1). NCBI lineage: Eukaryota > Metazoa > Arthropoda > Insecta > Hemiptera > Coreidae > Gonocerus > Gonocerus acuteangulatus. Next base: position 37,321,582 of record OX328129.1, read on the forward strand.
CCATGCGTTACCCACGACGTATACCGCGTTTCGTTACAATACAGCAGAAATTACAACCGGTATGAGTATATTAGTAATTTGGGTCCGGAGTACCCCCCCCCCTCCTAATGAACCGATTTAGTTTGTTTTTACCACACATTTTTAGCGCGGTTCCTCCCTCCCCCATAGGGAGGAACCCCCTGAAAGGTTGATACAATGAAACAATCCGGAAGTGCCGACAAGAAAATTTTGCGTTTCAGAACCCCTAGAGACCGAAAGTAAAGGTGGTTCAAATTTGTATATATATATATATATATATATATATATATATATATATATATTTGTCTGTTCGCTCATTTCTGGCTTCTCTGATGGTCCGATTTTGATGAAATTTGGTACAAAAATCTGTTGTCCAATTTGAAAGGTCAAGTTCGATAACCAGCAAAATCCGCCCACTGGAAGATGGCGTTTGGGGCGAAATTCGCGCAAAAAAAAAATCGTAACGCTTACGTTTTTGAGTTCATAAGCTTCTAAGTACTCGTTTTATATGATTCCTGGGCTAGGAAAACGAATAAAACCATTTTCAAGGCGATAGCTTTAACCGTTTTCGAGAAAATTGGAAAAATATTTTTTGAATACCGTTTTTGGTTTGGGTACTTAGAATCACGGGACTCAGTTGAAACATTTTCTGCATGTGTACTTTCATTAAAACTAATATGTTGAAATTTTGGTTGCGTTTGGAGTTAAGGAAGGGTTAGAATAAAATATTTTATTAACAGACATAAAAAGTATTGGTAACTTTGTATACTTTCCTTAATATCTCGAAAAAGGTTGAGAATTTGGGAAACGGAAGAATACCATTAGAAAGCTTACTAAATGCTCTACAAAAAAGGTACTAATAAAAGTTTTTATTAGGCGATGTCAATCGGAGAAATAAGTGCTTAAAACTTTAAAGTAATTGATTTCGCTCATTCGAACTGTTCTTTTTGTCTTTGATTTTGATACTTAAAATTATGGGATTCAGTTGAAACATTTTCTGCATGTTTGAATTTCATCAACACTAATATGTTAAAATTTTGGTTACGTTGGGAGCAAAGGAAGGATTAGAATAAAATATTTTATTAACAGACATGAAATGTTTTGGGAACTTCGTATACATTCCCTAATATCTCGAAGACGGTTAGGAATATTGGTAAACGGAGGGTTACCATGCGAAAGCTTACTAAATGTTCTACAAAAAAGATTCTGAAACAATTTTTGATTAGGCTCTGTCAATCGGAGAAATAAGTGCTTAAACTTTGAAGTAATTGATTTCGTTTATTCGAACGGTTCTTTTTGTTTGTTTTTATTCCTTCTTATTTTTTAATTGCTTAAAGTTGGATAATGTATTTGACAACAAAACAGATTAATTAAAATAATTAACAGAATCAATATTTTGTTTGTTAGAATTCGAAGATGCCCTATGAATATCTAGATTGCAGTACTGGTGTTGATTTCGTTCTTTAGAATTATTCTTGGTATTCCCTATTTTCATCTGTTACCCATAGTTTTTTTCCTCGGCGAAACGGCTTTTTTCCTCTATTTTTATCCACTAGATAGGCTTTATTTTGCATATTATTCTATATAAGTTTTATTCAGCAGGGGATTCTGATGAAATGTCGTGTTTTTGCTGTGGATTTTAAATACGACGTATCTAAGATTGGATAACATTAGCGAGTCTACATAGTTAAGAACCGACGACGGAGGATTACTTCTTGCTATGATTTAGTCAACATGTGTATATTAAGTCCTAAATCCAAAAAATAAACTTCACAACGGTTAGATACTATGAGCGAATATGGCGGTTCAATGCCCGTAGAAACAAGGGGCCGCAGGAAATTTACCTGCTAAGAGTTAATCCTCAACAGCTGTAAATATACCCCTGGAATCTGCCGACACAAATACAAAGCCTAGGCGGAGAGCACCCCAAAAACACAGATCCAAACATAGGTTATATACTAAATATTCATAAAGACTACTTAGTTGTAAACCGATTCATCGATTAGCAATCAATAGTTTTCAACAAAGGTTATATACTAAATATAAAAAGTATTTAATTAGAAAAAAAACAATATTCCACAAGACTTGTTTTTGGTCCATTTGTGTCTACTCCATAGACTTAATTAGGTATATTATTCTATTGTAGTTAGGCAACTAAAGTTTGTTTTATTTTGTTAAATAAAGTTTTTTTTCTTGACTTGTTATTCGTCAAGACTTTTTTTTGTCCTTGTGTATTTACTGGACAGGTTTTATTCGGCATATTATCCTATATAGGCTATATTAGGCAGGGTATTCTAATCAATCTTGTGTACTTCTTCTTGATCCTTCTGTACATGGGCGTATATAAAAACAATTTCGGGGGGGGGGGGCTGAGACCATTTCCAGGGTATGGAATACTAAATATTTAGAGCTTGGAATAGTTTTAGGCAACTAAAACGCTATTACACGTAAAATAAAATACGTTTTATGAACTAAGTGATCTTATTTAATTTATTTTTAAGGGTTTTACGAGAAGTTTTTATCATCAATTCAAAATTTCGGGAGGGGCTGCAGCCCCCTGAGCCCCCCCCCCCTCATATACGCCCATGCTTCTGTATCCTCTAGAAAGGCTTTATCAGGCATATTTTGTATTGATTTATAGAGCTTTGCTTTAGAATGAGAGCCAGATTCTGTAATTTCCGCTTCTGTGTAAAAGTTAGCTACTGTCGGTGTCCCTGACGCCTTAATATCACTTTTATTCGAGATGTTCGAGAGGATTTTGACAATTTTCACGAGATATATAAAAAAAAATAAGTTTAATTCTTTTCTAAGCTTATCAAATGGCACTAGGGACATGAACGGAACCGCGCTAAGATGCTGCAGTTCCTGCGAGTCGGACTTTTACCTGTAGATTACCACTACGACTACCGAGTTTCGTCGAAATATAACAAAAATCACGACTGGTAGTGGCGAATTGGTGTAGTGGGTCCGAAGTAAACCCCCCCCCTTCTAATGAACCAATTTAGTTTATTTTTACAACTCACTTTTCTCTCTAGATTAACACTACGAAAGCCAAGTTTCGTTGAAATATAACAAATATTACGGCTCGCATGGTCAATTTAGTGTTTTGGGTTTTGGGGTAAACCCCTCCTTCCGGTGGACCGATTTTGGTGGTTAACGAACTCGTTCAATCGTTTGTTAATTGACGGCTATATACCACGTTTCGTGCAGAAAAAACAAAAACTCTGGCCGTTATCGTGTTAACAGACACGTATTTATACATATATATATATATATATATATATATATATATATATATATATACATATATATATGCATAAATATATAGATATATATAAATTTTAACGGGGGTCATTTTCGGTGTCTACTAGGTAGGATCGATAAAGATTTGAAGAAATAGTTCAAAAATTCCGCCATGAAAAAACGTGAATTTCGAATTTGAAAAAGTTGGATTAAGATCCTAGATACCAGAAACTACCTAAAAAGCACTTGTAAAGATTAAGCTAAACAGTGCTGATATCTTAACAAGCCACTGACTTCCAAATCAATTTATGTATAAACACCTCATAAACAGGTTATTTTACCATATAAGAAAATCCTAGTTTTCATATTATACGATAAAGTAGTATGATCCTAAAGTATATCAAAATATTCTCTGAAAAATGAAAATATAATCCACAAAAACGTAAGTAAAGGAATATGTTGACGATTTCTTAGACTTTGACAAATGTTTTATTAAAAAAAAATAAACACGTCACCTATAGTGAGTAGATGACGCGTTTATATTTCTTTAATATTTGTTTGCTGTAGAAATAATTCGAATGATGTAACTCATACTGACGAACACAAGCATATTTATGCATTAATGTATTTTATATGGAATATAAAGAACGATTATGATCCTCGATTATTACCTAAGAATTTGAGCTTTTTCTTTTGTTTTGTTTTAGCGTGATTTGTTCCACGCCAATAACCCTTGTCATCAAAAAGTCATTCAAATTTATTTATCTGCTTTTTATTTAAGATATATACTATGCAAACTTAGGATAGTAATTACGTCTAAAACGTAAGGTGCGTTATTTAGCAGAATATGTAATATGTAAGTTTAACGAGTGGGGATCAATGGATACTTGAAGAAACTGTCAGGAATTGATCCCAAAAATTGTTTGAAACATTAACTTATATTTGCCAAGTTTCGAACCTGTTTAGGTTCATCATCAGGCATCTACTAAGAATAGGTACCTATATATTCTATTATTATATACCTCATTTATTGTATTTGTATTGGTATTAGCGGTATAGGAGACATATTTTTGGGGAGCAACTCCTGCACATTACTTGTCTGTAATGTTTTAGCGTAAAAAACTCTTGGTACACGATATGACGAAGGCAATCGAATAAAATCAATCTCGAAGCAGTATTTATAACCATTTTAGAGAAAAGCGGACAAAATTAGACTTACGAGTACTCAGATTGCCGACTACCAGAAGTTCGACTTCAATTAGATAAATTTTGTCGTGATGTAATACAAGACCACATTCCCGTTCCGGAAGAACAATGACATAACTAAAAAATGTGTCATAAGCTAATAAGTCCATAGAAAATATTAAAACGCATCCCATACACAGTTCAATTCAGGACCCCGAGAGAAAATGCGTCAGAACAATATTTTTTTTTTTTCGTTTTTAACGGCGCATCAACTATTTTGCTATTAGGGCCGATCAGAACAGTAGATAGAAAATTTTCCTTTCGTCGAGAAAAACAAAATTTTTTTTTTTTTTAGAAACAATGACGTAATTCCACTTGAGGGTTGAAATTAGAGTAAAGTATATATTCTACATACAATCAATATACCATTATTTTCTGTCACTACCACCTTTTTCAGTTATACGATTTATACAACTCCAAATAGTTTTTCAGTTATACGATTTATAAAAATCCAAATAGTTTTTCAGTTAAACGATTTATACAACTCCAAATAGTTTTTCAGTTAAACGATTTATACAACTCCAAATAGTTTTTCAGTTATACGATTTATAAAAATCCAAATAGTTTTTCAGTTAAACGATTTATACAACTCCAAATAGTTTTTCAGTTATACGATTTATACAACTCCAAATAGTTTTTCAGTTATACGATTTATACAACTCCAAATAGTTTTTCAGTTAAACGATTTATACAACTCCAAATAGTTTTTCAGTTATACGATTTATAAAAATCCAAATAGTTTTTCAGTTAAACGATTTATACAACTCCAAATAGTTTTTCAGTTAAACGATTTATACAACTCCAAATAGTTTTTCAGTTATACGATTTATAAAAATCCAAATAGTTTTTCAGTTAAACGATTTATACAACTCCAAATAGTTTTTCAGTTAAACGATTTATACAACTCCAAATAGTTTTTCAGTTATACGATTTATACAACTCCAAATAGTTTTTTACTCTCCTGTAAAATTGAAGGTCCTTCTATTTTCGGCAGTGTTCTTAAGGAACAAAAAGGTACATATCGTACCTTAATCGCCTCATTTGGAACAAAAATTGAGAAAAAAAAAATTACAGCCACAGTAACCTAAAGAACCTCCACTGAACGTTCCACGATGTGCATTGAAGATTCTCTTCCTTACTGTGGCTTTAAATACTTCCAATTTTAGCTCCTGATGAGGCAGTAAAGGTGCGAAACTGGCTTACCTAGGATAATTTAAGTATTTTTATTAATTCACATATTTTATTTTTTGACCTTCCGCCAGGCATAAGGAAATAATTACGCGTTTTATTCATTATATGTGAGTTGCTTTTTGTTTTATAATTCTGTCACCGATAGATTTTTAATTTATAAATCTAATTGCTAATTTTTAAACCTTATTTTATGACAGATCACCATTGCTGTGGAGCTCTTCAAGTTAATAAATAAATAGATAAAAATAACCAATAACTTCTAATGATTCCTCAAGGGTTATCTGTAGGGTTATCGTGTTTTCGAGGAGTGGCGTGATCTGTTTTCGAAACTCAGGAGGAGGGTTTCCAACACGTCTTAGGAGGCTCGTACATGTCCTCATCTTCATTCAAGACTTTGATGTTGGAGAAGGTAGGCCCCAGAATATATTATATTAACATAGCAATTCATATAGTATTATATTTCACTATATAAATGAACCATTTTGAAGGGCATCCAATCCAAATTTTATCGACAGAATATTTGGACTTACGAGGATGTTATAGGACCCTCTTTCGCGACTCAAAATATTCGAATAGATGGGATTCCTCCATTTCTAGCTGAAAACAAAAATCTCTTGCTTTTATGTATAAAATTTGGAATCTAAATACTTAATATTGTTTTATTATGTCCCTTGGAATGGCAGAAGTTCGTATATTATAAAAACTTCAACTTTTCATTGATTTATTTTTATTACTTTGCTCTACCTGTTTCACATCACTAGACGCCTCTTCAGAAGCAACTTTCTTCATTTCATTTCAACGTCAACTTAGGAAAACTTTGCGCAGCCATGTCCACGTCTTAACTAATAAGATGAAATGGCCTTTGATAAAACACTTGATTAAAATCGGTAATGTCATGGTTAAAAATCGGAGACTTAAATATCCCATTCAACGTGTGTCAACTTCGCTGAAGGTAACCAGTATCTTAACATTTCTACTAAGTATAGGATTATATGATCTCGTATGAAGGTCTCGAAGACAGGTTAAACGAAACTACATTTTTTTCCAATAAATAAATTCATATTCATCAAATTTATCATCCTGTAATATAAGACTTCCCTTAGTGTCCTTATCGTCTACGAAACGAAGTACGTAAAATAAAATAAAATAAAAATGTATTTCCAGAGAGAGCTGTAATTATTAAGGAAATATAAAAATAAAATTAAAAAAAAAAAAAAAAAAAAAAAAAAAAAAAAAAAAAAAAAATGCAACTGCTATAATGATTTCTAAATATCGTTTATGGTATTGAAAAGTATATTATTTAAATATATTAGTTTTCAAAGTGAAAAATTTGTGCTTATGTTTGACTGTACATACCCACTAAAGCAGTTTTGGTGTCATTTTCGTCTATATTTTTAATGTTTTACCCTCTTTTTTCTTCGACTTTCTTCTCATTCTACATGGAACAAAAAATTAAATATAAATTATATTTAGCTACCTTTCCCTTTAATTTATCATTTATTACACTATAACTATTTTTAATTTTCAGTACGTTCAAGATACTTTACCCAAATCTTTACAAGCATTTTTTATCATAACCCCGACTTGCTACGGATACTTAAATCATAACAGTCACAAGGATTTATAACATATTTCTAAGCAAAGATGGAATAGTTGGGATTCGGCTAAAAAACCTCAATACGATTTTTGTAAAAAAAATCTATATTTAGAACGGTTTCGGCTACTCTTTGGTAGCCTTTCGTAGAAAAAAAATATAACCAAGCAATACTCTTAGAACAAATCGAAACATAGAGCTTTATATAAAAGAATAATGTGAACTTGTAAGAGCATATTGTGGGAAAGTTGTTGGAACCAACACTGATTAATCACTTCAAGAGAACTTTTACTAACTTATATCCATTAATTAGTTTGATTCTACTGACTTTTGCAAAAAAATACGTCCTCTTACCTACCTCTTATCTGATAGATAACTTTTGGGGCTTCAAACCTATTTAATTTCTACATTATATAAAAGAAAAAAACAACAAGAAAATAGATTTATATATATTTTAACAATTTATTGATCACTGAAACATCAGTTTTTCTTTTACCTGGAACATATATTTGACCAATTCATTGATTTTACCCACCAGACACCAAAAATGACACCTTAAAATTTACACACACACACACACACACACACACACATATATATATATATATATATATATATATATATATATATATATATATATATATATATATGTATATATATTTCAGTCCGTAGAAGGCCAATAGGCCCTGAGGGGCAGATACTATAGAGGTATCTGATTCATGACCACACGGCACACTAGGGACATAGTGTGGTCGGTACAAACCTCCGGCCGCCTCGAAATCATGTCAAAGAAAGTACGTGAAAATTACGATTATTTGAAATTTGAGGTATATCTGTGTTCAGGTCTGTTTGTCTGAGGTTGGTAAGATCATTTATACTTTAATTTTCTTATGTTGCATGTGATTTTATTTTTAATATTTTTATTGCAAACATAAAAATCGGTAAATTAACTGTCTTGGAATTTCATAATAATTTTCAACACCCCCTCCCTCTAAGTCGTGAAACTAATTAATAAAAATATATGAATCAATTTCGAAGAATACATAATATGAAAGAATACATTATACTAAATAATATATGAAGAGTTAGTTGAGTTATTGCTCTTTTTTTTTTTTTTGTTTTTTGTATGTTCGTCAAAATGACGAATAGTTGGTAGAATGAGGTAGGCCGAGGAAGGTTGGCGTTCAACTGTTGAGGCATGAGCACTGCGAGCTTACCCAGCGACGCGTCCGGGGCTCGATACTCAGCAGAACAACAGCTTTTTGAACCTTAAAAGAAGTATCAGCCCTATGCTAGAAAATTGTAGTAACATGTAGACCGTCCCATAAATATGTTTTATGTATAAATTCGCCACTACCAGCCGTGATTTTTGCTATATTTCGACGAAACTCTGTATTCGTAGTGGTAATCCACAGGTAAATATGTGTTGTAAAAATAAACTAAATCGGTTCATTAGGAGGGGGGGGGGGGTTTACTCCGGCCCACAATACCAATTCGCCACTACCAGCCGTGATTTTTGGTATATTTGGACGAAACTCGGTATTCGTAGTGGTAATCTACAGGTAAATATGTGATGTAAAAATAAACTAAATCGGTTCATTAGAAGGGGGGGGGGGGTTTACTCCGGACCCAAATTCCTAATATACTCATACCGGTCGTAATTTCTGCTGTATTGTAACGAAACGCGGTATACGTCGTGGGTAACTCATGAGAAAGAAGTGTTGTAAAAATGAGCTGAATCGGTCAATCGGAAAGCGGGGGTTTAATTTGTAATATATTTCAATAGAAAAGCCCGCGACGTAGGTACACAAAGCTTTCTACCACTCGAGTGACTGTATCCTGTTCCTGCCTTAGATCAAAATACGATAATATGAGGTTTTTTGTATTTATTACGTAGTGCAATAGGTACCATGTGTAAACATAACTCTGGAAGCAAATTAATAATTGATCAGTTACTCATTACAAATTTAAAAGAGAACTATTCATGTTTTTATTTTATTTATGTAGGATATTTTAAGCAAATTGTTCTGGAAAGCAGTCTACACTACCCAAATTCTGAGGAAAGTGCTTAGTTATGCAGCTCCTGTGTGACGGACTTTTTTGTTGTTTTTAAAGCGAGACAACCTTGGAGGTCCTACAGCTGTTTTAGCCTTGATTACACGTGCTAATTTTCAGTCTCCTTTTTTTCTTTTTTTTTTTCTCCAATTTTAAGAGCATTTTTTTTTTTTAATCTTTTACTTTCTTTTATCCTGCCTTAACCCTAGGATGAGGACTCTCGCCCTTTCCAAGCGGAAGCGTTCGAAGCCGACAACTTTTTAAGTGATTTACTCCTAGGATGTTTATTTTAAAAGATGTTTTCCCCCCTTAGTTGAAAAGTACTTAATCTTTTAAGCGTTTTTTTTTGTTTTTTTTTATTTTATTTTTTATTGTTTGTTTTTTTTTTATTGTACAATGAATTAACCATTTTTACTACAAATTAACGGGCAAAATGGATTTCATTAAAACAGTTGACGAATGGCCATCCAGTCTTTGCGACAATAAACGAAAAGAAGTTGTCCTTGCTCGTTTACGGATTGGACATACTCGACTTACCCACAAATTTCTTATGACAAGATGCCACAAACCAATACGCAACATATGTAACACAGAACTTACGATTAAACATTTGCTGACAGACTGCCAGAGAAGAAGCAATTACAACTTCCCGTATGATATGCAAGAACTCCTGGGCAATGATAGCCAGTACTACTATACTGACTTACCTCAAGAATACAGGACTACAATGTCATTGACTACTACGTCTGCAATGTTGGCTTATTTGATATTATATTTCCATTGATACTAAGCACTATTTATAGGTGAAACCTACAAACGTGGTTATGTTATGGTTTAGACAAACCATAACATAACCACACACACTTCCAACACCAATAACCATGCTGATTTCCTAGAATAGCTAAGTTCAGAGGATACAGTTCTTTGTGTTATCGTCATTGAAGCGGGACACCATCAAATGAATGTGATAATTACAGTGAAAAATAAATAAATAAACGAAATAAAAGAACAAGAGCATAAAAAAAAAAAAAAAAAAAAAAAATCACATGAATTATTATATTGCATGAAAACTACAAAATGTTAGGAATGATTTTGCTTCTAGAACTACTTTCACAAATTATCGTATATTTTCACACATAAATAGCTAGCTAGAAATAAAGGGGCCTCCTGGAGTCCTACTTAGAGTACTTATCCTTTATAAAAAAAATAAAGGATGAAGGATGACATGGGACACCACTCAGCCAAAAATAATTTCTGCGTGGAAATTAGAAACTAAAAAAAAAAAAACATTCACGGACTAAATATTTTTAGTGAATATATATATATATATATATATATATATATATATATATATATATATATATATATATATATATCAGACTAATCAAATTTTTTTTTCTAAATTTTATGGACAGAGAAATTGATTCGAGATAATGAGTAGCTTCAAAAGCACCCCCTTGGCCATCCTAGAGTTAAGAAAAGTGTAATCTGCTTAAGGTGATGTAGTTTTATTCACCCGTTGATAGCTTATAAGTTAATATATGTAGGATTGAATTTAGGGATCCTTTACCTAGAAGAGCAGCCAGCTTTTACACCTAACAGTTGTAAATTAGTTTAATATCTGATAGAATAACTTTCCGATGATTGCCAGTAGTCAGTCATAGAGAATTGAGTAATTCTGCTTGATAGAAAAGTAATTAATCTGTCTGATAGTAAAGTAATTTTATATATATATATATATATATATATATATATATATATATATATATATATGTATATATATTGAGAGAGAGTACATCTGTCAGAATAGGCTTTTTCGGATGTTTAACAGTAGCAAGTCGGTCTGTGTTGAGATTAAGTATAAGGGAGTCAGTCACCTGTGTCACAAAACGTTTTCACGTGTGTACGGTTTTTACGGAATTTACTTTATACAGTGTGCTTGCTTTTTCATTTTTAATATAAAAAAATCAACGATTAAATTACTCAATAACATTAAGTGTTCTTCATTCCAGCAAACTTGTTTTACTCGGAAATAATTTCAGGATAACTGTATTTTATTGCATCCGGAGTATTTGTACATAGAAGAATGTTCATAAAGAAAATTATTTAAGCAAAAAGTCCTATACGCAGGAATTACGTCATCTTCGCGCATTTCCGTAACATTGTAATCCCTAATGTCTTCGGAAAGCTTGGAATACATACAGTAAATATATTGTGGAAATTAAACACATTATCCAATGAAATGTATAAGCGAAACATGAGGCACCTTTAGGCACAACGAATTACGGAAGCAAAAATCAGGCACTCGTTCTCTTCGACTTTGTTGTCGAAGTTGGGGTGTTTTAGGCAAACACATTTTACTCTAAAATTAAGTACAAAAATAGGATCAATAAAAAACTGAACACTCCGTTCAAACTTTTGATGTTTTAATCTCTTATTTCTGCGACTTTGTCAAATAAAAAATTACTTTAGAACTATATTTGAAGAAAATTTAGTAAGTATTACAACATCCAACGTGCTTTTAGATTTTTTACTAATGGTAAACCATTAGTGGATTTTTACTAATGGTAGGATTCAGCTTTAGTAGAAAATACAGAATTCAATGTGCTTTATTGCTAGACGTTAGTTTATAAAGAAAACAATTCAAACATAAAATATAGAAACAATGATTTGCGCTAAAGGAATGGGTTTAGAATTGCATGGTTTCCGTTCCAAAACAATTCTTTAAACCCAAAGTATTAACGAATAATAAAATTATTCTGCTTTATATCCCGAGTTTTGTTGTTTAACGTAAGTAAAATTATGATAAAATAGCTCAATGACAAATTGTGGTTCCATTCTGGTAGCTTGTTTTATACAAATGTAACAAAAATATGAATGAATGAATAGTCCAATAAATAATTAATAAAATTTGCCTCTAATAAACAAATAATAATATAATTTGTTTTTATATGTAAGTGACTACTTCTGTAAGGCCTCCCAGATTTCTGGGGCAATAGTCTTGACTTCCCACAGAGACTAGTCCTTTCGAGAAGTGGAGTCCACTCTTCCTCCAGATCTTCCATCTGCTCCTGTCCCTGGCAGTCTTCAACCATTCAGCACCCGCCTTGTTCCGCATGAAATTGGCCCATCTCTTCTTCTGCCTTTCTCTTCCTCTCTTCTGTCCATATGGGATCCATTTCGTAGCCTGCTTTGCCCACCTGTCATTGCCTTCCTCTTCTTCTCATCTGTCCATATGGGATCCATCCCGTAGCCTGCTTTGCCCACCTGTCATTGCCTTCCTCTTCTTTTCATCTGTCCATAAGGGATCCATCCCGTAGCCTGCTTTGCCCACCTGTCATTGTCTTCCTCTTCTTCTCATCTGTCCATATGGGATCCATCCCGTAGCCTGCTTTGCCCACCTGTCATTGCCTTCCTCTTCTTTTCATCTGTCCATATGGGATCCATCCCGTAGGCTCCTTTGCCCACCTGTCATTGTCTTCCTCTTCTTCTCATCTGTCCATATGGGATCCATCCCTTAGCCTGCTTTGCCCACCTGTCATTGTCTTCCTCTTCTCATCTGTCCATATGGGATCCATCCCGTAGACTGCTTTGCCCACCTGTTATTTTGCCGAGCAACATGCCCCAACCAGGTTCACTTGGTCTTCACCATTGCATGGAGTAGAACGTCCTACATGCTTGTCTACATGCTTGTGTCCACATGTGTGCATTAGTTATTTTCTGCCTACTCTCTTCGTTGCCATATTTGAAATCAGTTTTCTTGGACCTTAGAGATCACGATTGGCATCCATAACATATAAACGGCAAGGCAAATTGCTCGAATATAAGCCTCTTCCACTCCATTTTTCTTTATAATAAATTTAAGTGCCCAGAACTTCCTACATGCTTGAGATGTTTTTCTCTGGAGTTCATTTGCACTACCATGAAAGAAAATAAGTTGGTCCAGGTATTCGTCCGTAAGCTCCAAAATGTTTTTGTCAAGCTTTATCTCGGATTTTTCCGGTCTCAAGCCTTAATCCCACTTTATTGCACACGCCCTAATGCTTAAACCAGACTTACTATATATTTAAGGTGTCTGTAAGGAGGATAATATCATCAGCAAATTTGAAGTTGTTTAGTTTTTTTTCCATTTTATTTTTCATGTTTTGTTAGTTTTATGACATTTATAGTTTATACCCATCTGTTCCTGCTTGAAGCATCTTCTCCAAACCATTTCCAAAAATATTCGTGAAAAGAGATGCTAATGCATTATATCCTTACCGAACGCATTTTCCCACAGAGAATCTACATTCCTACATATCTTAGCGACATATCTTAGTGGGTCTACATAGACCCACTAAGATATGTCGCTATAAAGGCTTCGTTTCCTCGGTCGCTTCGACCCCAACCTCTTTCAAGGCTTCAAAAATACTGGAATGCTTTACCGGGTCGATGGCTTTCTTTGAGTCAATAAAGAAGAGATAAGGATTAGCTTGTACTTCTTTCATCTTCCGATAATAACAAAAATATAACACTTATCAATAACATATAGTGTGCTTCATTTATAGAAGTTTGTTAATTAAGAGATACAACATAACAATAAATCAAATATCTCATAACGTGCTACATTTTTCAGAACTTATTCTATTAAGAGTAAACAATTTAAGGATGAAGTAATCAATCAAAAATGAAGTGCACTGTATTTCTGGAAGCATGTTTAATTAGAAAAGAAGAAATTTCGAAATAGAATAGCCTAATAAAGTTCAGGATTGCTTAATTTTCGATGCTTAAAAGTTTTGGAAAGGAATTAATAAAAGGAGACAATAGAAAAATACCGTACAAGGGGGCTTATTTTTGGGAGCTTGATGTTTTATACAGGAATTATTTGAACAATAAAGTTAGAAATATTTATAAAAAAAAAAAAAAAAAAAAAAAAAAAAAAAAAAAAAACGCATTCAAGCTTTCAAAAATATATTACAAATGATAATCGATCTATGGGCAAGCAAGTTTTAAATAATGTGACATTAGAGCTCATTACGAATCTTTTGACGGCAAGGAAACATTTATAGCGTTCATTATTTTGCAGTTATGAGAAAAACAAGTAAAATTTAAAATAACGTATTTTTTTCGATCTAATATTATATTTAAAAAAAAAATAGGTTTCAGAAATTATTCGATCTCGGTTTACATAAATTATTATCTGAGTTGTTTCGAAGATAATCCTGTAAAGCTTAGCTTGCCCTGTACTTTCTCACGACTGTAATGAACAAGTTAAGAGAGTTGATAAAATAAATAAGGCAATATAAAAATATTTACATAGTGAATTACTTCCACCTATTAAACAAAATTTTAAGCTTGTTGCTCTTTTTTCAATTTTAGCTGATTATCTCAGAGTGGTTAATATTTTTCTCGAAAATGTCGCATGTATGAACAAAAAAAAAAAAAAAAATCAACAGAGAACATTTTAAGTAAAGATGGAATGGTTGGGATTCGGCTAAATAAACCTCAATATGATTTTGTTTTAAAAAATCTATATTTCGGACGTTTCGGCTACTCATTGGTAGCCTTCGTCAGCTAAAATGACAAAAAAAGAAATTAATACAGAAACCAAAAAATTGTGATAGGTAACAGAACTATAAATACAATTAACTTATAAAAGAAAATATCGTCTTAAATTCTTAGAATGAGTAGAATGAAAAAAATAAATAGGTACAGTAATTGATTTTAATAGTAATTAGTAACATTAATTGATTTTACAAAGAAATAAGAAACTACATACCAATGACAAATATAGTAGCTGATAGTAACATTAATTAATTTTACAAAGAAATAAGATACTACATATCAGTGGAAATGCCGAGCGGCAGAGGAAGACCAAGGTTGGCAATTAAGTAACCATTGTGAAAGTGTCTAAGGAAAAAGGAATCTACTGGGGTATATGTAACTGAAAACAGCAGATGGTGGGAGAAAGGTCGGTAAGGATCAAAAGGCATGTTTATGACAGGAAAGGAGAAAAAGGTGTTAATGGAAGGATACCCAAGGGGCATGGGAAAATCTAGGTGGGAGGTCGGGAGAGTTTTTGGAAAATATTAGCGTACATAGGAGAAATGCCTTGTTTGTCAATTTTGTAGTTTATATTGTTTTTGTTTAAGTTTATGTGTACAAATTCCGAGATCTGTAGTCTTTTTTTGTTTCGTTGTGTAGAAAGAATTTTCGTGTCGTCGAAGTTAAAAGTGTGTTTTTGCGTAATGGCGTGTTTAGCAAGTGCAGATTTATCATTCTAAGAATTTAAGACGATATGTTCTTTTATAAGTTAATTGAATTTATAGTTCTGTTACCTATCACAATTATAAACTTTTTTTTGTTTCTGTATTAATTTCTTTTTTTGTCATTTTAGCTGACGAAGGCTACCAATGAGTAGCCGAAACGTCCGAAATATAGATTTTTTAAAACAAAATCATATTGAGGTTTATTTAGCCGAATCCCAACCATTCCATCTTTACTTATCACCTCGACGGCTAACTATCTAATCATCATGAAGAGAATATTTTAGAAGTACCAGTGTAAATCTCACATGAAAATCTTCCACTGTTCATATTGTTTAGGGACTCCAACAGGGTAATTCTAATCTAATAATAAGTCATTGGAGATCAAAAATTATCCAGTTCTATATTTATTGTATAATTATTTCATCTTCATTTATATAAGCAGGTTATAAAACATTATCGGGATTCAGTTCTATTTCCAACTCGTTGGGGATTAACGAAAAGGCGCCTTAGATATGCAGACTTTTATTTTCGATATATCTCCAAGTTTTCCTTATGAGCTTGTTTAAAACATCAAAAGAATAGGGATAATTTTTTTTAAACCGTGGGTTAAAAATAGGCTAGCATATCTATGAATTCCTTGCGATAATAATACTTGTAGAATGGCCACTCTCGCAGGTTATTCTTCTACAAAATAAACAAATATTTATTAGAGTTGTTAGAATTCCATTCTTAACTGTGCCAATTCCAGACATTACAAATGACAACATTAGAGCGTTATGGGAACACGCTTTCCTGCGCGTATGGCAGACGCAGTTCGGACTTATAATATATATGATATTCAAATCTCATAAAAACATTTAATAAAGATGACAGGTGCCGTGCTCTCGTGGCTAAAGCCTTAGTTTCCCTTACGGGAGATGGTGGGTTCAATACACAACGGAGGCAGGAATGTTCTCATCTCACGGCTCGTTGACAAAATTCCCCGCTGCCCCTTGGATGTTGGCGCTAATGGACCCGATGTCGATGCGCCGTAAAAAGTAAATAAAAATAAGTAAAATAAAGATGACGTTTTTTTTTTTTTTTTTTTTTTTTTTTTTTTTTTGTTGCTTCGTCAATGACACTAAGTTAGCTTTAGTGTCATTTTACTACTAACAGGTGGCATATAATGAAATTCACAAATTTTCAATATTTTCGTTATCAATATTCCTTAGTGTTTTTATTTTCATTTTGGCAGTATTCTGAAAACGGAAGGGAACAGGGGTAGCCTGAAGAGCCGACGTTTTCCTAATTCTTTTCTTTTTGAATTGTTTGTGTTAATAAATAATACTTAGATTTTATTTTATCATATTCTTAATTTTAGTATTTAGCAAGGACTTTAAATAATACACATTCGTTAATATAAATGCATAAACCATCCCTGATAATATCGTCCCTACCATGTCAAGCTATCGAACATGCAAATCGCAGCAAATTAGAGAACGAACATATTCTATGCATTCACGAAGTATTATATTGAAAAGTTGTCTTATTAGATACTTTATTTAAGGCATTAAGGGCTATTCCAATGGGTCTGGAGATGTGACAATTTGCGACAAGCCGAATCGTCCACAATCCAAGAGCAAGCAAAGTCTGGAATCTGAAAAACGTGATTTTGCATATTCGATAGTTTGACGTGGTAGGGACGATATGTACAAAAATAATAAATGTTAAGAATGAGCGAAATAAGTCAATACGTTTTATAAATATGTTCAGGAGGTCGCTGAAATTTAAAATCCTTCCCTAAAATGGCTGAAAATAAATTATATATATATATATATATATATATATATATATATATATATATATATATATAATATATATAATATATATATAATATATATATTTACATAAATAAATGTTATTAGAGTTGTAGTTGTTCGCCGAAAAAATCAATCATACTACTAAAAGTTTATATATAGTAATTACCGCCAATATATCGTTCAAAATATGTAACAAACGAAAATTTCCAGCAAAAATCATAGTATATTGTTCTTAGAAATTCCCTCTGGTTGTATGGAAGGGTCGTAGGAAAAAGCCATCGCATATTTTCCACATCCAATTTTTTCTTCTTAACGTTACTGTCATGGTGCACATCCAATATTCATCCAATCTTTCTCTTGAACATTCATCCAATTTATCCTTTTCCCCCTTGCTTTAATTTGTGTTAAATTTTGCTTTCTTTTGCTATTTTTTTTAATAAAATATACCACCAGCTCAGCTCGTTTTATCAGGATAGGGATTTTATATTACTGCTTAATCAGGTTTTATTGCGCGACTATTGCAGACTCCGGGAATGGGAAAAATAGGTACAATTTTACAACTTTCCGAAGATAAGTCCATTAGAAATGAAGGGGTTTCAAGATCTCAAATGAACAACCAAAAATTCTTGATTTTGTGCTATGGAATACCTTCAAGAAACTTTGCACAGGAAACAAATAAATTTCGTGTACAGAACGTTCAGTGAGATTTCAATTGGTCGAACGTGTTTCTAATACGATTATATAATTCTCGGATGGTTTTTATAACCTTCCTAAGAAATGTAGCTTTTTTGGCTATCATTAAATAATTTTTGGGAAAAAAGTCTTCATATCTTCATGGATTCTATCACCCGGATACGAATATATATATATATATATATATATATATATATATAAATTACTTATCAGGTCCCCCCCCCAAATCATCTCATGAAATAGATTCTACAGAATCATATATCTCGTTTAATATTTTCTTAGTATTATCTAGTATACTAAAAATAACAACAGATCAAAACCATTTGTCCTAATGACAAAGAATTTGTTTGCTCTCCTTCAGAGCCGATGATAAGAAGAGGCAGATAACATTCACTTATCATAAATCTTGTCAGTCCTTAATACACATTGGAATACCGAATTAGCAATCTATTGGAGCGGTCAAAATATGTGCGGGTATTAAGATAAAAGTGGTGTAAATACATTTAAAGTGAGGAATATAAAAGAAAAAAAAAGCTATAAGCCGCTTTAGGTGGGGAGTTTTGTGTTAGTTTAAAGTTAATTAAAAATGTTCAGTGCGGATTTGAATGTGGACCGAGGAACTGTTTTAAGTGTGTTTATTGGACTAAGTGTATTGTTAAATTCAGAATATTATTAAGTTCTTCGTGAAACTTGGTTGCTGAAATAAGGTAAGAATTTGTTTCTATTTCAGGATAATAAGTGAGATTAAATGTGAAAGGTATAACTAGTTTGGCCACTCAGGTGGTGACAAACTAGTTAACTGTCATAACAAAACATCCAAAGAAGTCAACACAAAAAATAAAATAATGACTGATGGCTACATAATAAAAACTTTAAATAATAGCTTAATATACTATTTAAGAAGATTAGAATAACTTTCTAAAATAAAATTTAAAAAAAATCAGTCCCATAACAGGCCACAAGGGCCCAGAGGGTCAGGTACTGTTGAGGTATCTGATTCGTGACCATACGGCACACTAGGGAGATAGTGTGGTCAGTAGTATGCTCCGGCCGCCTGATATTTCACTTTCCAGGTACCCATTAATTAATTAAAGCTGGATGGAACCCGAGAAGGGGTCGGTTAAGAAAGGTCTGGGAACCCGAATACAACCGTGAGCTCGGGTCCTCCAATTCATTAGTCGAGTCCTCTACTACTGAGCTTACCTTGGTAATAATAAATTATTTTATAGTATATCTATTTATATAAAAATCACGGGTCTGTCTGTTACATATACAATTGCACACCCTTCGTCCAATTTTGACCAAATTTGGCACACAGGTAGGTCTTGAGACGGGGAGAGTCATAGGCCTGGTTAAAATCGTCTACGACACAGTTCGGAGATCACGAGTTCCAAACAATGAACCCAAATAGTTACAGATTTTCGTGATTATATTTTAATATTAATTATTTAGTTTCTAATTTATTTTTGATTTTCTATATGCAGAAAGTAGGTGTAGCATAGCACGCCGGGTAACAGCTAGTAGTATATAAATATTGCTGATAAGTTTTAACTAGTTTAGTACAGAGTACTACCTTCTTTAAGAAGATTTGCAGGTAGTTTGGAATGTTCAACTAATACTAATTATGTTTTTTCGTTAGTCCAATATTTTCTTCATAATTTATTGTCTGATTTTATTCAGTAATACAACCAGTCATTTATTATGTGTGTGCATAATATATGAACCAAGTCCCGTACTCATATTCTTTCAATGTCAATGTAAATTCTATTTATTAGCTGCCTCTTTTGCATGGCTATCTCCTGATATAGTTAGTCCGAGATCCTCGTGCCTATGTCTTCCTGCATAGCGAAATTTTGCAATTGGCGAGGCTGTGGAATTGTTTATTTATTTAATATCCTGATTTGAACCTCCCTTATCTTGATTAAGTTATTTAAACTAATTTAACAGAGAATGGTAGTAAGTAAACTTTCATTTTCTTAGATAAATACAAAATTAATTCATATTTGGCAGCTATTATTATTAATAATAATAATTATTTACTAAAGGAAAGTACGTGACATTGTATCAATTTCTATTAAAATTGATTTATTTTAGCGGGACGAATGGTGATTAGTTAATTTTAAGGGTGTATTTATTTTTATTTATTTGTTTCATGAGCTCCGCAACGAAGGCGATTTGCTCTAATTTAAACAAGTATCATACATATTAAATTGAAATATTGGTAGTTAGCAGTTACTAAAATTATAGTAAAATATAAAAATATGAAAAGAACACAAAATAAAGTGAATTTAACGTAAGTAGAACAACAATTATTAGCAGTGTAATTTTCTCTTTTTAATTTTTTGGTATACCAAAGTAAAATACCAAAACATAGCAGAAAAAAAACAGATATCCACAAATAAGAAAACAGTTCATTTTTTGAATTTTTCTCCATCTTTGCGAGTCATTGGTTCTTTTTTATCCGTGGCACGTTTTTTTGGGCCCCTCGAGTATATGTTAATTTTCTCTTCATTCAGCGATGCAACTGTCAGAGAAGTAGATAATTCCTCAGTATCGTGTTGTACACTTCCTTCTGTATCTATCTTCCTTTCATCAATTCAGGAATTAGATTTATCCGTAGTGTGAAGTTCAGATACATAAACATGTGTAGCAGAAATCCCTAACGAAGACTTCTCTAGATTTGCCATTTTCTTAGACACGTTATCTGCGGAGTTATGATTAGTCTCTAGGTGTCTGTGTAAAATGGCCGATACGGAGGCGGGTAATAATTAACAAAATAAATAAACTTATTTTGTGGATTATTTACACTCATAGAAAAAATAAACAGTTAAAATGAATTTCGACACCCCAACTCGAAGGCTTGGTGTAATAGATTTAATTTTTCATTTTATTATTTCATTTGTGCGATATGTGATGTGCTATAAATAGTGCAATGCCTAAAAAGTAAATTACTTGCTTTCAAGCATAAGATAAGAGTAACGAAAAAACGAAACCAAACATTTCAGTTTCAAGCTTTTATTACCCCCGAATGTTACCGTGACATCGAAAATCACTTCAGTAACTTTTTGTAGGATATTTATTAATCTTTCGAAAGGTTACTGTCGTTTTGCCACAATTTCCCAACCATTTTAGGGATATATATATATATATATATATATATATATATATATATATGTGTGTGTGCGTGTGTGTATATATATATATATGCGTGTATATATATATATATATATATATATATATATATATATATATTGAACCACGGTCATGTTAGTAAAACGTGTAATGGTTTATTCGGCACTTCCGGATTGCGTATTAGGTCAACCACATAAGCGCATTTACTTCTAATGGAGCGAAGAAGAAACCACGCTAAAAAAAGGGGGATTTCACCGTTGAAGCTCAAAGAATAATAATTTTTATTTTATTTTATTTTTTTTTTTTTTACGGCGCATCTACAACTTGGCCATTAGCGCCGCAAGAATAATAATATTCTTTTATTTGTTGCTCCATGTTATTCTTGTTACAAGGCTCTTAAGGAGCAACTTCAACTATGTACCATTTGAAATGAACCTCTTTCTGCCAATTATAAATACCTCTTTTTTTTTTTTTTTCTTTTAATAACAAAGGAATTCAAGGATGCGAACACACACTTAAACATGGATATACAGAGAGACAACGGAATCAAGTAAATAGGCTCTTTCTTTTGGATTTGGCACCAGACTCAAACCTCCCTCTTTTTTAATTGATATGGATAATATTTCAGCGGCGCAAACGGTTTTGTTGCCATCCAGGAGGCCATAGTTGAAGGGAAATAGTTTTTCAAAATTGACCTCTCATTATGTGTAGAAAAAACTAGAAAGGAATAGGCAATTTTATTTACTTGTGTAGGATTTTCTGATATAGAAAGAATTAAAGAGCAAGATGAAGTGCGATAAGTTTCCTAGAAAACGATATTTGAGGGGACTTTTATAAAGTTCATTGAAGTATGGGAATAAAGTTGGTAAATTAAAGTGGAGGACAAATTTAGTGCTAAGGCACAGATCCCTGACTGGTGAACAGATACAGAGAGGTATTTTATTTAAAATCAATGAAATTATTGAAAACAATCATAATAATTGAATAAAAAGGTTCTCTAAGGCTGGATAATATTTGTAATATATTTAAAGAATGAAGAGTTTCAGCATATCTTACATTGCATAAAGTAATATTTATTATATGATAATTATATATCGACGGTCACAAGGAATAAGTTGGCAAGTCGAAAAATTGGCGAAATGAGTTAAGTGGGCTAGATAATCTAAGACTCATGGATAGTGTATCGAAGTCACTAACCCACAGCTTTGATATTTTCCGACTTATAAAGATGTGGGTTTTTTGGCATCTCGTGAAATACCGTGTTTTATCTGTTAATTCAACTTATCAAAATTCAGTCAAGCATCGTTCATGTGAACAAGAATATAATTCGAATTACCTTAGTTGAATCGATCCATGCAAGAAGAACTTCACTCCATTTTTCCCCGATAATATTTTCACTAGTATGAGTGATGAATTCTTTGTATCTAAAGGCAGCTTCACATTTTTATGTTAAAAGGACTTCAATCCAATAAATAGTTGCCATAGAAACAGTCCTAATTTTATTACTCTAGGAGAAAGGGTTACAGTCTAGTTTTCTCAAAACTACTGATTTTGGACTGAAGCTCTTTTTGCATGGACCGATTCAGTTAGGTTCAATGAATCTGTGGACAACTTTACATAGTTAAATGGTGCATTTAATTAAGTGGACAAATGCTCTATAGATAGTGATAGTTTTATGTTAAATCAAGTATTTAATGTTTAGAGTGGCGTCATTAACGAGATAAACAAGATATATCGAATTAATAAATGATTTAAATAATGATAACAATAATTTCTAGAAAATCAACAAAGAAATATTTAAGTAAAGACCTAAATACTACCAAAATGCAGAATTGTACACTGAGACTAGGAAAAAAAAACTGTTTCCATCAATTTCTATGCCAATTGATTCCACAGCCTCAATTTGTCTTACTTGTGGCCCAAATAATGTCAAGCGCAAAACTTGAAAAGCGAGCGAGACACAGATCATACAATGGTTGATTTAGGTTCCAAAAGTAAAGACAAATGAAATGTTTTAAGCCAAAATATCGGCTTTTAGCGCGGTTCCTCCTTCCCTCTATAGGGAGGAACCCCGCTTATAAGGTTATACCGAAAATAAAAACTTTTTGTGGAAATCCTTGTATAAAAAAAAATTGAATACCACGGACCTCGGAAGTCCAGAAGAATTAAAAACAATAATATCTTGCTCACGATCCTGCTACCAATATTTGGGTTCTAGTTCCAAGGTCTGACGGAGAACTCCAATCTGAAAATGATTGAGATGAGCAAACAAGATAGTCCGTGGAAGTACCCGCCTCGCTGGTGCATCAATTGGGTCATCTCGTACTCAGGCAGTTAAATCTTATCAAGCTCAAGATGAAACTCATTAATATTCCAAGATTTAGTACACTTTATATCTCTAGAAATCAGATAATTTATTAACAAAAAAAAAAAAAAAAAAAAAAAAAAAAAAAATCATTTAGAGCCTTCTGCTCAAATTCAGGAACATAAATATGCTTCAGGCCCACCCAACCTGTATACTGTGCATGTATAACAGCCTTCTTTTTCATGCATGGCTAAGGCGCATGCGCGAACTCCAGTGGACACATTTTTGTATTTGTATTGTATTTGAAGGAATTTTAAAGAGCTAACATAAAATAAACATTCTTGTAAATAAAGCAATGCAGTGGATTAAAATAATTAAGCAATTAAAAAATCGAATAATCACCTTTTTATTTAAAGAAATTTCAATAAAACCCCATATTTAAAGAAGAGAGGATTTAATAATTTTGAAAAATTACCGTAAAATGGGATCACATTAGAACGGTGTGAAGAAATTGGTACAAACCTTTACTGCTTACATCGTCGATACAAATGCAAAGTATCGAAAACGAACAAACGCATTTTTCATTTTCAATCTTTACTGATTGCTGTTGGATTGATGGAAAACAAACTCTGGAATCTAACTTCACTCAGTGAAAAGGGAAAGTAACCACTGTCAAAAAGTTGAATCTGCCGACTATTTGACTT
Source organism: Gonocerus acuteangulatus (assembly GCA_946811695.1). NCBI lineage: Eukaryota > Metazoa > Arthropoda > Insecta > Hemiptera > Coreidae > Gonocerus > Gonocerus acuteangulatus. Next base: position 37,345,809 of record OX328129.1, read on the forward strand.
TCCAAAAGCAAAGTAATGAATAAAAGTTTTTTCACTCTCAAAACTGGCCATTTTCACATTCGATAGTTTGCATTTGTATCGACGATATATTTGTCTGAGAACGAACAGACAAATATATTGGTATATACTTGCAATTAAAATATGTTTCTTTTTTATAAAAGTTAAGCGAAAGCTCTTTTGAATATGAAAAATTGTCACATTATCAAACAAAGATATTAATATTAAAAAATTCACATTAGTACTCATCACTCTCTGAATCGTGAATATTATCGTTTTATAGGTTTCTCAATGGTACCCAGGACAAAATTGGCAATCGCTTTGAATATGTTATGTATTAATTTCAGTGTTTACTGTAACGCTATGAAACAATGGTTATCTCAGTATGTTTAGCTATCCAGGAAAGATAATACCTTGACTATTTTACTATCATTGTGTTAATCCAATCGGTTAACGGAGGTAACGTATATGAAAAATTGATCAATGTAAGACATTTAAATACAATATTCGATCAATTAAGGCAATTTAAATAGTACACCAATTCTGTTGTCCCTACTTAAAAATATACAGTTTTTGCGACATTTTTTTTTTCGCGTTTTTATTCTTATATGAAGCAGTGAGTTGATTTTCAAGAAAATCCTTGTTGGGGCACTAATAGATCAGAATTACCCAGTATTAATATATTACTAACTGGGGAATGTGTGAGTAGAAGTTTAAAATTCTTTTGACCTGAAAATGTCATATTGCTCGGGGTATCAAAAATTTTCCGTCTGAGTTGACGCAAAAATCCTAGAGGTCTGGCGTCAAATGCAACAAAAAATGTAGAATTTATAACGAGAAGTCAATAACTGGTTGTTATTTACTTTCCAAATAAAATTCTTATGGTTAAAATGTTTTCTCTTAGAGGGATTATTTTAAATTATTATATAGATATATAATATAAGGAGTCACAATGAAAATTGATATTCAGATAGACTGCAATGATGTTGGCAATTTGTATCTTTTTCCCACAAAGACAAAGCGTAATTATACAAGTTTATCAGTAAAGTCGACTCACATCACTTTTGGCCATAAAAAACAATTTCAGGCCCATTATGGTGCATTATGGTTGGTGCCGCGGTAAAGAATAGGATTCTTGGTATGTTTCACACATTGTTGGAGTTTCACACGAGAAAACGTCACAATTCCTAGTCGGCACGTCCTGCATCAATATGAATATCCTCCTTAACAGTATTGAGGAAAGGCGCTTAAACGCCACAAAGGTTTTAGAGATTAATAGGAATTAAATTCTTCTGAGCCCTTTGGCTGTTTATCAATGAAGTAATAGGATGTAAAGGAATTTGGGTTTTTCTGATGGCTTAAATTATATAATACAATTCTAAATATATTTCAACAGAATCTGATATCCGCGATATATCATAAACAATGAAAACCTCTAAAAAAGGATCAGATATTTTTTATGACAACAGAAGACATACCACTATTTGCATAATGCATTAAGACATTAACACTTACTAAGAGACTCAGAAAACGAGAAAACATCAACATACCGTGTAACATGTATGAACTCTTGACAGATGGTAGCCCAAACATCCATTATTTTACAATTTATAAAAAATATGAACATGTATGAAGATATATAAGAAAACAAAATATTTTAATATGATAAAATTAAATTTTATCTGTACAAAAGAGCGTTTTTAATTTATTAAGAATATTTGATTACTTGTTTAATTTTGTTTGCACCCTACCAGCTTATAGAGCAAATCGCCCAGTTGCGGGCTGTAAAATGAAATAAATAAAATCTGCTATTTGGCAATATGTAGGATTAAAGTTCATATAAATATACATACAGTCGTGGGAGTGTATGTATGTATGTATGTATGTATATATATATATATATATATATATATATATATAAATATATATTTTATTGATGTTTTCCGGTAGTGGGGTTGCTTAATTCCAGAGGGTGAAACAAAATTCAGTCTTCCCACAAATTTTCTTTATTTTGCACTAGGCCTTTCAACACAAATGTGCCATCATCAGGTGCTAACAACAAATAAAAACATGCATTAATATTGTTTGACTCCTTAATAACAATTAATATTGTTTGACTGTTGTTGGACAGTAATTAGTCTAATTATTCTAATTAATAGTTAGAATTTATAAAGCAAACGCTGAAAGTATAGATTGGAACATAATGTTATAATTAATAGTTAGAATATATGAAGCAAACGGTAATAATAAAAATTGGAACATAATGTTATAGATTAAAGTTGTTTAGTAAATAATTACAAATTCATAAACTAAGGTGTCTAAATGAAGTTTTTAAAATAATATAACTTTATATTGTATTATTACTATAGCTATAATACCATATATGTGCATATATATCCACATATATACACACACATATATATATATATATATATATATATATGCATATGCTCACATACATACACAAACACACAAGGATACATATACATTTATATACATACGACTACACACACACAGACACACACATACTCACATATACATACACACATCCATATAAATAAAAGGGACATAATATTTTTGCTAACTATATAATATATGTATAATAACAAATGTGAACTTATATCTACCTCCGTGCAGTGGTAGTTGTTACCAGGGCTGTGTTCGGGCTAGTACTGGTGAGGGTGGGACTAGTCATAAACGACGGGAGAGGTATCAATTAGACTAATTACTGTCCAACAACAGTCAAACGATATTAATTGTTATTAAGGAGTCAAACAATATTAATGCATGTTTTTATTTGTTGTTAGCACCTGATGATGGCACATTTGTGTTGAAAGGCCTAGTGCAAAATAAAGAAAATTTGTGGGAAGACTGAATTTTGTTTCACCCTCTGGAATATATATATATATATATATATATATATATATATATATATATATATATATATATATATATATACATATCGGAGAAAACGGCATCCTGAATTTTTAAATATGTGCGTTAAAATACTAGCTTAAGTCGAAAACGACCCGTTTAGCAGGCTATTTGTAAGATTGCTAGAAAAACTATTCGAAGATCTCTTTGGTTGGCATGGGTGTGGAATATACAATAATTAATTAAAATATTAATACGAAATTACCTGAAATCTTCCAAGTGCCCGAAAAAATTAGAACTTGGAGATATGTTGGGATCACTCAAACTCGCAATAAAAGAATGATAACAATCAAACGTAAAATAAGTCATTTTGCAATCGAAGAAGCAGTCTTTCACAAGGCATCATCAAAATGACGATAAGTATATATTCCTTAGTCATTCACAGGAGGGATAGTAAATAAAAAATGACGTTAGAAGTATTTAAATCAATGATTTTCCTTGAATGATCAAGCTATTGAGACTTGTTCAGATGCCGATTATTTGGAGTGCTTTCATAATATTAGCGAGTCGATAGGACGTGTTGGCATATCAGTGAGAAAAAAAAATGTTCCTAAAAATATTTTGATTTTAGCACTTTCCTCCGAAGGAAAGTAGCTATTGAGGTTGGACTCATGACGGAATTTTTGAAAAATTTCTTCAAATCTTTATCGATCCTACCTAGTAGACACCGAAAATGACCCCCGTTAAAATTTATATATATCTATATATATATATATATATATATATATATATATATATATATATGCATATATATATATGTATATATATATGTGTCTGTTAACACGATAGCGGCCAGAGTTTTGGTTTTTTCGTCACGACACTTGGTATATAGCATTCAATTAGCAAACGATTGAACGAGTTCGTTAACCACCAAAATCGGTCCACCGGAAGGGGGGGTTTACCCCGGACGCAAAACACTAATTTGACTATGTCAGCCGTAATATTTGTTATATTTCAACGAAACTTGGTATTCGTAGTGGTAATATAGAGAGAAAAGTGAGATATAAAAATGAACTAAATCGGCTCATTAGAAGGGGGGGTTTACTCCGGACCCACAATACCAATTCGCCACTACCAGCCGTGATTTTTGGTATATTTCGACGAAACTCGGCATTCGTAGTGCTAATCCACAGGTAAATATGTGTTGTAAAAATAAACTAAATCGGTTCATTAGGAGGGGGCGTTTACTCCGGACCCACAATACCAATTCGCCACTACCAGCCGTGATTTTTGGTATATTTCGACGAAACTCGGTATTCGTAGTGGTAATCTACAGGTAAATATGAGTTGTAAAAATAAACTAAATCGGGTTATTAGAAGGGGGGGTTTACTCCGGACCCAAATTCCTTATATACTCATACCGGTCGTAATTTCTGTTGTATTGTAACGAATCGCGGTATACGTCGTGGGTAACACATGAGAAAGATGTGTTGTAAAAATGAGCTGAATCGGTCAATCGGAAAGCGGGGGTTTAATTTGTAATATATTTCAATAGAAAAGCCCGCCAGACGTAGGTTCACAAAGCCGCCACAAGGAGCGCTTTCTACCACTAGAGTGACTGTATCCTGTTCCTCCGTTAGATCAAAATACGATAATATGAGGTTTTTTGTATTTATTACGTAGTGTAGTAGGTACCATGTGTAAACATAACTCTGGAAGCAAATTAATAATTGATCAGTTACTCATTACAAATTTAAAAGAGAACTATTCATGTTTTTATTTTATTTATGTAGGATATTTTAAGCAAATTGTTCTGGAAAGCAGTCTACACTACCCAAATTCTGAGGAAAGTGCTTAGTTATGCAGCTCCTGCGTGACGGACTTTTTTATATTCTATACGTTATTATGAAGAAACTAACTGACGAACAGACGGATTTATGAACACATTTTTTAATCTTTAGAAAAAGGGACACCGCAGTTCTATTAAATTATCGGTCTGGTGAAAAATAATGCAAGTTTTGAACATTCTTTATGTTATTTTAATTGTCTGCCTCTACTCATTAAGAGCCATTGGCAGGTCAATGAGTGTTATATCTTAAATGTAGGACAGTAGACGTGGCAGGCATCGAATGTTGGTGGGTGTAAGCCTTCCAGGAAGTATGTATTTGTCAATTTCATGTGGCCAATACGTAGTCTGCTGAGCATCACTTCAATTTTCCATGCTGCCGCTCTGAGGTAGTCCACGGTTTCACATTCTCTTTTATCTTCCTGAGATGATTATTAAGTTTTAACCAATCCCCAGTCCAAAAATGAAGTACTGTCTTCTTGACAAAATGTTTCAAGTCTGTGGCTTACTCGATGACTCTAAACCATTCAACCTGTTCTCTAGCTGAATTGGCCTCAAACATTCATTTTGGTTAGGTAAGTCCTAAGTAATCAAATATACCCTTAAGACGAGCTAATTGATTATAAACAATGGATATAAATGTTGTTTTTCCTCAAAGATTAGTTTAGTTTGTGTTCCATTTTGTATTCTAAGAACCTCTAAAATTCACAAGATTTTTGTCATGACCGAAGCAACCAATACACTAATGTTTGGTGCGAAGGAAGCATGAGTGAATCTACAGTGCAGCAATGGGTCTGAAAATATTGATCTGGAAGACAATGAAGATTGTGATAGGGCCTTTTGTTGATCACGACTAACTGAGGGCTTTAGTAGATGAAAACCCACGCAAAACTCGGAATATTGCGAGACAAGTTGCAGTTGAACACTCAACTCAAATGTTTTTCCAACAATTTTGGACAAACCAGCATTATTTTTGCACCAAACCAATAGGTCTGAGATATTTCATCCCTGTACCATATCCAATTAAGAACAAGTGTTCTGAATGAAACTTAGCTATAAAAAAGGATATGACATGTTTAACACACTATTAAGAAATTAGATGAAATCAGCGGGTTAAAAAGTTATAGCCAGTTTTTTATATGAGTGATTATAATCACTCATATCGAACAAAATCTATATATGACTCAATTCAGCAACAAATTAACAAAAACTAAACATATCTCAAGGATGATCATTAGTCAACAAACAAAAATAATTATTTTTGTTTGTTGACTAATGATCATCCTTGAGATATGTTTAGTTTTTGTCAATTTGTTGCTGAATTGAGTCATATATAGATTTTGTTAGGAAAATACAAACAAGAAATATTTCAAATATGAACTAGTCGTTTACTTTCGAAATTCGTACGTGGCCCAAGTCCAAAATGGAATTTATTGGCAATGTGGGTGGGCTGTGATTTCCCGCGATACTGGCAGAAATCCAAGTCCTTAAGGTTTGAGTTTTCCTTGTCTTAAGAACTAAGGAGAATATTTTATAACAAAATTTGATTGTTACTTCAAAAAAGAAAATTCACGACTTAAAACAATGAACGCCTTTCCATAAAGAGATCTCTATGCACCCTGCTTCCCAATCATATTAACACATTCCATACATCAAATCAATTACACATTTAGAAAATAAAAGGCATTTTACGTAACACTAATTTTAATGATTGCAAGTAGCTATAAACAATTTAATGATATTGTTATTTACAATAAAAATTATTATTCGGTAGTCCCAAAAATTCCCTAAGAAAATTAAATAAAGTCCGACTCGCAGGAACTGCATCATCTTAGCGTGGTTCTTATTATTATAAGCGTTTTGCGTTAATCTGAAGAGCTATTGCCAACGTGACAATATATATATATATAATAGAATATTTGTTTTGTTTTTTCGGTTATTTTCAAAGGATGCTTTCAAGTAATTTATACTAGGCAAAGAAAGGCCTAGGTTTTAAATTTATTTAAATTTGAACGTCCATTATTATAAACGGAGAATTTAAGGATTTTTAAGTATAGATAGCAAATAGATGTTTTTACAATCCCATACAAAAAGTATAATTTTTTTTTACAACAGAAAAAAGAAAAGAAACCTGTTGCAATTGAAACCACACCTCCATGGCACTGTAAATTGTCATCCTACGGAATAGCATCCATTCTTGCACGAGGGCCGATCCAAATAGGTTTTCTCTAGAAATGAGGGAAATGCAACAAAAGATTCAAGTTGAACAGGTACACTGCAATCAAGGCTGAATCAATGCTTAACGACACAAGCATCCCTCCTGCATAACATTGTGACTGTTAGTACAACAGAAGAAAAGGATCTAACTAACACCACAATTAGTACCGAATATTTTAGTAAATATATATATATATATATATATATATATATATATATATAAATATATATATATATATATATATAGAGAGAGAGAGAGAGAGAGAGAGAGGGAGGGAGTTGTACCTCTGACCATATCGTACCTTTGACCACCGAGGCTGTGGCAGCATGTAGCAACATTTTATAAATTTTGGTGCAATTAGTGTTTAGCTCCTTCACTAGAGGGCTTGTGTGTGTGTGTGTATATATACATATATATATATATATATATATATATATATATATATATATATATATATATATATATATATATATCAGTCCCGTAACAGGCCACAAGGGCCCAGAGGGGCAGATACTGTAGAGGTATCTGATTCTTGACCATACGGCACACTAGGTAGATAGTGTGGTCAATACTATGCTCCGGCCGCCTGATTTTCCCCTTGGCTGCTTCGACTGCTAGAGTCATTAGCATCCAAGTACCCATTATTAAATTAATTAAAGGCTGGGTCGGCCTAGGGACGGTCAGGGAGGCCGAATTCAACCCATGAAAAAATCTTTAGTGCTTGCTCGGGATCTGAACTCAGGCCTCCAGGTTATTAGTCCAGTGCTCTACCACTGAACTAACCTCGTTCCCATGTATATATATATATATATATATATATATATATATATACATATATATATATATATATATATATATATATATATATATATATATTCCAATAACATTAACTGTAGCGAAATGATTTGTAAATTAATCACGGCAGCACTAGAAGAAAAAATCTTTAATGCGCGCTCGGGTTTTGAACCTGGTCCTCCAGTTCATTAGTCGAGTGCTCTACTACTGAGCTAACCTCGCCCCCATATATATATATATATATATATATATATATATATATATATATATATATATATATATATATATGAACATACGTGGTAATAGCAAAACTAGATTTTTATCTCGAATCCTCTAATAATAGGTACATTATCCGCTTAGTCCGGAGAATCCACACATAGGCCCCTTAATTTCCTTCTGGACTTAATATTACAAACGTGACAATATTTAAAAGAACAAGAGCTAGGTGGCAGCAACTGTCCGGAAAACCATAAGATATATATCAATTCTTAACTTAAATATTTTTTTCAATATACTGGACGGGATTTAGGAATATTTATATCAATTTTTTTTTTATTTATTTTATCTGTACTCTTAAAAACAAAAGCTTTCTCTGAAATCGATATTCGCCAACAAACTATCGATTAGAAACAGCTGTTGGACAACAGCCATATTAGGTTTATTGTACTAGTATGGACCCCGTATTTGTGGAAGGTCTTCCTTAGCTAAGGCTAAATTCATTCATACATAATTAAGTTGCTCCTGAAGAGGTGTCAAGAGGCGCAAAAACATGTAGAGCAATAAATAGAGCGCTTTAATTGAAGTTGACGATTTTTATATATGCATGATATTTCGCCTATTTCAACAATATTAAAGAAAGAGGGGTCGCAATTTTGTAATATGTATACAATTCATTCTTGCAGATGATCGAAAATTTTTTTACAATTCATTAGAAAGAAAGGATTATGGTCGGGAAAGCAGTCATATTTATTGGCACCACATTATTTATTTATTTTATTTTTTTGTTCCTTTTTAAAGCAATTTTAATGTTTGCTTATGCAGCATATTTATTCAAACTTCTGTAGATATTTAATAAGTTTGTTTCACAGTATTCAGTTTTTAATCAATTTGTTTATACACGTTTGGATCTGTTTATATTTCCTAAAACACAAATTTTCCCCGGTATTACAGCCGGCTTCCTCAAGGTGGTATATGATGCTCAGGTGGGGACATTTTGCTTTCAGAAAACGGACAAGCGTCATGTACCACCTGAGGAAGTCGTCTGTAATGCCGCGGATATAGATGCCACAGCATGTAGGAGGTGATGACATCACCCAGTGACGAAGTTTAAAAGACAGTATTTCTATTGATTGAGACCGTCTTGTTTTATTTGTATGCTTTTACAGTAGATGTAAAAGGGGGGTTCTGGAACACTTTAAAAATGCCTACGATTTTCCCCAAAAATGCTCTCGCCAAATTTTTGATGATTTTAATAAAAAATTCCAAATAGTATCTAAAATACCTCAAAATGCGGAGGTTTCTAAAAAATACCATCACCCATCTGATTGTAGATTTTTTCAGGATCCTAAAAAACTTCTCAATTTCTGAACGCATTTCCAAATACCCCATTTTCCGCGAAAAATCCGATCGCTAGGTTTTTGATGATTTTAATACAAAGTGAGTTAAAGTAAGTTAAAGTGAGTTAAAGTAAGTTAAAGTCAGTTAAAGTAAGCTAAAGTGAGTTAAAGTAAATTAAAGTCAGTTAAAGTGAGTTAAAGTAAGTTAAAGTCAGTTAAAGTATGTTACTTTAACTTACTTTAACTGACTTTAACTCACTTTGTATTAAAATCATCAAAAACCTAGCGATCGGATTTTTCGGGGGAAATGGGGTATTTGGAAATGCGCTCAGAAATTGAGAAGTTTTTTAGGATCCTGAAAAAATCTACAATCAGATGGATGATGGTATTTTTTAGAAACCTCCGCATTTTGAGGTAATTTTGGAGGTATTTTAGATACTATTTGTAGTGATATTTGGAATTTTTTATTAAAATCATCAAAAATTTGGCGAGAGCATTTTTGGGGAAAATCGTAGGCATTTTGAAAGTGTTCCAGAAACCCCCTTTTACATCTACTTTTTACTATTCGAGAAATCAAGCACACTATACACGAATGTTCATCCAGTAAAACATTAAGTAGACGAGAAGTAGTTTTATGCCGTCTAAGGATTGGCCATACACGACTGACACATTCCTACACTATAGACAGACCGACATGTACATACTGAAATACTCACCTAACAATAAAGCACATACTAACAGAGTATAGACTCAGGACAAATTTTAAATTACCCTACAATTTGACCGACAATAGCCAGTAAAACATTTGAAGAAGTAAAAATAACAACAGTCATTTAGTGAATTTGAGTTTTTGGAAATTAATCCAACAAAAAGATATTCTCTTTTTGTTGGATTAATGTAACAAAACAGACAGAACTTTGAACAATACAAAAAAATAATCGATAGACAGATATCAATATTGAATTTTATTCCTAAGAATGTAAGAAGAAAGCAGTAGTTTTATCACCAAATGGTGAAAAAAACTAAAATAATTTTACTATTTATGTTAGCATTGTCTTCTTAATCTGTTTAGTAAGTCGTTTGTACTTATTTAATTTTTCTAAAGTCAATATATTTGAATAATTAGGCACAATACTTAAGCCAATTATGTTTTCATTATTATTCATTATAATAAATAGAGGGGTTATACCAAGGAGTAATTATCTGCCGACTCTAAGCCTCCAAAAAAGTGAAGTGCCAGGAGGATTTTTTCGATATGTAATAGGAAGGATGAAGATCTAATTTTTTAAATAATTTAAGGGGTTAGGTCCGCCAGTAAATATACTGTTGTCATACCTGTCGGTGAAGACCGTCGTCACTGGCATCCGTGCGAGTACTGTGGGCGAGGGCTTTCGACGCAAGTACGTCATTATCAAGCCATTGTTAAGTTAGTACTGAATTGTGTTTGTTTCAACAACAATGTTCAAACACTTAACAGTGGCTTGATAATGACGTACTTGCGTCAAAAGCGCTCGCCCACAGTACTCGCACAGATGCCAGTGACGACGGTCTTCACAGACGGGTATGGCATCTAATTTTTTTTTCTATAAATCCATTAATGAGTGGAATCCAAAAAGCTACATTCTTTGGGTAAATACTTACTGGAACCTCAAAGCTATTAGGAGAGTATGTTGTGTAATCTAGAGAGTAGGAGATAAAATAGGCGTGTTCGTAAAGCGAACAGTGCAAAGAGCAGAGGCTCGAAAATCGAACAGCCCCGGGAGTGTGTGAAATTAAGCAAACCATTAACCTGCCACACCATTCCCCTTTCTCGGGGCGTAGTGTGGCTTGTCAGCTTTAGGCCGTTCAGCCAGTATGGGAGAGCTGAAATGCAAAATGGCTGTAATGAAAACTCCGTTTAACAAATGAATAGACTTGTACATGATAGCCAAACATCTGTGTAAATAATTTGTAAAAGGGCGCAAAGGTCCTAGAAGTCGGAGTGCCAGAAAGAGAAAAAATAATAAATTTGTTAATAAGAGAATATGTTGATCGTTGATCGTGTTGAAAGTTAGGTATCATCAGAATTAGATGTGTGGTATATTAATAAAACAACTGTTTTTTTAAAATAATAAAAGTATCACTTTGCCGACGTTTTGCCTAGAAATTCAATCCTTCATAAGGCCTGTAAACAATGAACGGAGTAAATTATAATTTAATACTGAAAGAATTATACCTAAATAAAGGTATACATATATTTATTTAGTAGTTAAGGCCAATTCACGCTAAACCGTGAATATGGACTCGTTCACGCTACACCGGGCCGGGTGCGCGTTTTATGCGTGTGTGATTGCCTCACCTTGTCCCGGCCCGGTCTAACGTAAATTGGCCTTTATACGAACAGTTCCTGACATGAATGAACCAAGAGATGTTGGTCTCCTTGGTCGCAGTTGCAGCGACAATAATATGCTTTTGGTTACACGTCGCCATAATAATGTTAAGCGTGCGATAATAAAACTCTTCACTTTAAAAAACGATTTTTTGGTTGTTTGCAATCGTGCAGAGGAGGCCGGGTGAGTGGTTTCCCGCTAATGTTAAGTTTTCATTACATAATAGCGCCGAAATATCTGTTGTACAAGATTTCATGAGTAGGCGTTTACAAAATATTATGTACAGTTCCCAGATTCAAAAACGACACCAGCAGAAGGAATTTATGGAAACACGGTTGTAGTTCCTGCGAGTCGGACTTGCAGGATTTCTTCATAGCTGGGAGGGTACTAAAGAACTGGTTTAAACTTTGATTAAAATAATATCCACGTGGGGTTCGCTGAATAAGTTCCTCAAATATTTTTATTTATTTATTTATCGCACCGCATCTTTGGCGAAGTGCATTTTTTCGATCTTTTCAGTAGAGGAAGATTTTTTCGATCTTTTCAGTAGGGGGAAGGTCCGGAGCGCCCCAGTGTCACGATTGAATTGCTAAAATCAAATATTTTTAATAATGGTATTAATGATAGGTATTAAATGTCACCTTAACCTGACTTAAGGTCGAATTCCTTTCCCCCCTAAGCCAAAATCCATTCTTGTTACAGAAAATTACACCCAACGCTACTATTAGATATTTCCACTCCGTACACACCGTTTTGTGTGGAGACAGGGCCGTATTTATCAATCATCAGATAAACTTTCCATAAATCTGATAAATCTTGTTCCTATTGCATCAATAAATATCAATGCAGTATAAGGACAAATATTTTTAGAAAAAAAAAATATTTCAATAATAGAAAACAAAAAACAAGACAAAATATTTAAATTCATACTCGATTAATTAATAAAACGAGTTATTGTAATCTGGAGAAATGGACTACCTCTTAGAACTTCTTCAGCTCAGTTGCCAAAGAAGTTTCTGATGTTTTTCTGCATTTCATTAGCCTGATTACATTTCAGAATTTAGGCCAATATTCAAATATAATAAAAGAATCCAAATCCTCCCAATAGGTGAACTAGAGGTTTAGGAGTACTATGTGGAGGCAAATATAGGCTTCAATTTCTCGCGTAACTTTATATTATTAAAAAAAAAAAAATAGTCATGTTGAACTCATTGCTGACCATACTCGGCAATAGCTTTCTTATCATTCCAAGAAAATAATTTCTTCCATTTAACAATTTATACATCCACTTAAAAGGGGAAAAGAACAAAAAACTATACTTCCTATTCTGATATTTCGAAAGGCTTATCTGACTAAGCTTAGGGATACGGAAACAAGTTAAAACAGTTATTTTAATATTTGATTGCGTTACATGCAAAATATCAGCTTTTTTACTGCCTAGGCCCAACAAATATTTGAAGACACTTTTTACTAAATGTTTAAAGTTAAACATTACTCAAGTTAAAGCCAAATCTAATAAGCGAATTTGACGTTTTCTTAATATGAGCATATAATTAATTAGTCCATGAAAATAGTTTGCAAACATTTTTTTTAGTTCAATATATCTGTCGAAATACAGGAACTATATTAACTATTCATTGACTCAATATTCTGGAGCAAAACAGTTCAATAAGTTCACTATCTTAACTACAGTTTCGATTGTTCGTACTTGAACGATAAAACCTATTTCGAGTGCCTTCATTTTGAAGTGTTGTTAGGAAGTTAGTTGAAGTGGAAAAACGGCTTATCTCCTTGCCCAGAAAGTGTTACAATTTATCGTGAGTCTTCCTTTTGAACGTCACACATCAGTGCCTTTTCCCACAAGGAACGCTAACCCAGTTCTCTTTTCCTTTTAATCCTGTCTGTACGGAAGTCCACACGGGCAGTAGCAGAGTGAACTTAGCACTTTCTTTGGAAAAGCATTATCTAAAATATTTATTTATGAAAGCTACACACCAGAATATAAGAATCTCCGCAGTTCGCAGAACGAGCGGTTGGTTTCTGAACAACCGGACACTCCACAAACTGTTGAAATATGAATTTGTTTAAATTAAAAATAGTAAAACTAACAATTGAAATTATTTTAGATCATTCTAATATTTGAAATAGTAATGTTGTACATTTAAGATTTTTTTGTGTGATAAATGTTTAATAAAGTTTGTCTGTACTCTGTGCTGGTGTTCGTACAGGTAATCTGTTTGTCTGTGTCTATTCTGTCTAAGACAAATGAACTTAACTGTCTTCAATTGTCTGTACACTGTTCTGTCTGTACTGTGTTCCGACCAGGTAATTTATTTGTCTGCACTCCGTTCAAGTGCACCGTCCAGGTAATTTGTTTGCATGTATTCTGTGCAAGTGTTCGTCCAGGTAAAGTGTTAGTCACTCCGTGGGCCATTACCTTGTTACGGTCGAACAGGTAGTCCATTGTATGTTGATCTGGAAAATGGGGTTAATTTTATAGTTTATATTTTTGTTAGTTTTGAGTTTCTATATATCAAATAAGTTGTTGTGTGCAACGTCATACATAGTTGACAGTTCTTTGTAGTAGTTCTGTTGACGACTGTCTTCATCAGCAGGTATGACATGTTTCATGGGATATCAGAACCAAATTTGGCTATATATATATATATATATATATATATATATATATATATATATATATATATATATATTGTTCTGTCTGCGTAAATAAAGAGGCTATTCAATCCAAGTGTGTGATGAGTAGTTCTTTGATATATTTTTTAAATTGTCCAAAAAATCAAGGTTTCTTGAAATTTGTCAAATTAAACCTACAGGAGTAAATCGGGGTCATATTTGGTATGAGAACAACTGTTTAGGAGACAACTTGATAAAAAAAAGAACAAACTATATTACATGAGCGGAAATAACCCTAGTTTGAAAACTTTTTCCCCCCCATAGAACCTCAATAAACGAAGTACCAAAGCAAAGTAACAATTTGGGCGATGGGTTCGTCACATGGAATTATATTGTATATAAGTTCATTTTGGTATTACGTTAAAGCTCAAGATTTTTATATTCATTTTTCATAGACTGCTCAACAGTCAGGAATAGTCGGGATCCGGTTAGAAAAAGAAAATTACTACTTTTGTAAAATAAATCGATCAAGTTTCCTTAATATAGATTTTTTTTTTACAAAAAGTGAATTCTTTTCCTTGGTTATTAATTAATTAATTTATTTTGGATAAAAGTGTCCAGCTTCTATGTTAATTTCACTCCTTGAAAGAGTTGTATCTGTATGACCTATATTTTACTAGTTTAGTCCTTTTGTCATGTTAGTTTATGTATGTATATATATCAGAAAAAAAACCCCAGTCCCGTAACAGGCCACGTGGGCCCTAAGAGGCAGAGACTATAGAGTTATCTGATTCATGACCATACGGCTCACTAGGGAGATAGTGTGGCCAGTACTATGCTCCGGCCGCCTGATTTTCCCCTTGGCCGCTTCGACTGCTAGAGTCATTAGCATCCAAGGTACCCATTATTAAATTAATTAAAGGCTGGGTCGGCCTAGGGACGGTCAGGGAGGCCGAATTCAACCCATGAACGAAGACTCTAGAAGAAAAAATCTTTAGTGCTTGCTCGGGATCTGTACCACTGAGCTAACCTAGCTCCCATGTATATATATATATATATATATATATATATATATATATATATATATATATATATTCCAATAACATTAATTGTAGCGAAATGATTTGTAAATTAATCAGGTAGTCATAAATATTCAACATTTCTATCAGTATGTTTAAATGTAACTACATGAATCCTTTAAGGAAGGATGAAAAAAAAAAAGTCCAAAATTTCCACAGGTATTTTATTTTGCGGAAAGTTTACAGGGAATAAGCCAATTTTGAAAGCCCATGCATAGCTTCTCATTCAGCCGAGCCTTGCTTCTGGACTTAAAGAGCAAAAGGCACGGCTGATATTAATACATAATTGCGATATTACACGCAAGTAGATTTTATAAATAGTAAAAGAAAATATCAATGGATTTAAGAATGAATGAAAGAAACAAAATAATAACGAAAGAAAGAAACAAAGCAAATGATGTAAACTAATATATACATATAAATTTGTACCACCATTACTTCCGTGATGTATGGGTTCTAAAACGCTAAATGTTCTACGAGTAGTCAGCTACTTTGATTTAATTAAAATATTTTGGGCTCCAAGTTAAAATAATATTTTGGGCTCCAAGTAGCCCAGGGGGTTTTCTTGTAGGCTCTTAAATCTTTACTGAAAGAAAAACTTCCATTATTCAAGCTTGTGGTATTCTTCCCGGCGAGCGACCTAAAACGTCGACTATATAGATTAAGGTAATAAGATCTATTTAAATAAACCAGAATTGACATGAACTAATTAAATATAGAAATAATACACTCCGCGAGGTGCCTTACGTCAAGGGGTTAACCACAGCAGAAGGAAACTAACTCGTAACAGGGGGATATCAAGATATTGTCAACATCAAACCACAAGCTCTTTAGGCTTCTAATGTAAGCCTTACGGGTTAATCGAAGAACCCAAATATATACTTTACCTTGAATAAATGAACGCTTAATTATTGATAATAAGAAAGAGAATTGTGTCGATTCATGGGCCTCCAGCACTCGGCCAATCACCCGTCTAAAATCAAACTTATTCTAAGCCAAAACTTAAGCTTTGGAACGCTCAAAAAGATAAAGTGACGTTCCAGGATCTTGGAAGGGACGGCGACAATATATCGAGGCTCCTCGACACTAGAAATTACACAATAGGACGACAACAAATAAAAAGAATAATTATTACAGTAGCTCTCATAAGAAAAGCGACACAAGACGATAATGCATTATTAAAAAGAATGCATTAAATAAAAGGGCTTAACCGGATTTTAAACTGGCCTAAGCAGTACATCTGATGCTCGTAAACGAACTTTTTCTATAAGAATGAAAAATTTGAGATCATATCTTTACCATAAAATACACCCAATACACAAGTTTCACCCTGAAAAAAGTTTTACCAGCCAAATTGAGCAAAAACAACTTGGGCGGAAACCCAAACGCCAATATGATATAAGTAAACCAAAATAATATTTAAGTCCACAACTCACTAAGAGAATAGAGGTACGATTTAATTTATTTATTTATCGCACCGCATCTATGGCGAAGTGCATTTTTTCGATCTTTTCAGTAGAGGGCGATGTAAAGTAGGTTTAGTTGAGCATATTCCTAAAATAGTTGATGTTCTAATATAATAATTTTAAAATATTTTAACCAGATATTTTGACTTGGTATTTACTTAGATGTAGTTGTAAATGTGTATGTCCTTTAAATATTTGAGTATTGTATCAATGTGGTGGCTGTCATCTCCGAGGAGTACGATTTAAGCATCCTCACGAGATCTAGTTTAAAGATAGAGCTCGAGTTCACTCCAAAACGTGTCAAGGTCTATATAAAGTTTGTATAATATAAATATTACATGAACTAAATAAAATTATAGAATCATCAAGCACTCCAGAAATTTCAATGAAGAATATGGCCAGTTGGTAAGTGGCAAAATAAGCAAAACGAGTGTTAGTCACAAACTCAGAACTTAAAGGAGTGGGTTCCTTGGCATCTCGTGAAATAGCCTGTTTTCTCTGTTGATGGACAGCCCTGAAAAGTTGAGATTTTGAACCCACAAAGTAAATCTCCTTGACCATCGATATAATAGATGAAATATTTTTTTTTTTTCCAATTTTAATATTGGGAGAGTTTGACAGAATTGAAGTGCACAAGAAAAGGTAGAGAGCCGAGTGAGAAGGGATGGGAAACGTCAAGGCTAAAGTGGTGATAAATAGTACTATTTGTTGGAGGAAGGTCTGGCGAATTTCAAGGGTTTAGGGCCTCGACCAGGGAGTTGTCAGCTCTAAGTTATATCACATTCCTACAAATAGTACATGACGTTACAAGTAGAAATATACCAAGTCCGCATTACATACTAAGGTCATTATTAACATTTTTTGAATATCTTCGTAGCATTGGCGATGCAGTTGAGAGCGCACCTTTTTTTTATTTGGACAATGAGGGGGTTGTTGGGGGGGGCGCTGATTGTTGCGGCAAAATTTTCAGAACAACTCAAATAAATATAAATAAAAAAATTCGAAAATCGAAGTTTGTACACTCAAGAGAACTTTAGAAGGCGTCAAAGGATTCGCAATGACATTATTTATCATATTCCATTACTACGAAACGTTAATTGTTATTTCCTGCTTTGTGGTGCAGTGGTTTAAATTGGTAAGACAAGTATTTGTTTAATAATTTTGTAACTAAGTTAAGGCAGAAAAAAATGACATGTTTTGAAATTGTTGCAAAATCCAAACAAAATGCATTAGATATTTGTTTGTTTTTTTCATTAAACAAACTCAATCAAGCTTTCAAAAACATTATACCGATTGAAATCTGCCAATTAGGTCGGATACAGGACTTTTGAAATATATATAAAAAAATAAATATGTTCCGGGATTTTTAGGATCTACACATACTTCAGTTGCTGTTATTTGAATTTTCCCGAAGATAGTTCCGCAAATAATGGTCCGGGTGAATAAAAACGAGTAGGACAAGTAAATACTCATGCAGTCTCAAAAAACAGGTATATTCTATAATAAAACAGTATATTCAACAATATAACAAGTTGTTCAATAAAACAATAAAACAAGTATATTCTATTACTTTATTGCGAGGCAAGTATATCCTAAGTAAACGCCTAAATTGGTGTGATTAAGCGAAAGTAAATAATTCCTTGGCAAGTACATTTGTAAGTTTACCTGACCCCAGACTTGCCAGTCGTACTTGCATATCGATATGGCGGCATTTCTGAACCTGTGTGGTGTCAAACATTACAGAGACCGGGGAAATATAAGGCCCGATCTATCTAAGAGACTATTACGGTTCAAAAGGATTATATTTTTTATCACAATCTACTTTCGCTATGAAAACAACGATGCTCGAGGTGGAGGGTTAACGACACAGTAAAAATGGAACTTTCTCTCAGATATGTGAGTGATCCAGGATATGGAAGTGGAGTTGCCAACAATGTCGGGGTGGAAAGAAGTACTGTCACCAAAATATTTTCGAATGTATTAGACCAGATAGTAACAGAGTCAGAAGATAGGATTACATTTCCATATCGTCGATAAAATGCAAACTAACGAATGTGAAAATCACCACTTTCAAGAGTGAAAATACTTATATTTATTACTTTGCTTTTGGGCAGTCAAATAGTCGGCAGATTCGACCTTTTGACAGTGGTTACATCCACCTTTCACTGTGTGAACTTAGATTCGATAGTTTGCCATCCATCAGTCCAACAGCAATCAGTAAAGATTTAACATAAAAAATGCGTTTTTTCACATTCGATTATTTGCATTTGTATCGACGATATACTGTAGAACATATCGTCGATACAAATGCAAAGTATCGAATGTGAAAAAATGCATCTTTCATTTTCAATCTTCTCCAATTTCTGCTGGACTTATGCACTGCAAACCCTTGAATCTTAGTTGACGCTATGAAAGGGAAAGTATTCCACTGTGAAAAGGTCAAATCTGCCGAATATTTGACTGTCCAAAAAGAAAAGTTATGAATAAACGCTTTTCCACTCTGAAAAGTGATGATTTTCACATTCGATACTTAGCATTTGTAACGACGATATAAATCACGACAAGAACTATTTGTCTACAAAATTCCGCATTCCAAGTGCAGCAAATCTCCTTATATTGGTGCAGCAGATTGCATTCACGAGCATATAATGAAACCTTCCGAATTCGGTGACGAATACGTCAAAAGAGAAGACAAAGTAATAATAAACGTTCAGATGACTTGTGACGCTAATGACAAAATTACACAAGTGTTGACACTTAATGGCCAGGGAGTGTACATAATTATTCAGGGAAGAGAAATAATTGAACGAGTCTTTGGCCAGTTGAAATGTCGTTTACCCATCTTGTTGAGCCAACAGATTACCGTTGAAAAGCGTTTCCAATTATTAATAACCTGTGCAATGCTTCACAACATTGCAAACCATTTTAATGGTGCTTGAGAGTAAGAATCGAAAAGCCTATGGATGAGGCTGAGGAAAATGAATCCGTAAATCCTTAAGAGGATACAATGCACGGCTAGGCACAACAGGAAAGATGTATGCAGCCTTGCGCCTCTACAAGTAATTACTTGCGTTTCTTGTCAACTCGGTTGACTCGCGAGTAAAAACCTGCTCGTAAACCCTCGATCTGGGAAGTATACGGTACTGAACGGTCACGAGTACTCTTCACTTTTGCATATTATTCCTAGGCGGCAATTGATGTCTTGCCTTCTTTTGCCTCTATAACTTTAAGCCATTCAAGTATTGTGCTTTTAATTTCCTTTAATGTGAAATATTAATTATAGTTTTGATGAAAATGAAACATTTGAAAAAATGCAATTTTATTGATTTAAATAAAAACCATTGTTACAAACATTTAACTTTTGGTCATTATGAAATTTTATTTTATGAATTTTTATTTATATTTAAGGAGACCCGATGGCCGTGAGGGTTAAGGCGTGAGCACTTAACACTCCGTGCCAAAGGTCGTGGGTTCGATTCCCACTAGGGGTGGTGGCTTTTCTTTAGAAAAAAGAAAAGGCATCACCCCTATCCTGGTTAGAAAAGGGTGGTAACCTATAGATAACCCGTCCTAAAATTCGTCGTTAATAATAAATGGACGTTAAAATTAAATTAAATTATTTATATTTAAGCAAACCTTAGATACATCTATTCATATCACATAAATTGAGACGTAGCAAAACAGAAACTGCCAACTCACCAAACAGAAATTGCTTAGTGTACCAATATACATGTCGAAATATGCCAATTCGTAACCCTCACTCTGGAGTGTAGGAGTAAAACATTACGAACCGTTTATAAGCAAATTTGCGTATTGAAACTCTGTATACGTACTGAGTACCTAAAGAGAAACTAAATCGGAACATTAAAAGTTATGGTTTAAGCAGTATAATATGTTCAATTTGAGTAACCCGCCAAACTGGAAAATGATACTTCCACCACTAGGAGCGCTGTATCCGGGTTTCTGCATTGGAATGATTGTGGTATTTTTTCTTTTTAAAGTATAAACGTCTTCATTATTCTTCAAGGTCAACCAACAAAAATGTGTACCTCGCCTACTCCACACAAGAAGACTCTGAATTAATTTAAAAATAATTAAGTGAGTCAGCTGTTTGTTACAAACAAGACCAAAACTATTCTTATTTTTTTTTATGTATATGTAAGGGGGGAGGGAGGGAGGGAGGGAGAGGGAGAAAGAGAGAGAGAGAGAGAGAGAGAGAGAGAGAGAGAGAGAGAGAGAGGAGGGAGGGAGAGAGAGAGAGAGATGGAGAAAGAGAGAGTAGCTGATAAAGAGGGAAAGGCAGAAGTGAGTGAAAATTGACAATTGACTAAGATAACACAGAACGCTGTCCATGTTTAAGTTACTATTCCCTCATCAAACAGCGAACACCCTGTCCAAGTCCCCTATCGTCCCCTGACAACTTCACATATTCTTTTTGAGCTTCATTGTGTACCTTCCTTAACACTCCGATATGCTAACATTATATAAAATAGTTTACCCTCTCTTTTATTCAACATCTCAAACCAAACATGATTTCTTTCGTTTTTAAAAATCGCATCAACTGTCTTACAGGCGTTCTTTTAATTCCTCCTTTGTTAAAAAAAAACAAAGGAGGAATTAAAAGAATGCCTGTAAGACAGTTGATGCGATTTTTAAAAACGAAAGAAATCATGTTTGGTTTGAGATGTTTTTTTACTTGTGTAACACCCAGCTCAGAGCTAACCTCCAGTTGGTGTCTTTCATTGTTATTAGTGGGACTTCTAGTTCTAATAAGTGATCTAAAGTGGCTACGACATCCTAAAAAAATCTTGAAATTTATCAGGATCTCTGCTTAGTTCGCGAGCTACAGCAGAACAGTTGTGTTGCCGATCTATTATCAACGAGTAAACCCCGGACTTGGTATTTTTTTTCTATTATTATTTCTTACCCACTACCACAACACAAGCACGTCGTTGCAGAATCCATCACGAAACCCGTCCCTTCTGTGTGCACGTCCAATGTTCCACCAGTTTTCTTGGAAACCATTTTATGAAACCAGTTTTACTAACACTGTGCACAGCGCCTTACCGCAATAAACGATTTGATGAATTCGTTATTCAAAAAAATCTAATCAAAGTGAGGGTTTATCCTGCAAAGAAATTATCAGATAAGTCGTATCGGCCGAAATTGTTGCTTCCTTATCGGAAACTCGGCGTAAAATAATAACGTGTGTTTATACAGCTACTGCTTCTCATGCCTTAAATTACTAAGGAACATCTAAGCAGGCTACTTTTATGTTATCGCTCTAACACCGAAATACATTTTTCCGTTTATTCCAGCGTAAAAAGTGCTCGGTTTATATCCTTTTATACGAGACGACAATACAATACACGAAGCATGAAATCGACAAAAGCTCTACAAGTCGAAAGTTTATTGAATTGTACAAATGGTCTAGTGCTCCATCCAGCCTGTGTTGTATGGGAGAGGGAGCTTTTAGCTTTTCGTGTTGAACAGTTTTGACTTTTTCCCACGGACCTGTCATGTTTCTTTCATCCTCCGGGAATACCATTTTGCTAGTGATGGTATTATGTTTTCTACCTCGGTAGCTTTTTATCTCCCAATCCCCCCTTGTCCCAATTCCTTACTTTTAATGGCTTACAACCAAATAGTCTTTCACAAGGAAGCTATGCAGATTTTGTGGCAAGGCGGTTTCTATACACCACGTACGCGAAGAATAATCTTAAAATAAGCTATAATTATTTTTATAAATTAGAACGTCCATTTATAAGTAACAGACTAGTTATCAACAGGATATCCATCTTTTCTACCCAGTAAAGGGCCTTTTTAGCAGCAGTATTAAGAGAAATCAAATATTAAAACGTCGAATGGCGGATTTGTGGTGAACTGAAAGTTATTGCTATCTTAATGGGACATCAAGAAGGTTATACTAAGTACTGTTGTTACTTATGCTTATTAAGGGACAGGCGGGACATGGCCCTTTAGGAGGTCTGGCACAAATGGAGAAAAAAAATGTTGAATGGACCCTTGTTTGATCCGAAGAACGTACTCCCCCCCCCCCCCACAAACATAAAATTGGGTTTAATGAAATATTTCATAAAAGGAAGACCTGGAGGAACCAGGTTTCAAGTATTTGTCTGAAAAGTTCCCCCGTCATGGCGAAGCCAAGATTGGAGGTTTTTTCATTGGACCGGACATTGGGAAGGTGATCCGTGACCCTGTATTCCGTGTATCCTGTATTTGAAAAGAGGCTAAACCAAAAAGAACTGGCAGCATGAAAAGCATTTCTGGATGTTATTAATGAATTTTTCAGCACCAGAAAGGAAGGGTATCACGGTGCTGCAGCTTTTTTATTGTCATTTTCGGATGTAGCGCGAAAAATACATATGAATAGTTGTAATTTGCTTGTTACAAAAAAAAAAAAAAAAAATGTTGGCCAGTGTAATCCGTTTTATTTATTTATTGCTGCTGTATGTATATGTGTATATATATATATATATATATATATATATATATATATATATATATATATATACATTATAACGGAAGTAATTTTCGGTAATACGTAGATAGGATCGATAAAGATTTGTAGAAATGTTTCATTTATTCTTTTATGAGGTCAACGGTTCTTAACTGTGCTAAAAACAATTCACAAAAATCATAATATGCTTTATGGATATACATTAAGTATACAAGCATCCTTAAAATTTGACAGATGAAAGATATATATATACACATTTATCAACATTATCTCAAATCAATAATTTTAATTAGTAAGTATTTAAAATCCAGGGTTACAACCTTGATAGGAATTTAGAAAAATGATCTTGCCAGAAGGATTCTAATCAATTTCTTCGCCGAGTCCGGATGCCTTATAAATGATGATCATCATGGAGAGACAATTCACCAAATGGGTATAGAGAATATTGATCAATTTAAATAATTGGTTCCATTTATAAGAATCAACTTGCCATGCCGTGACGGGAAGTACTGTCAGTCAAGGGCGGATGTGTGTTGAGAAGGGGCAAGCTATTTTTTGCAACAACTTTAATAAAAATATTGGATAGTTTGAGAAAAAAAAAATCTTTTAATTTGGACGGGCTAAGAATTTTCCAAATTTTTTGGGCTTATTAATAACTTATAAAAAATCCTGAACCCGTTCAAATCCATCGATTTCCAATCTGTATGTTTTTCACAACTTGAGTGCCTTATTTACGCATACCTCAATTATTGTTATTTGGATTGCTCTGAAGATATTCCCCGAATTAATAAGCGAGCCCAACCCTCAACTTCCAAAATTAGCTAGGTGGTAGACCGTTTGTTTTATCAACGGTATTTGCGTTTATCAAAATTTATTCACAGCTCTTTATTCGTACCTTCTTCCGAGATGGAGCCAGGACGTATTGGGCGTATATAAGGAGGGGGTCTGCAGCCCCCCCCCCGAAATCGGTAAAAATCTACATATATAAAAATCACTTATCTTTTTATCTGTTTTTCTGTTTATTTGATTGTTCCTTATACAAATCTACGCCGTTTGACCGATATTGACCAAACTTGGCACACAGGTAGGTCTTGATACGAGAAATCTCCTAGGCTAGCAAAATAGACAAAAATGTAGGTCAAAATATTCAAATTTCAAAATTTGGTCAAAAGGTCAAAATTTTTGTTCGAGAAAAATTGGCTACACTGAACCATTCAGATTGTGCCGGCCATTTTGAGTCGATTACTACTGGCCTCTGTCGGCTGTTAGATGAAGTGCTGTTGTGCTGGCCTCAGCCGGTAACATTATGAACTAAAACAAATTCACATCGTTTGAACGATTTTCTTAACTAGGTACCAAGAAGACCTTGATACGGGGAGAGTCATAGACAGAAAGTAGGTGTAGCATGGCACACTGGGTAACAGCTAGTGTATGATAAAAACCTTAAAAATACATTAAATAAGACCACTTAGTTCAGAAAAAATAGTTTTATTGGGTCTAATAGCGTTTTAATTGGTTTAACTATTTTAAGTTCCAGATTGTTAGTATTCCATACCCACAAATGTTCTCAGCCCCCCCCCCAAGCAATAACCTTTCATTCACTAAAAATAAAGCAGTTGCTTGGAAAATACTAAGACCAAACAGTCTCTCCGTGATCTAGTGGCTGCCGGCTCATGGGGGTTTGAGTCCCGCCGCAGCAGGGATGTTTTTCATTTTAGAGCACGTTAGAGGGGAAAATTCCCTGCTGCAGAATGAATGTTTACGAAGGGGATTAGGAACCAGTAGATAGCCCGGCACTACAGGCCTGGCTGTCAAAAACAAAACACGAAACTACTATGTTTTATTCGCTAAACTCAATTGATAACTTCTGAAAAAAATTTTAACAATAATTACGATTTATTAACCAACAATAACATTTTTAAGCATATATCTATATCCACAATGTGGTCATGAATTCTGCAATTCTTCTGCGCGTTTTCTAGAACGAAATGGCATTATACTTTAAGCTTCACCCTGGAAAAATGTCTTAAAATAATAGCTTGAGTGTAAATTTATTTCTGATTTATTAAGGGTGTTAAAAAAAAGAATATTTTAATTTTGTGTTCCTTTGATTAAGTTAAAAAAATCACTTTTCTTAGAAATATCATTTTCATTTCGATGTCTGCTTAATTAGTTCGATTTTGCTTAAAAGTAAAAACAAAGCTCCTGTGTTTATTATGTATGAGCAAATCAACGAATCACCGTAGCAAGTTAAAAGTTCGGAAATAATCAAATATTTGCTTTGAAGCAAAAAAGTTACATTACAGGATCTCCTGTTGTCCAGTGGTTAACGCCACGGATTTTCCTGCGGAGTTCCGCCTCCAGACGTTTAAGATCTTTCATTTATGGGCGTTCAAGGAATTCCCTGCCTCAACATGGGGTTGGAGGGTGCTAAGTAAAAAAAAATTAATTTTAATAATAAGATATTAAATTAAATTCTTATAAGGCTGCGTTTTTTCCTTCCGCAATTAATTTTCAGCAGGTCTCTCCTTTATATTAAAACGATGTAAAATATTTCGGACAACTTAAAAATTATTGTCTAACATTTATTTTACAACAAACCCGAAATGACGTTAAGGGATTTAAACCGGCTTTATTCAGAGCTTATTCACTACGTGAAAAAGGCCGAATAAATCCTTCCATTCATCTTTCTTACTCACTGAAGAAACTTCTATAAGAAAAGTAAAAGAATAAAAAACAGAAACTTGATTAAAACTTTTTCGCCTTCTAAAGCCACAACTTCTAAAAACCAATATTAAATTTGAATACTGAATTGACAAGAAGTTCAGAGTCTGCTTGTGCAACTTCTTTTATCAACTCCGATAAAACCAAGATATCTACAAGGTATTTTACCTTGATTGTGACAGATCGCTGGTCCTGAAGAGGAAAATTAATTAATCTATTCCGACTATACCAAAGAAACAAGCGTATTTAAAAAAATTACAATATCTAGGATTTTTTGATAACTTCTCATAATTGTAAAGAACTGTCATAATTGTAATGAATTCCATATTCTAAAATTGAATTTCTTCTTACTTTACTACTAACTTCAAACTTTAAATTTCTAAGGCAAATTATCCGGAAGTGTCAATATAAGATTATGAGTTTAAATCATAGAAAAAAAAACGAAACTTATAAATAAAATCTAAAAACATTGCCCGGCGCAAATGGCCAAGTTGTAGATGCGCCGTAAAAAAAAAAAAAAAAAAAAAAAAAAAAAAAAAAAAAAAAAAAAAAAAAAAATCGAAGTTAGATTGGTAGTGCTCGGTCTGAAAGTGAATGGAGTCAAAGGAATGAATGCGTTAGTATGTGTGTGTTGGCTAGGTGTTTGTTTCTGTGTATAAATGTAAAAATTATATTCTTCTAGGATCTGTTTCATGTGTAAACCAGGAGCAGTAATAAATTCCTAAGGGTAATGATTCAATAAAATTTAAAATTTGAATTAATCAATTAACAACATCAAACAAATGAGAAAAACAGACTACAAGAAAATATGGAAGGTTGATACAATGGCGATAATAACAGGAATTTTGGCACGCAAAAAAAAAATAATAATAAAAAAAATAAAGTTTATGGGTTAGGGTTTAATGTGTGTGTGCGACTGAGAGACTTCGTTCTTTTCTCCTCTAATAGACCATAAATCTGCAGTATGAAAAATAATTGATAAATTCTTGTCAAAAGAATAAGAAAACGCAGAAAAATGTTTGAAAGACGTTCTTTTTTTGTAACGTATTTCGGTTATACAACACAATTTTTATCTCACATAGGGGACTGAACATTTTCTTATATCGTTAGTCTATATCCCCATGAAAACTATTACACCCGAATGCTAAGCTGAAATATGAAAAACGGAAGATGATTTAAAAAGAAAGTAATCTGGTTAAGTGGAATCTGGAACTTCAATTATATGCTTACGTTTGCAGACTCGCCTGTCATCAAAAGAATTGTATGTGCGGTGTTAATCGTTTCAGCAACACGTTTTCTCAATTAGAAATTGATGTACAGTAATTTTAGATCTTCGATCAGCAGATTAACATTCATAAGGACATTTTCTCTGTCTCAACTGTTTTCTTCAGGTGTTGTATAAAAGGATTCATTCGAATGCGTTTTTCATTGCTATAAATCAATAAGAGAGTAGCTCATCGCGAACAGTTATTTCTTGGTTTCCAGTAGGAAGGATCAATAAAAAAAAATCAAATTCTGTCGTGACTGGAACCTCAATAACTCCTTATGAAAGCAATAAAATCATAAACCGCTTATACTCAAGCGGTTCCCCTAACGTTATCATGAATGTAGAGACTTATTGTACAATATGCAAACGTCATAGCCAATATATACGCCTCTCCATGTCATAAACCAAGTACTAGTCCTCTAGTCCAATAATCTATAGACAATAGAGCTTACAATCACACAAACCTACTAGACATCACGTTCATTCAGTTTATATTGGCTAATCTGCGTTTATGTTATTAACTTGTCACGCCATTTTACCAATTTGATTTAATTCGGCAAAGCGCTCATATGAGAGCTTTCGGTAGCAATAGTTGTTGAAAATCAAAAGTCCAACTCGCAGAAACTGCGTCATCTTGGCGCATTTCCATTCTTATCCCTAGTGTCATTTGGCAAGCTTAAAATAGAAACGGTTAATGTTCTTCCTTGATCTTTCGTGAAAAATGTTAACACAGGTGACAACAGTAAACTTAAATCACAAAGCGAATCCTATTCGGAAATTATTCCTCCGCGCTCTTGAAAAACACTATTGCTATTACCTTTCCCATTTGCTAACCTTATTGTACTAAAATGCTCATTTTACAGTTTAAAACAATTTTTAAAAAAAAGTAGCAAAATAATAAAACAAACTTTTGAAGCTATTTGTCTGTTTATAAATTCCTTTTTCGAATACTTCCAAAACTCCAAATATAACCTGAGTTTAAATATCTAATATCAGTTCAGTTAAATAGAATAGTTCTAATCCCGCATGCGCGAAATTCAGAGGGAAATAATCCCGACGGTTCCGCCATTTTCATTACAATAAACAACATGGTACTTTAAACTCAATAAAAACTGATTATGTCTGGTTTAGGAATAGGTAAGACTTTGAGAGCATATCAGGTCAGGCAATAAAAATAGTATTAAATATTTATCAATACTTAGCCAAAGCTAGGACTAAAAACAATTTAAGTTTTAGCATGTTCAAAAAGATGGTTTAGTTGCAGGAAAAAAATATTCCCCAAGCAAGAAATTGGCGGTAAAAATTCACTGTTATAAGCTTATCACTAGGAAGTAACTAAGTATTGATAAATATTTCCCAAAGCCCCCCACTATTTCCCAAATATATATATATATATATATATTAGAAATTTGAACGACCATTATTTTTGTTATCTGTGGATTCTAAAACGTGATATATTTTCTATTAGGCACATCCAGATTGCGTCATGACACACACACACACACACACACACACACACACACATATATATATATATATATATATATATTGTTTTCCGGTAGTGGGGTTGCTTAATTCCAGAAGGTGAAACAAAATTCAGTCTTCCCACAAATTTTGTTTCACTTTCTGGGATATATATATATATATTATCCTGTTCCTTCCATACTGACCAGGAACACGTCTTAACGTTAACGTTAATGTTTGTTTACAGGTTGTACCAGTAGGAAGGCTTAAAAAAAGAAGTAAAAATCAACATCAACTTAATGTTTACGAGTTTTTATCAATAAAATATAATCTAATCAGTTAATATCACATGTATTTAGGGTTCTTCTTAGTGGATACAACTTATTGAGCAGCTTCGTCTAAATTATCTGCAAATGTAATTGAGAATTTAGAACTTACCAAAAGGTTTTTAGCTGCTTTAACATTGGTGGTTCATTCGAGTAACACCTAGAGGGACCTTCAAATGCAGAGACCTAAGAGGATTTATAAAGTTAGCGATTGTGTTAATTTATGAGCTTCTATCAGTAAATTGGGACTATAATAAAATTCTCACTACATAACCTTTGTAAAATATCGCATTATCGTAGGTCGAGATGACGGTGAAAAAGAAAATTAGTTGAGCCAAATTCAAAAAAATGACTTGACTCGTAAGGATTTCCTGACTAGGCACATTCCTCACCAATGAGATAAGCTCACCAAGGAGGTAATTTAATGTAACATGGAAAAACAAACATTAATAGTTTTAGTATAGTTTAATTAGTGTATAACCGGTTCTGATAAACCGTGCAGTTGATGTTACGGATGGGGAACCTGTGAGTGATACATATCCTCTTTTAAGTTAACAATTAGACACACGCATATATATATATATATATATATATATATATATATATTAGCTGTTACCCGGCGAATCATGCTACACCTACTTTCTGCATCTAGAAAAGCAAAAATATATTAGAAACCGAATGAGTAATATTAAAATCTTCGACAGTTTCGAACCCGTGACCTCAGAACAGTGAGTCCTAGACGATTTTGACCTAGCCTAGTGCACTCTCAGAATCAAGACCTACCTGTGTGGTCAGTTTGGTCAAACGGTGTGGATTAGTATAAGGACAGACAAACAGGTGATTTATATATATATATGTGTGTGTGTGTGTGTGTGTGTGTGTGTGTGTGTGTGTGTGTGTGTGTGTGTGTGTGTGAGTGTGGGAATGTTTTGACTGCGTCAATCTTTCTTAATATATACGAGAGGCTTTTTTTAATAACAGTATCAAGGTACTTAAGAAAATGTACAAAAAGTCCTAAGACTTCATATCTCTTTTCATGCCTTAAAAAGATTAAAAATTTGTTAATTTCAAATTTAAAGAATTTGGAGTTCTTGAAAATCTTTTTGTCATTGAGACATTTTAGGATAACAGTTACAAGATGTCTCGCTAAAAAACAGTGTCCCAGTGAGAGAATTCTGTCCGTAAATAAAATAATAATTAATATTAATAATAATAATAATAAAATAATTTGTATTCAGTGTACGTTTTCCATCCACATATTGTCTTTGCACAGCACTCGCCTACAGTGGAAGTTGCTGTGAAAAATGTTGACAATTTGTGAAAATGGCAAATATGTCCTCTGAACTTTAAACGTTTCTTACGTACATATAATATATGTACGTAAGAAACGTTATTAAACTATATATTATTATTATTATTCAGTATGTTGATGGCATGTAGCTTTCCGCTAACATTTTTTGAAATGTATTTTCAAATATTGTCACCGACACAACATGAAAAAAGAAAAGGCGCGACATTATTATCAGTACTTTGTTAGTTCTAAATGTTTACTTGTACGTATCGTTGAGCCTACATCCTCTCAAAAATGTAGCCTCTACAAAACAGAACAGTTCTTCCTCTCCTGAATAGCCCTGAAGACAACTCGAATGTCAAGCCGAAACGATGGCAGAAATAAATCTCATTTGATCTAAACCCGATCATCTAAATCTTTTTACTTAATGACAGATTTTTGGGATGGATTATCTCCACGTTAGGGCCTTTTCTTGCTCATCGACGAGCTCACGTACGCAATAACGTAGTTACACTAGTCCTTTTCTCTTAGCTTAACCACTTAGGCGAGGACGTGTTTTCCAACCTACCATCAGGCTTCCTGCAACTTCGGAATCTAGCCGGCATTGCGAATCTAGGAGTTATTTTGATCTCGGCAAAGGGTCATTTTATGTCAAGTCAAGCAGTCCTATGAACCGTTATATCTCAAATTGTTTTTATAAAAACTTATTATGAATTGACATATACGAGATATCGAATTATTTTTTTTTTTTTTTAGGTTTTTATATCAAAAACTGAACTTGGGGAAAGATTTGAACCTTTTTTGTTGCATGATTTTGACTATTATACTTTTGATATCAGTTTAGAAGAACGTTTTTATTTCACTTGCATTTAAAAAAAAAATCCGGCTGTTATCAAATTTAAAATTTTCGAAGCGTTTTCAAAAGGATTGCTTCAACAAGACATTTCCCAAAAATTACAATTACCACATGTATCATAATTGTTTTCTAAAAAATACAAAAAATGTGGTTTAAAAAATTATTGTTCTTTGTGGTTATGAGATAAACAAATGATTTTTTTTAGGAACTGTTTTACTTTAAAACCAAGTTTTTTTTTTGTTTTTTGATGAATTTGGAGTATTCTTTTGTCAATATGCTTAATTAGGGACAGCCTTAATCATATGTCAAAAATATTTTTTGTTTTATTCCAGAGGACGCTTCTACAGTATTTGCGAAGGCACAATTAAAAAATTGTATATATTTCAGTGACGCTAGTTCAGCGCAATATGAATGCTGAATGGTAATTCTTTGCCATTGGCCATGGAAAAAATGCATGTGGAGTACGAGATACGTACGCTAAAGCGTCTTACCACAAAAGCAAGTTTTCAAAGCTGTGTTGAGGTATTTGGTTGCATTTTCCTTCAAAAACATTAAGGCTACTCAAAAGTTTTTCCTTTATCCAAGGGAGAAAGAAATTAATATTTTCTAGAAAAAAATGATATGGAAAACAATGCCAACAAGAGGAACCTGTTCTTCAAACCATTAGACAAATGGGCGAAGAAAACTTCAATTAGTGAGAACTCTTTTACGGTTTGTGTTGATAGCAGAACAAGAATTGTAAGTATTCCTCAGAAGTTTTTTCTAGTAAACTATTACTGTAAATAGTGGACTGGGAAGATAGGGATGGGCATAATGTTTATATTTACTTCTTTTAGCACGGTTCCTCCCTCCCTCCCTCCATAGGGAGAAAATCCGCTTATGGGGTTGACCTCATGACGCGATCCGGAAATGCCGACACGAAAATTTCATGTTTTAGATCCCATATAATAATATAACGGTGGTTCAAATTAATATATATATATATATATATATATATATATATATATGTATATATATGTGTGTGTGTGTGTGTTTGTCTGTTCGCTCTCGAGGTCCGATTTTGATGAAATTTGGTACAAAAATCTTTTGTTTAATTTGAAAGGTCAAGTTCGTTAACCAGCAAAATCCGTCCACCGGAAGACGCTTTTTGGTGGGAAATTCGCAAGAAAAAAATCGTAACGCTTACGTTTTCGAGTTCATATGCTTGCAGGTTTATAGGTTTCTTGACATAGAAAGTCCGACTCAAAGGAACTGCGTCATCTCAGTGTGGTTCCGTACATCTTGAAGAAATGGAAAAGATTAGCATCACAAATGACAGGAAATTTACACAGAAGCGGATAATTCTTAATCCTCATTCTTGAGGAAGGCTGTATAAGGCAATACAATTATGTACTGAAAACGTACTTACTCTTCAACTACTTCTGAGAAGGCTCCATTCCAAAACACCAAAAATTCATTTTAAGTATCTTGTTTTACTAGCAAATTCATTTTACTGTTATAATTAACTATAAATATGTGCTTCATGCCGAATAAAATTCCATTCTGTCGTGGTTTAAATCTTCCTTTAAAATAAGAAATAACGATAACTTCAGTTGTAGGCTATGAGGAAGGTTATATAGATAGGAGAATTTAAAACAAACTTATGTATACGCCATCATGATTACCACAGCCACTCCAAACTTATTACCAATACCTTTCACAGTTGCTTGGCTTATTTTACTAAAATACTAATTTTACTGATATATTCAACTTAAAAAAAAAAAAAAAAAAAAAAAAACAATTCAAAAGTGAGATACCTAAACCAAGACAAAAATTCATTCAAAACATTGCCCCATCGAATATTGCTTTAGAACCTTTTTCGTAAAGAATTTAGTAAGCATTCGAATGGTCACCTTGCACTTCCCACGATTTCCCAACCGTTTTCGAGATATTTACGAAAAATGTACGAAGATCCGGAAACTTTTCATGTCTATTAATACAATTTTTTTTTCGCATACTTTCCTAACTCCAAATATAACTAAAATGTCCACATCTTGGTGAGGTGAATTTCCAAGATGTAGAAAATATTTCAACTGAATTCCGAGATTTTAAGTGCCCACAAAAAAAAGAGTGAGTTACAAATACATTGTTTCTACTTTTCTCAGAAACAGTTACAGATATACCCTTGGTTTCATTTTTTTTTCTATGTTAAGAAACCTTTATAACAAGTACTTGCAAGCATATGACTCAAAAACGTAAGCGTTGCGATTTTCTTTGCGCGAATTTCGCCCCAAACATCATCTTCCAGTGGGCGGATTCTGCTAACGAACTTGACCTTTCAAATTAGACGACAGATTTTTGTACCAAATTTTATCAAAATCAGAGAGCGAATAGATAAACACACACACACATATACGATATATATATATATATATATATATATATATATATATATATATATATATATATATATATATATTTAGAGAGAGTAAAACGAGCTGTCAGCCCTAGACAACGGAGTCTTCATGCCTCAACACCCATGCCCATAGGTCCTCTAGTTACTAGAACCCATGAAGAGGTAACAAGGTTGTGTCTTTGATTTACCACCGCTCCTAACCGACAAAGGGACAAATTACTCACAAAGCAAATTTAATTAAAGACCTAAGGCATTCGTCTGTAGTTAAGATCCCTCTGCAAGAGGAGGAGCACCTTGGAGTGCATTCCCATCAACCTGAGAACTGCACTTGCACAGCTATTCTGATCGAAAAACTCCGACTCGCAGGAACTGCGTCTTCTTAGCGCGCTTCACCCTTGTGCCATTTTGAAAACCTGATTTAAATGTAGTAAATATTTTGTGAAACATTAAAACACCTACTCCAATGAAATTTTGAAGAAATATTGAAGCCATCTCTAACTAACAGTTAAGGAAAAAGCTCACTGCGTCTCTTGGACCTTATGGAAGATCTATAAATATGGTTTCTCACTTAAAGTACCTTGTTTTACTGGCAAATTAATAGGACTACCAAAATCAACTAAAAATAAAAAAACAAAAATAAACTCTGGACACCAAACACGAAAACCGTTTGAAGCAACCAAAACACCTTTGAAGTTTTAAGCAATAATTTTTCCGATTGACATAGTTCCATCGAAAATTGAACACGATTTTTCTACATGATAAAAAAAGTTGTTTCTACATTTTTGTGTTATATTTTGCACTTAAACTTGGCGATATTGACAAAAATAGCGACTATTTATAGATAAAACAAATTAAAAACTTAAAATTTAGCAACAAGATTCCGTGAACCTCTGAAGTTTCTAAAATTTTAGCTTCTAAAAGTAATA